>WOXC01003558.1:600000-945000 GCA_011680675.1 Gymnobelideus leadbeateri | reverse complement strand
TCCAATATCTGTGCCAAGAAAACCCCAAATGGGGTCAAAATAACCAGATATGACTGAAACAACTAAACAACAACTTAAGGATTGAGTGCTAGATCTGGAGTTAGGAAGACCTGAGCTTATGTCCTGCCTCAGATACTGTGTGACCTCCCTACACAAACCATCTAATCTCTCTGGGCCTATTTCACTATCAGTAAAATGCAGGGGTAGGACTTGATTACCTTCAAAGATTCTTCCAACTCTATATCTATGATCCTTTGGGGGGCTATATATAAAATGGAGGAAATAGTGCTTATACTATCTCCCTCCCAAAGTTGTTATAAGGGAAATTATTTGTAAATTGTAGATGGATTTGTAAATGTACATCATTAATATTATTAAGGGTGTGGTGATTAATAACAATAACATGTTTCTAATGTGGAGCTTATGCCCTTTTTTTTTTTTAACAAAGTATAGCTTTGAGGTCTTCTATTTGTCTTCTAAAACTTGAATGAAATTGCTGGAAAAGTGAATTTACAGGAAGAATAAGGCATTGTGAAGGTCACAATGAAATGAGGTCACAGAATGAAATCTCCAAGGGAGCCAAATAAAACTGTCTCCAGAGCTTCCAAGTCAAGTGACAGCTGAGATTCCCAAAGAAAGTGTCTTGGGACCAAAGGTGTATGTCGGCAGGTATTAAAAATCTCCACTATGTGCAGTTTCTACTCTAAGGCAGAACTAGAGCACTTGCAAGTGATTGAGAGAACAAAGGTTCTATTCCTAGGTTTCGTTTTTTTAATATAGGTCTAAGGAAAGGTGCCAGTCTGTGCCTAGGACATTCAGAATAGAAGCTCAGTGTTCTACCTTGGTCCATTGATATATGCTGGCCTTTTTCTGGATTTAGCAACCATGACATGGAATTCGTTGGCAACTGTCTGTCCAAGAAGGAGATGATTTTATTGACTGGTGCTATTTTGAAGGTTGGGGTCTGTTATTTGTACTTCTGCCTGGAATAGCTTAACAGATATCTAAATCTTGCTTCACACAGGTCAATCAATAGTCATAAGAAAATCCATCTGGGTTATTGCTTATCTGGACTAAATCATTAACTTTGTTTTTGTTTAGGGTTATTTTTTTAGATTTTTTTGAAAATTCAATTTTATTTTCAGTTCTGAATTCTCTCCCTTCAGCTCCCCTTCCCCTATCTAATGAGAGAGCAAGAAAAATAAAACTGGTCACAAATAAGTATTTAAGAGTTAATCAA
Source organism: Gymnobelideus leadbeateri (assembly GCA_011680675.1). Classification (NCBI taxonomy): domain Eukaryota; kingdom Metazoa; phylum Chordata; class Mammalia; order Diprotodontia; family Petauridae; genus Gymnobelideus; species Gymnobelideus leadbeateri. Next base: position 943,760 of record WOXC01003558.1, on the reverse strand, counting down.
AACAAATTCCCACATTAGCCATGTCAGACAAGAAGGAGAAAGGAAGGAAGGGAGAGAGAAAAAGAGGAAGGGAGGGAGGGAGGGAAGGAGAAAAGAGAGAAGGGGAAAATGAAAGGGGACAGGGAAGGGAAGGGGACTAGAGGAGAGATAACATGCTTCAATCAGGACTCTGAGTCCATCAGTTCACTATATGGAAGTGAATGGCATGTTGCATCATGAGTGCTTTGGAATTGTGGAAGGTCATTGTGTTGATCAGAGTTCTTAAGTGTCTCAAAGTTGTTTATCTTTATAATGTTGTTGTTGTATAAATTGTTCTCCTATGAAACTTTAGCTTTTAAAGGAAAAGCTCTCTATGGAAACATTTAGAGCAAATGTCAACAAATGAACCAAAGATGATTTCCAATTTAACTAGGTATAAATAGAGCTAAATCTAGACAAAATTGTGAAGTTCTGAAAGTTTGATCCTTCCACTTCTCTTAGTAATGCCCCTTTTCTCTCTTATATCCCATGGAACTACCTACCCAAATCATTTTGCCATTAATTCTAAAACTGTCCCACTTCTCTCCACGGTAACAGGATTTGCTAGACCAGATCTACAAACACCAAGTCCTCAAAATCAGGGGAAGTTAATCCTCTCGATTTTAGAGCTCTTATCCTGGGGTTAAGCTGTTTTGATTGATGAGTGAGGGAGTGCAAATTCACTTAGCCCAGAGTACTGTATCTATCTGGCCCCACACCAGAAAATCCTTCCTATTCTATCTAGAAGTCTACCGGGGATGTGCTTATAAATGTTTAACAACTGGTTCTCTGAAAAAAAAAATGTACTGCATGACATACTTCTAAATTTAATCTACCCTATTAACATTTTCTCCATCCCTTATTTAAGATTAGTCAATCAATAGAAAAATATATCAAGCCCTGATTTGTAGAATTTGCCAGTTTCCAAGGTGTAAATAAACACTCACACTCAAAATGTAATAATTGGCTCAAGGCCAACAAAAGGAGCTGACTCTAGCAGAACCTTGGACCATAGTCATTTGTATACAATGCTTCCACAATGGATCCCCTACCCCAAACTAGCTTCCTTTAAGGCTCAGCTCAAATCCTGGGAGGATTCTCCTCATTTCACCAGATTTTTGTTTCAATCCCCACCCACCCTAATGCTCTTAAGTCTCCAAACAACTTTGTATTTGTTTTGCATTAACTTAGATCTGTGTCCATTTTGAATCTTCCTAGTAGAATACAAGCTGCTTGAGAGAAAGGGCTATTTTCAATTATGTCTTTGTATCACCACACCTAGCACAGCACCAAGTCATTTGTAGTGCTTACTCAATCCTCATTATATTGAATAAGGAAAGACAATCAATTTCTCAGTTGCAATGGAATTCTTGATTCTGGCTAATATAGCCCTAGGCTAAGTGCTTTGATAACTGTGAGGAAGCAGTATTCTAAACTCTGTGGGACTATGTGTTTAGCCTCCTGCAAGGCTACACCCTGACTCCATCTTAACTAAAAAGGGTAAGCTATTTTATAATTGTAAGAGGCCCACTGTCTAAATAAGATGGCCTTGTCTATATTCCATGACTCCATCTGAACACAAGCAATGTTATTTATCTCCCATTATAGCTATGTGTTTTGGAGCCCCAGGTCAGCTTGCTGTTCAGTTATTAACTCAAAAGAACTCAATTTCTTAACATAGTTGTCCTAATGAATTCATAAAGCATTTAATGAACACCTATTATGTGCTCATTACACATTAACAAAGCACTGTGTTAACATATAGAGACACAAAAATGTATAAAATATAGCCTTTGACTTCCAGGAGCTTATAATCTAGCTGAGAGGTGAGATGCATACATATGAAAAAAAAAATAACTTGATACAGGATATTAGACTGTAAGAGCAAAGCTAATTCATGAATTAAGCAATTATTTATTAACCATCTACTATGTTCCAGAACTGTGCCAGGCATTTGGAAAAATGAAACCCCAAATGAAACAAGAGGTTACATTCTACTGGATAAATAATTATGTACCCAGAAAAGTTCACATCAAATATATGCAGAATGATTACACAGTTGAGAGAACTGAGATAGGTTTCCTATAGAAGAAGAAAAGACAGTTGAACTGAGTTTTAAAAGAAGTTAGACATTCTATGAGATGGAAATGAGGAAGGAGTCAATTCCAGATATGATGATAGACACAGAGATAGTAGATAGGATGTTGAAAATAGGGAATAGCAAATAATCTCATTTAGTTGGATTATTGTATCCATGAAGTTATAAACCTAGAAACATAGATTTTAAAAGTCAAACAGAAGATTTGTATTTTGTCCTAGAGGGAAAAGGGGAAGGAAAAGGATCTCCTTCAGCAAGGAAATATGTTCAGAACTGAGTAATACAGATAAATTTTAAACAAAGAGTTCACCTTGGTGGCAGTAGTCAAGAAAGGCTTCATGAAATAGATAGGAAATGACCCAGGCTTTAGGGAAAGGGCATTTTATTTAATTCTAATTTCTAGCGAATTATTTCCCTCAGTTAGTTTTTGAAGCTCCTTTTCTATATGTTCAGATTTCATTTTTAGGGATTTCTTTTCTCCAGTTAGATTTTTAGCTTCTTTTTCCATTTTACACATTTTTCTTTTTTGAAGAGCTGCTTTCTTCATTAAAATGTTTTCCTATTTTCACAATTTTGATTTTAAAAGAATTAATCATTTTATCTTCTACCTCTCTAATTTGGTTTTTAAAGTCCTTCTTGAGCTCTTCTAAGAATGCTTTCTGGGCTTGAGACCAATTCATATTCCCTAATGAGGCTTAAGCTATGGGTGTGGAGTCACCTCCTTCTGTGCTGCCTCCTTCTGAATTTGGTTCCTCCCTCTCGCAATAATAGAATTCTAGAATCTTTGTCTTTGCAATCTTTTACCCATTTTGAGGCAGGGCCTTAGCCACACCCTTCCTCTAGGACTCCCAAGCCTTCACTATTTTAAAATTTTGTTCTGGGGCAATAATTTCTGTGTTTTCAGGGTCAGAGGGGGAAGGGGGATTGGAGCAGCCATGGTTCACTCTGCCATCCTGGTCCCTGGAAGTTCAGGTAGGTGCTTTTTAAATTTCCAGGCTGTGGCTTGATAGTCCCAGGTGTAGCTGCTGCCAGTGCTGCAGGTCCTGCATTTGTTTCTTACCCAGCTCCAACAGATCCCAGCCCTGCAGTGATAGTCCTGGGAATGGCTCTAGCTGTTGGTGAATCAACTTGCCACCATGATGTCTGCTCAGGCCCAAGATCATTTCTTTTAAGAAAGAAAATATTTACAAAGTTGTGAAGAAGGAATTGTATAAGCTATGTTTATGACCTCAATTCAATGCTAGATGCTCCCATTTCTTACCATTTGAATTTAGCTCCCATCAGCCTTTTGAAACTTCTCTGGACAATTTATAGGTGACTCCAAACAATGGTCTTTCCTCAATATTCATCATCTTTTAACTCTCTGTAGCTTTTGACACCACTGGACTGTAGAATCATAGAATAAGAGGTTTGGAAAAGAACTCAAAGGTCATGTAGTCCAGGGCTTCTTAAACTTTTCCCACTCTTCACCCCTTCAGCACTTCTTAAACTATTGGTCATTACCTCATATTCTAGTCTAACCTCCATGCAAATATGAATCTTGTCTACCACACTCCAATTTCCACTTAAAGTCCCCAAGCAATGGTATGCCTACTACCCTCTTCTCATCCCTTCCCTAGGAGGCTGTTCTATTTTTGGACAGGTCCAATTATTAGGAAAGTTTCCTCATCTTGAGGTGACTCTCATTCATCCTAATTCTGTCCTTGGGACCAAGAAGGAAAAGTTTCATCCTTCTTTCAGATGATAATCTTTTAAATATTTAAAGAGTGTTAGTTATAATTACTTTTATGAGTCTTCTCCTCCCCAAAATAAAAATTCATTTCTCCTTTAACTGATTCTTGTATGATATGATTTGAAGATCCCTTATCATCCCAGTTAGCCTACTGTGGATGTGCTGTAGTTTCTCAATGTCCCTTTTACAATATTGTTCTTACAAATAGATTTAATAATATAGATGTGGTCTCACTAAAACAAAGTACAACTGAATTGTTCCCTCTCTTGTCCAATTAAGTTGATCAAAAAGCATTTTATTAAGTGTCTACTATGTGCCAGGGACTATGCTAAGCCCTGGAGATACAAAAAAAGGCAAAAAACAAAAAGTCCTAGTCTTAATATGCTTCACAGTATAATATGAGGGACAGCATGAAAATAACTATGTACAAACAAGATACACATAGGATAAACTGGAACTAATCTCAGAGGACTGGGAAAGAGTTCTTGTAGAAGGTAGAACTTTAACTGAGATGTGAAGGAAGCCAGGAGATGAAGGCAAAGAAGGTGAAAGTTCCAGGCATGGAGTTCCTTGCTCAGAACATTTCATAGACCTATGTCTTTCTAACCCCATACCCAAATAAACTGAATTTTCCAGGAGATTCAGATGTGGCACTTCAGTTTGCTGAACCATGGTCCATGCTCCTCCTTTAAGCTTTTCTAGATTTTTAGATTTTCAATAAAGAAATGTGTGTGTATGTGTACGTATGTATATGTACACACACACACACACACACACACACACACACACACACACACACACAGAATATTCTCACAATTACTATGTAAAAAATTTTACACAGTAAATACTGACAGTTTCTTCTCCCTTCCCCTAACAAGACTAGATTAGAGCACTATATCATTATTTAGCCGGGCAATCTTATTGAAATTATGCATTAGGAGCTCTCCTTGGTGCTAAAGCAACTCAGCTTTAGTCTAGCTTTACTGCGTGAAACCATCCTGACAATAGATTACCTGACCCCTAATCTTTCCAAGTGTTGTTTTGCTAGCAGAACCCATACTGACTGATTGGTTATTACTATCATAACTCTCACCTTCTTGACCCTAAATCTGTTCTGCCACCACAATCCATGCTGACCTGTGTGACTGCCTTGCCTGACTGAAAACTGAACCACAGAAAATTAAAATACCATTTTGAGAAAGAGAAGGAGAGAAAAAGAGAGAGAGAAAGAGGGGGAGGAGAAGGAAAAGGGGATGGAATGGGAGGCAGGGGAAATGACAGAGACAAAAATATATACAGAGTCAGAGAGAGTGGGAGGAGGAGGAAGGAGAGAGATTTAATAGGAAGTACCAGACACAGAGACCATATATAGAAGGATTTTTAGTTCAATATTAAACATACAAATCCAGTATAAATTGGCACCTATGAAGGATATAGAATACTAGGGAAAATTCCTAGCTTAATGCAAACATGTAGGTTCATCAAAAAAAAAAGCATCCTATATAATGAAGTATGTGAATACATTCATTAAAAAGCATTTGTTAAGGGCTTACTACATGACAGGAACTATGCTTAGTGCTGGGGCTATGTAGAATCATAGAATAACAAAAGCAAAACAGTCCCTGCCCTCAAAAAGTTTATACTCTAATAGGGAGAGACAACACTTATAGAGGAATAATAGATAGGTAAGTGTATTTTACTCTGGGCAGTCACAGTGATGGTGAGTGGGAGAAAAGGATATTAATAATAATAATAATAATAATGTTAAATATATGACATATCATGAAAAAAAAAGATGAAGGCAATGTATTGCCAATCAATACCTATGCTAGGTCCATTGGTAGCTGTCATGTGGTCATATAAAAATCCAAGAAGTGCTTTTTGGTCCACAAGAAAAGAAGTTAATAGGACAAAATAACATCTCTGCTGCACTAGCCAACAAAAAATGGAAGAAGGGTGTGTGGTCATATGAATACATATGTGAATGTGTGTGTATATGGTTACAGTTATATATGGATAGAGGGCATAGGTTGAATTTGTTGGGAAGGGAGGATACTCAAGGGGTGAAATTATGAGGTGAGGGAGGAAAGTGGCAAGAGGAGATGGGGAGAGACAGGGTAGGGTAAACTATCTCATGTAGAAGAAGCAAGGGGAAGTGGTTGCAAGGGAGGGGAAGAATAGGAAGGCAAAAAGGCAAAACCACATTCTCATTGAATTTGGTTCAGGGAGAGAATGACATACATACTAAATGGGATATCTCAACCTGCAGCAGAATAGGGGGAAGGGGGATGAGAGGAGGGATGATGGATAGGAGGGCATCCTTGGGGGGAGGGGAGGTTGGAAGTACCCACTATAGAAGAGGGACAGGATCATGTAGGGAATGGACCAGGTGAGGGGTGGGATGAGTGGGAGGGAATTATAAGCAGCCTTGTACAATATATCTACTATGATAATGTTTTGCATAGCTAGACATGTACAACAAATACTGAATTACTTATCTCCCCAGGGGGAATGGGTGACAAGGGAGGAAAGAAATGGATCTGAAATTCAAGGTCTTAAGATTAAATGTTTCAAATAAATATAAATACTAAAAAAAACTATTTGGCTTTGGCTAAGGAATAGAGTGGTGGATCAGTGGAATAGGTTAGGTACACAAGACACAGTAGTAAATGATCATAGGAATCTACTATTTGATAAACCCAAAGACTCCAGTTTATGGGATAAGAAAGTCACTATTTTACAAAAACTGCTGAGAAAACTGGAAAATAGTATGGCAGAAACTAGGCATAGATCATCATCTCATACCCTATACCCAGACAAAATTGAAATGGGTACATAATATAGACACAAGGGATGATATCATAAGTCAATTAGGAGAGCAAAGAATAGTTTACCTGTCATATCTATGGAGAAGGGAAGAATTTATGAACAAACACAAGATAGAGAACATTATGAAATTCAAAACGGATAATTTTTATTACATTAAATTGAAAATATTTTGCATGAACAAAGTCAATGCAACCAAGATTCGGAGGGAAGCAGAGAACTGGGAAAGAATTTGTACAACTAGTGTCTCTAATAAAGGCCTCATTTCTAAAATATGTAGAGAACTGAGTGAAGTTGACAAGCGTACAAGTCATTCCCCAATTGATAAATGGTCAAAGGATATGAACAGGCAGTTTTTAGAGGAAAAAATTAAAGCTATCTATAGTCACATGAAAAAAGGCTCTAAATCACTATTGACTAGAGAAATTAAAATTAAAACAATTCTGAAGTACCACATTACATCTATCAGATTGGATAACATGACAAAACAGGAAAATGATAAATGCTGGAGAAGATATGGGAAAATTGTCACACTAATGCATTGTTGGTGGAGTTGTGAACTGATCCAACCATTCTGGAGACCAATTTGGAACTATGCCCAAAAGACTATAAAAAGTGTATACTCTTTGATTCAGTAATAGGTCTGTATCCCAAAGAGATAATTAAAATGGTAAAAGGATCTACATGTACAAATATATTTATAGAAGTTCTTTTGTGGTGGTAAAGAATTAGAAATTGTGGGGATGCCCACCGGTTGGGCAATGGTCAAAAAGGTTGTTGTATATGAATGTGATAGAGTACTGTTGTGCTATAAGAAGTGATGAGTAGGCAGATGTCAGAAAAAACCTGAACCAGTGCTAAGTGAGTGAGCAGAACCAGGAAAACATTGTACACAGTAACAGTAACATCATGCAATGATCAACTATGACAGGCTTAGTTATTCTCATCAATACAATGATCTAAGACAATTCCAAAAGACTCATGATGGAAAGTGCTATCCACATTCAGAGAAAGAGCTAGAGTCTGAATGCAGATTGAAGCATACTATTTTCACTTTTTTGTTGTTTTTTCTTTCTCATGGTTTTTCTTCTTCTTCTTTCACAACATGATTAATGTGGAATTATGCTTAACATGATTGCACATGTATAAACTATATCATATTGCTTGCTGTCTTGGGAAGGCGGGAGGGGAGGAAGAGTGAGAGAAAAATTTGGAACTCAAAATCTCATAAAAATGGATGTTGAAAACTATCATGACATATAATTGGAAATATATACATACATACATGCATATATACATATACATATATTTGCTATTAAGGAGGGAAAAAAAGAATTATAAGTATCATCTTCCCATGTAAGGAAGTAAATATTTTAACCTTCTTGAATAAGTTATACTTTTTCTTTTTTTTGTTTACTTCTTTATGCTTCACTTGAGTCTTGTATTTGAAAATTGAATTTTCTATTTAACTTTTTTTTTCTTTTTGGAGGGCAATTGGGGTTAAGTAACTTGCCCAAGGTCACATGGCTAGGTTTTGTTTGTTTGTTTGTGTGTGTGTGCGTTAAGTGTCTGAGGCCGGATCCGAACTCAGGTCCTTCTGACTTCAGGGCCCACGCCCTATTCACTGCGCCACCTAGTCGCCCCTCTATTTAACTTTGTTCTTTTCATCAGGCATGTTTGAAAGTCCCCTATTTCATTAAATGAGCATTTTCCCCCTGAACTATTACATTCAATTTTGTTGAGTAGTTGATTCTTGGCTGTAAGCCAAACTCCTTTGCCTTCTAGAATGTCATATTCCAAGCCCGCCAATCTTTTAATGTAGAAGCTGCTAAGTCCTGAGTTATATTGAGTATGGTTCCTCAATATTTGAATCATTCTTTCTGATTGCTTGCAGTATTTTCTTCTTGAACTGAGAGTTCAGGAATATGGCTATAATATACCTGGGAGTTTTCATTTTGGTTAGATCCTTATAGCCTATAGGTCCAAAGGATGCAAAGTTCTTTCTGACTAGTTATCCAGGTATAACCATCTGGAATGAAGCAGATCTGCCATCCCAGGTAGTTTCTAATAGCAGTTACTGTCTGTCTCTATACAGAATTCTTTGAACACATTCAGTTATAACATTTAGTAAGCAAGCTATTATGTTTCAGGTCTTAGGCACTGGTGATAAAAAGATAAACATGAAAACAACAGCAGCCCTAAAGAGTCCAATATTCTATTGGGTGAAAACCCCATGTACTGAAATAATAAATTAAAAAATACATAGAAATCAAATATGAAGTAATTTTGCAGAGAGGAGCCATTAGCTGAGGGGATGATATGTGAACCTAAAAGGAAACTAGAAATTCTCAGAGGTGAAGGTGAGGAGGGGATTATTTCTAGGCATGAGGGTAAGCCTCTACGAAGCCTCAGAAATAGATGAAATGATACATACAAGGGAATATCAAGTAGAATATTTTAACTAGACTACAGAGCATATGAAGTAAAATAATATGCAATAAGCCTGAAAAGGTAGTCTGAAGCTTTATTGTGATGGTCTTTAAATGCTAAAAAAGAGAAATGTGTATCTTACCAAAGATATAATGGAATTTCTTTAGCAAGGAAGCAACAAGGTCATATCTATGCTTTATGGGCATGTTTGGTAGCTTTGTGGAACATCGATTGGAGAGGAGAGAGACTAAGAAGATGAGGCTAATAAAGAATATATTGCAATAGTCACAGTGAGAGATGATGAGATGATGATGAAGTTCTGAACAAAGATGGTGTCCATGTCAATGGAGAAACAGGGATAGATGTTGTGGAAGTAAAGCTGACAAGCCAAAATTGGTAACTGATTGCATGCAAGGGATAAGCATGAGTTGAAAATGACTCCTAGGTTATGAATATGGGTAACTGGAGGGATGATAGTACCAAAGAAAATAAGGAAGTTAGAAACAAGAGGAGAAAGGATCATGAACTGTATTTTAGACATGTTGAATTTTAAATGATATCAGGACATCCAGCTGGAAATGTCCAATAGATTGTCAGTGATGTAAGACTGGAGCACTGGAAAGTGACTTTGGCTGAGATCTGGCACTTTTCTACATCCTCAGGATTATTTATTACATGGGAGCAGATAAGATCATCAAGAAAGAAAGAGGTCTATCTAAAAGTAGTCCCAGACAAAATAAGTCTTGTCAGATAAGCATTGTTAGATGATGGTTCCACTTCCAAACTAGTTTCCTTTTGAGTAATGAAAACAGTTGTTACTCTAACCATTGTAGTATTCCTATATTGTGAAGTAGAAAAAGCCTATGTATTTATGTTGAAATACCCATGCTGTTGTGAACTGATCCAATCATTCTGGAAAGTAATTTGGAATTCTGGTCAAATGGGCTATAAAACTATGCATACCCTGTGATCCAATAATACCACTGCTAGGTCTATATCCCAAAGACATCCAAAAAAGGGAAAAGGACTTATATGTAAAAAAGAATTTATAGTAGCTCTTTTTGTGGTGGCTAAGAATTGGAAATCAAAGGAATGCCCATCAGTTAGGAAATGGCTAAACAAGTTGTGGTATATAATTGTAATAGAATATTATTATGCTATAAGAAATTACAAGCAGTATTTCAGAAAAACCTGGAAAAACTTACATGAACTGATGCATAGTGAAGTGAACAAAGCAAGAAGAATGTTGGGTATAGTAATAGTAAAACTATACCATGAAGAGCTCTGAATAACAACTATTTTCAACAATAAAATGATCCAAGATAATCCCAAAGGACTAATGATGAAGCATACTATCTGCTTCCAGAGAAAGAACTGATATTGTCCGAAAACAGACTGAAGCATGCTATTTTTCTTTTTCGGTCATTCTTTTTCTTTCTTTGAAATGACTAGTATGGAAATGTTTTACATAATTGCACATATATAACCTATATCTGATTGCTTGCAATCTCGGAGAGCAGGGAGAAAGGGAGAGAGGATGGGATAGAATTCAAAACTCAAAATTTTAAATTGAAAAATTAAAAAAATTTTAAAATGTTTATGCTTTATGTGAATTGGCTGCACAAATAACATGTGTCCTGGTATTGCATGCATATGGCCTAAAAGAATCTTTAACCTTATATTATCATGAGGGAATCATTAAGCCATACAGGTAGTGTGTGATAAATATTTATGTCTCCATTTGTATTTAGTTCATTTAATTTAATTTTGCCACAGGTTTAATTTTTACCTCAAAGTCATTACTGCTTTCTTTTCTTTTTGCATGTTTCTTCCTTTCTTAACATTTAATGCAGACCAGTAATATTTTTTTTTAGTGTGATTAGCTGGTGCAGTAGATAGAATGCTAGGTATCAGGAATGCTTTTGGAATTCAAAGTTACTCTTGTTTACTTACTTGCTATGTGACCCTGAGCAAGTCATTTATTCTCTATCTGCTTTAGTTTCCTCATCTGTTAAATAGGGATAATAATAGCACCATCTTCTAGGGTTGTTGTGAGAATAGAATGAATTAATATTAGATTATTATCAATAATTAATCATAAAACTTTGCAAACTTTAAAGTGCTAGCTATTAGTATTTTTCCATTATTCTACTATGTACCCATTATTGTGCCAGGCACTGAGGAGAATACAAAAGAATTATAAAGCATACTTCCTACCCATAAAGACTTTTAATAAAGTTTTGAGAGAAATGTTTATTAATAACCAATCATTTGGAGAGATGCAGAATTTCCCCCCCTCTTTTTTTCTAAAGTCCTGATTTTAAATATTCAGTCTTTTGAAGGACATTGTTGATAACAAGACTAGACTAACTTTCTTGTTCAGACCCCATCCAGTTTGGGTAGCTATTGTGTTCTGCTCAAGCTTGGGGTATAAATTCTTTGAATAAATTGCCCAAGTTTGGGATCAACTTAAGAAGTAAATGATTTAATCAAAGTTCAAGTCCAGTCCCTCATTGTAATACTCATTTTCTAATTAATTGCTACTCAATCAGGGTTAATTCTCACCCAGGGGAACACCTACTCTTCAAAGGGTATATAAACTGTGGCTTCACTGCCATGATGGTCTTTCGTCTAAGAGAGAGATGGTCAAATGACCATCTTTTATTAAAATTCTGGCATTTCTTAATAAAATGATTAAATTACCCAGAAATTATGTCTCGAACCTTTTTAATCACTACAGTTGGATAAACATAACTTTTATTATGAAATGATTCTTTCATTCTCCCCCATATAAACCTGGGCAAGGAGCTGTGTGTGTGTGTATGTGTGTGTTTCATCTGTTTCCTGGACATTATTATCATAGGAAATACATAAGATGCAATCAGAGATGGTGTATATATTCCAAATACAAATGAAGATGAGAGTATTTATCACAGTCTACCTGTATGACCTAATGATTCCCTAGTGATGATATAAAAAAAAAACAAGAAAGACTCTTTCAGGTCATTTTATTGTTATGCATGCAGTGCCAGGACAAACATTATTCATACAACCAATGTACATATAGCATGGGTGTTTCAGCACAAATAGAGAGGCCCTTTCTACTCCACACTGTAAAAATACTGCAATGTTAGAGAAACAACTATTTTCATTACTTATTCCTAGTTGCTGGGTGTTTTATTGAACAATTAAATTTCCCATTAAACTGAAACTCATTTTAACTGATTAAAAAGTACACATAAATTTGCACATATTTAGCATTTAATTTTCCTGGTTTGTTTAACAAGACAGGTAAATTGCAAGGTAGTTTGTCATAAAATGACCATTGCAAACAAGCTAAGTTGGTTAGCACATCACGTACATAAGGCAAGAGAGTGTGACTGAAGCGGTGCAAACCAAACCTGCCAAAGGAAACACCACTCAAAGCACATGCCCTATGAATCATCCTCTATAAAGGCCAGCAATTACTAAAAAGAAGAGCTGACCACAAGCTTCCTGAAAAATCTGTGAATAATGTTGATATTTCCTGTCCCTTAATCTGCAGGGTGCCATTATCTACCACATCAATAGACAGATTCCCATGGACTGTAGTTTTGTAATATGACAGAAGAGGAAATGGAAGTTTCCTGTGGTCAGAGATATACTTTGACTATGCCCAAACCACATATTAGAGCACAGTCCCCTCCCATGTGGCAGAGGAAACTCTTATCAAGCCTGAATGTATCTTGTCAATGGAGAGTATTATATTAAACATACAAGTTATAATTATTTAAAATATAAGTTATATGTTTTATAGATTTAAAAAGTTCTCCACATATACTACCAGAGTTGGTGATTTCATTTGCTTCCATATACCCAAGGATAACTCCTCTGCAGATAACTTTTGAAACTAGACTTAAGGAGCGGCTAGGTGGCTCAGTGAGTAGAGTATCAGCCCTGGAGTAAGGACCTGAGTTCAAATCCGGCCTCAGACACTTAATACAAAAACTAGCCATGTGACCTTGGGAAAGTCACTTAACCCCAATTGCCCTCCAAAAAGCAGAAAAAAAAATTAGACTTAACCCTTAAGTCAAGTCCCACATCTCCACCTGAATGTCCTGCCAAGTATATCAAATTCTGCATGTCCAAAAGAGAACCAATCATCTTTCCTCCAAGCTTTCTCTCCTTCTAACTTGCATATTTTTATTGATGGCACCACCCAAATTCAAATAAGTCAGTCAAACTCAAAACCGCAGACTTCCTTGACTTCTCTCTTCTTCACTCTCCACATCTAATTCATTGTCAAGTCCCATTGTTTCTGTCTCTACAGTATTTCTAATATCTCCCCCATATGTCCACCATCATTCAGATTTTCCTCACTTCTCCCTTGGACTACTGTGATAGACTTCTAACCAACTTTCTTACTTATAGTTTCTCCTCTCCAATCCCTCCTCAAGACAGCTACCAAAATCATCTTCCTGAGGCACAAGTCATATTAAATCCTTGTTCACAAACTTTCTGTAGCTTCCTATTGCACCTTGGATAAAATGCAAATGTCTTAGCTTGGCAATTAAGGCCCAATTAAGGCAATTTAGCTTCAACTTCCCCTTTCAGCCTAATTTCACATCACTGCCCTTTGTTCAATCTAAGTTCCAGCCAAATTAGACTACTAACTATTCCCCAATCAAAACATCATCACCTGCTCATTTGTGTGTGTGATGTCCCTAGGGCAGTGCTCCAGCCAGCTTGCACTATCTCAGAAAAGCCCATTGTTAAATTTTCAGTGTGAGTATTTACAACTTACAAATCAACAAACACTACAAATCAGGGCATGATTTATTGTTTTGTTCATTTATATACTCAAGAAATTATAGAGAAAATTAATAATATTAATTAAAATTCAAAGTAAATCATGGGTAAGTTTTTTTTTTTTCTGGAGAGCCAGTTGTTAAACATTTATTAGCATACTTTTAGCTGTCCCCCATGCTTGAAAAGCACACTTTCTTCAACCAGAGTTCCATAGGTTCCTGTTTTTGAGAATCCCTCTTTTCCTTCAAGACCCAACTGAGGTGTTACCTTCTGTATGAATCATTCAACACTTTAGTAAGTGTATACCATGTGCCAAGCTGTTTGCTTAATTCTGAGTTTCACAAATGGGTGGGGAAGAAGCAAAATACAGTCCCTAAGGAGCTTGCATGTTAATGGGTGAGATATGTACATAGGTAGGTATATATGAGACACATCCAAAGTATATGCAAAATAACTTTAGAGTGAGATACACCAGCAGCTGAGGATACAAGGAAAGGATGCCTATAGAAAGTGGCACCTAAACTGAAAGTTGAAGGAAGTTGGGGACTCTAAAAGGAGGATGGGAACAGTTAGAGGCAGAGAAATGGGAGATGAAGTATAATTTGTGAAGATGTGTAACAGGAACTGGTGCATGTGCAGAATCCCCCTAGCAGCATCTCGCCATGTGGAGAGCCAACAGTGTCTGCTTCCAGGAGAGCTGTGATAACAGGTAATGGAAGCATCTTAGGAAGGCATTGAAACGTACATAGAAATTCTATAACTAGTCACAGGCAACTAACAACAAAGTAGAAAGGAGGATCTTGAATTGGCTGAAGAAACATTCAAAAGGAATCAATGAGAAGAGGGTTGGCCATTTTGTCACCTCTGCTACTCACTCTTGGATCAATTTATCAGATGCCTCTGATAAGAGATGATGCTATAAGAGGAGAGGCCTTGGGCTTTCCTCTCCAAGGCCATGCAGCTATGAAAACAGTTATGACTCTTTGCCTGTCCTGGAGTTTATTCTTTTGATTTAGATGAAGGATATGTGTCTGGAGGCTTTGATCTCATAAGTGTTAAAGGGTCAGATGACAGCTTCTAGGATTTTGAATCCATGCTGAGTTTTGTAGTCAACCTAGCATATGTCCCAGGGAGCAAGGAGTGATCTTTGGAGCCCAACCCATATAAGGACTCATCTAGGATTAATGTCACATTTAGATGTGAACTTGGTGGAACCAGTAATATGTAGGAACTGAGCTAAGTCTGAACTCACTCTCCCCAGAGACCAAGGTAGGAAATGAGGGAGTATGGTCCTAAGGTGTTGGGGAGGAATGTTTATACTTCTTATCCTCAAAGTCAATATCACTTTTTAAAAGTTAGTTGATGCTAAGTGGTTAAATGGTATTAGGGTGCTAGTCACTGACACCTAAAGAGGGGAGGGTAAAAGTAGTTTGTGGGGACTTGAACCAACAGCAATCGATAAATAAATATTTATTAAGTACCTACTATGTGCCAGGAATTGTGCTAAGCCACTGAGGATGCAAAAAAAGGCAAAAGATAGTCCTTGCCCTCACAGAGCTTACAGTCTAATAGTATTAGAGAAAAGGCATCCCCAAACCCATCAAGATAACCCCTAGGACCTTAAGGAAAATATATAGCAGCCTGGTTCTAGGTCAGAGAATATTTGTTACATTTATCTCTCCTGCCTAGTACAGTACATCCCTCATAGTAAGTACATAGTGAAGGCTATTAAATTGAATGATCTTGCATGGTAGGCCATGCAAGTGTTATTATTATTATTATTATTTTAAAGCTAAAGGAACTGAGAGTCTAGGAAGTTAAATTACTTGCTCAAGGTCACATAATGAGTAAGAAATACAGTAGAGACATACACCCAGGATTTTTTATACTCCTCACTTTTTTAAGCTATGCCATAATTGGCAAGAATTAAAATTTAGTAAATGACCAGATTCTCTCTGGTTTACCTTAGAAACAGGACTTGGGTCACAACACTCATAAGAATAAATTGAAGAGAAATATAAAATTTCCCGTAGAGATTGTGAAGAGCTAATGAAAGAGGAAAAGAAACATTTTCAAATCAAAAAATAAAACATTTGGTTTCTAATATCAACCCTGTTGACTCCTTGTCCACAAAGCACACTCCAATATTTGTGAGTCTGAATTTCATTCTACATGTTAGTACATGTACGTGCACACGCATGTGCACGTGCCTTCCTATTTGTTGTACAACAAAGACCCATCAAATACCACCGTGTGGGAAGATTTGAGTGCTATAGAAATGTGGCAGGAAATTCACTTTGAAGAGAGAAATGAAGATGGATATAGATGAATGTCAAGTCTTGGGTCATGCTGTCATGGCATGAAAAGAAACAAATAGTGAAATTTAGAAGTTTACCCTGAGATATTTTGAGGAGCTTTGTTTCTAGAGAAACCTGGTGTGTCCAGAACTAAAATATATTCATACTAAATTGCCAAGTGTGTAATTTGGACTATTAATTCGTGGCAAAGAACATCATATGGCATCATATGCTTCCATTTGAATAAGAGCTTCTCTCTCACTGATCCTGGGCCTGCTAGAGATATTAGGAGTATTTTGTAACTTTTAATTGTAACTTGTTTGGCAGGTGCGACTTGTTCCAAGGGACTGGAAATAAATCTGTTGCTTTGAATTATAGCTGGAAGATAGCCCTGGTCGATGACAAGTCACTTTAATAGGCCTTTTATCAAGGTCTGGCTCCAAAGGTAAGATGGCTGTGAAAAATATATAAGTGGCAGTCTAGAAGAATTCAGGCAGAGGCAGCTGTAAATGAATAGAGTGGCTTCCTTTGATGCTTTTGGAAATCATTAGCTGGAATGAATTAGCTGTGGATCAGCCACCAGGGTTATTTTATTCATGACACCAAGGAATTTGCTGCAGCATTTGGATCCATTGATGGCCTCCCCCAAGACATTCTGAAAAACCTATGTAGCCAGTAACCTGAGACTCTGGCTTTATGCATGAGATGTGGGAGAACTGGCTGTGAGCAGCAATCAATGGCCTTGCCTTCAACTGCCTGAAAGCAGGACTGAGTGCCCCCAGAGAGAGTACTTGAGCATTTGCCCAGCTGGAGAGAGGGAACGGCAGAGCCCTAGAGCTTCAGGTACCATGAGAGTTTTCCCAACTTGATTTCTGGAGTTGGTATAGCTCTGGTTGGACAATTCCATGGTGTAGCGGCAAGCACCCCAATATCCCCAGGGTGACTGCCAACACAGGTTCTTAGATCTGCTTTTCAAAAGGAAAGCAACTCAAAATGGGTTAACAAGCTTACTTTAATCAAACAAACATACATTACCTAGTTCAGGGGAAAAAGGTCAGCACCCCGAACTTCAGAGTTACAGAACTTACAGATCAAACAGACAGGCTTCCAAACTGTCCCACCATTATATCAATACCAAATCACAGTTACCAGAGAGGGAAGCATCAACATCTGGGTTTTCAAAGCCGGGGGGCTCTCAACAACAGCTTCCCAGAGTCTCATCTGGTCAAATCACACAACACTTCTCAAAGTGAGCCCCAAAGCAAAGCCCCTCATCAGAGTTTATATAGCCTTCTCCTGGCTCAAAGATTGTAACAACCTCCTTGACCCACTGCTCAATCACAAAGTGTCAAGGTGTGGGCTTTCCTGAAAAACAAGCCTCCCACCACAAGCTCCAGGTGCACTTAAGCTAGGGGCAGGGAAGATCTTTAAATCTGCATTTCCATTACACATGGCTGACTGCTACTTTAAACCAGTTAGATTTGTCTCCCACATCCATGTGTTGCAAAACTTTCCTGTAGGAAACATGTTAAAGGAGCAGTAGCACCCCAAAACATTTCAGGATAGGAGAGGGATTTATTTATAAAATGAATGTGGACTAATCTTCCCTGAAGAGACCCATTTCATTCTTCTAAGGAAATACTGAACCATCCTTGTAAACCATTTAGCAGAAAAACCCCCCAGCAAATTAGATATAGGGGGAATTTTGATCTCCCAAAGAATAAAACATTATTGTGATTTGTGTTATTCATTAGCCTTTTTCTTCACTTCCCTCCTCCCCCCATCTTGGCTCCCCACATGTGAAAGAACATTGGATTTTTATTCAGAAGACCTGAGTTCAAATCCAATTCATACCCCTCTTACTAGATTGTAAACCCCATGAGTATAGAGATAATTTCTTATTTACCTTTATCCCCTTGTGACCCAGTGTCATGTTTCATTTGACAAACAATTGTGCAGACAAATTGAATTATTGAAGCAAAAACACATTAATACTGAATTTATTAGTCCTTATAAGATACAAACAATATCTTTTTTGGCTTTTTTGGAGGGCAATTTGGGTTAAGTGACTTGCCCCAAATGTGTCTGAGGCTGCATTTGAACTCAAATCCTCCTGACTCCAGGGCTGGTGCTCTATGCACTGCACCACCTACCCATCCCTTACAAACAATATTTTTAAGTGTAATTCAGCCCCATTTGATTCTTCTCATGCTGTAGTATCCAATACATTTTCATAAGAGGATAAAGATGTATTTTCCTTACATCATACCAAAGAGAAAGACAATGTTGTGCAATGGAAAGAGTACTGTCTCGGGCAAAAAAAAAGACCAAACCCACAAAAAAACCACCTCTGATGCTTACTACCTGTGTAACTGGGCAGTCAATCTCCCTGAGCTTCATTTTCCTCATCTGTAAAACGAGGGGGTTGGATTAGATGGCCTCTGATATCCATTTTAGCTCCAGTTCCATGATCCTATGATTGTTTAACATATTTTGAGATTTTTGCATCAGAAGCATGATTAGGGAGTAGAGAAATATCTTTCTCACTATATGTGCATTGTAGTACTTCTTACTTTTAAGTTTTTTTTCAAAACCTTTCCAGAATCCTAAATCTAGAGATAGAACAGCCTTTAGAGGTTATCTAATCCAACCACCTATTTTCACCTGAGGAAAGTGGTAAACAGTTTTCCCAAGGTCCCAAGACAGCTGTTTGTCCTTTGTTTTTGAAGACCAATGACATCACAGTATGTCTTAACTGGCACCAAATTGGATTTAAGTGAGGCAGAGTTACATAAAGTCATTAGCCTCAGTCTTTCAGAGTCATCAAAGTCCAGGGATAAGACAGAAGTCAAGACAACCAATAATGCCCTAGATGTAGGGGATAACTTTGGCTTCTTCAATCTCTAACCAAACTTTAAACATTCCACAGAGCCTGCTTCAGCCACTTTTGTGGCCATTGGAACAAATTGTTCTCATCTGCCCATTCCACCAGGGAAAGTCTTCACATGAAAGTAGTAAATGGGAAATGAAGGATATACCTGAGCCAGCCATGTTCACTCCTTCATTCAGCTCCTGGTGACTCTCTTGACTTCTTTCTCTATTATACCCAGAAGTCTGCTTACCCTGGAAGATATTTCTTTGCCTGTGGTCTTCACTCCCCATTCCCTGAAACTCCATCCTATGGTTGGCCAAGTTCTCCAGGAACCTCTATGTTAAGGAACAAGGCTGGCCACATTCACTCTCTTATTCTCTTGGCTCCACCCCTGACTCATTGGACTTCTTTTCCCACAATGCCCCAACATGGGTGTCTTGTCTTCCTCTGCTCCCACTTTTAAGGTTCCTTTTATGTGCGGTTATTAGAATGTAAGCTCTTTGAGGGCAAGTACAGTCTTTCTTTTTGCTCATATTTGTATGCCTAGCACTTGACACAATGACTGGCAAACAGGAAGCACTTAATAAATTCTTGTTGAACTGTTGACATATTAAGATTTGGACCCGGATCCTCTAACTCCAGAATCAGTCTTATTTCCACTCTGCCACAGTATTGGTTCTCTCTGTGTCGGTTTCTCTTTTTCTGTCTCTCTCTCTCTTACACATGCACACACTTCTGTTGTGATACTACTCAGACACCACCTTCTACATAAAGCCTTTCCTGATCCCCTGACAGTGTCTTTCCTCTCAACCTACCTTGCATTTAACTACATTGTAGTTATTTTGTATTTATTCTGGATAAACTTACACCCAGGAAAGGGAATATCTATCTCCCGAGGGATGCACTCTACAAGTTGAGATATGTCTCAGGGATTGCCTCTCAATGGTTTATTGGCCCACATAGTTCCAGGTAGCAAGTACAGGGGAAAAGAGCACAGTATAAAAGATAACTTAAATCCAAATTTCTTTCAAAAATTAATGTTTTTATATTCATGAAGGCATTTTCTTTCCTTCTCCTATCTCCATGACCAGTGGAGTATGTAGAAGCCAGTTCACCTTAGCACATATGAATTATTTTTGTGTGTGTGAGAGAATTTGCACCTTGGAAATTGGCAAAGGTCCCAGACCCCAACTTAATTTATTGCTCTGTTTATTGTCCAGACTTAAGAAAGATAGAGAACATGTTAATAATCCAGATTAAACTTAAAAGCATGTCATATATTATGGGTTTTGTTTTTTTTTTTTTTTTTCAGAAAGCTGATTGCAAAACATTTACCAATATACCACTGGCTGTAGGTATCACTTTTCCTTCACCATTCTCTAAATTTCACTCTAAAAATGGTCCAAGATGTTCCACCTCTATTGTTGCTTACCCTCATTGCAATTTTGTTGGAATAAGTTAGAATACTTCTCTACATATGTAGCCTGAACATTGGGAAGTCAGCTCCTATGTTATCCTGATAATGTTCTTAATACATTTACATACAAGGTGCGACAGTTCACCAGGTCATCCTGACAGGATCACCTCTATTTTGGCATTCCTGTGGACTTTTTGAGAAATGTCTCCCATTCCTACTGAAACCCATTCAGTTTATCTTGTTCATAATTTCCAAGGATGTTTGTTGGCATCTCTACCTCTTGAAACAAAATGCTTGCAAAAATAATACCAGACAACTTTTAAAAATAAGCCACAGCTGCTAAGGTTGATTCTAAAATTATAGAGACCCAGTCTTTGGGCCTAGGAGAGATGCTACCCAAGGCTCCTTCTCCTCCTGACTTCTCCCACTTGTAAGTTCTGTTAATGCATTGACTACCATAAGAGATCATACTCTTAGTGGTAGTGACCAACTTCAAAGTGCCAGGCAGGAAAATTTGATCCTTTTAATCCTAAAGTCCCCAGGTATATGTGATACCTATATGCCCATAATGGTGGCAGAAATACAGTTGAACTACTGATCACTTCAGGCTGCTAACTGTATATTCTGCCAAACTTACATTGTCCCTGTTACCTCTGGCCAAGTACCAACAAACACATACAGAGGAAAAGAATGAACTATCTAATCTTTGCTTTGCAATGAAAAACAGTTTAATATCTTCTAGGATATGTAGTTGTTTGGAACCAATTGATGCTATACAATGATCAGAAAATTGTTACCTACAATAGTTGTACTGTTCCCAACTTTATGGATTATACATTTAATTGAGAACTAGCACTTTTGTTAATGGTTGTTAGCACATCAAAATGGTATTTGTTGAGCCTTGCAAATTGTTGAACATTGCTTTTAGTTTGACAGTGTTCAGAGAACTGGGTAATTCATCTGGTGGCAGCTGCAAGAATGAGATGGAAGCTTGGATAATCACCACCCACTCACACCTTCCCCACCCCCCAAAATGTGTAAATTCAAAGAGAATGGATTTTTAACTACATAAATTAATTGCACATTTTCTATGTGAATTTTAGTTAAGGAAAGGATCCTGATGTATACATACAGAAAGTCTTTTTCTATAGCTTTACAAGGGCTGTGATACAGAAGTAGCTTTTAGATTGCCAGCCTACCAAAGTTTAGTTCATTTTGTAGTCAGGTCTATAGTTTGGCTCCTCTCTAGACATTTGATGATCCAAAGAGGAGTGCATTGCCTCAGATTGCATACTGAGCTCATGGAAAATGAGTCATCTATACAAAAACTGCTGGGAAAACTAGAAAATGTATCACAGAAACTAGATATAGATCAACATTTCACACCATATAGCAAGAAAAGGTCAAAATGGGTACGTGATTTAGAGAGAAAGGGTGATATCATAAGCAAATTAGGAGAGCATGGGATAGCTTACCTGTCATATCTATGGATAAGGGAAGAATTTAGTATGCAACAAGAGAGAGACAGTGTTACAAAATGTAAAATAGGTCATTTTGACCATATAAAATTTTAAGATTTTGCACAAACAAAAACAATGCAACTAAAACTAGATGGAAAGCAGAAAACTGGAGAGGGGAAATTTTGCAGCAAATATCTGTGATAAAGGTCTCATTTTTCAAATATACAGAGAATTGAGTCAAATTTATAAGAATACAAGTCATTCACTAATTGACAAATGGTCAAAGGATGTGAACAGGCAGTTTTCAGACAAAGAAATCATAGCTATCTATAGATATATGATAAAATGTTCTAAATCACTATTGATTAGAGAAATGAAAATCAAAACAATTCTGAGGTACCACCTCAGACCTATGAGATTGGTTAATTGACATAAAACGATAATTGGTGGAGGGGTCGTAAGAAAACTGGGATGCTTGTACTGTTGGTAGATTTGTGAAGTGATCCAACAATTCTGGAGAATAATTTGGAACTTTACCCAAAGGGCTATACAACTATGTTTACCCTTTGATGCAATAATACCACTGCTAGGGTACATCACAAAAAGATAAAAAGGTGTGGGGGTGGGGGAGTGACCCACTTGTACAAAAATATTTAAATTTAAAGCTCTTTTTGTGGTGGCAAAAAATTGGAAATTGAGGGATTGAGGAATGACTGACCAAATTATGGTATATGATTGTGATTGAATATTATTATGCAATAAGAAATGACAAGTGGGATAATTTATGAAAAATCTGGAAAGCCTTACATGAACTTATGCAAAGTGAAGTGAGCAGAACCAGGAGAACATTGCAAACATTTACAACAATATTATACAATGAAGAACTATGATGGACCTAAATATTCTCAGAAATACTATGATCCAAAATAACCCCAATGAACTTTTGATAAAACATGTTAGCCAACTCCAGAGAAAGAAATGATATTATCTGAATACAGTCTGAAGTAAACTATTTCTTTCTTTTTTTGTTCAAGTTTTCTTCTAAAAAATTATTAATTTGGAAATATTTTACATGATTGCACATTATAACCTCTATCACATTGTTTACATTTTTAAAATATTAAAAATTGTCTTAATATGTAATTATAGATAAATAAAATATTATTTAAGATAAATAAAATGAACCATACTACCTACTTCAATGCTCAGTATAGGATAAATATGTTCCTTTACTGAACATAGTACTAATGGAAAGCAAGGGATGTATCCTAGATTCATTTACTAATCCCAGGATGGTATTATCTTTAGCACACTCTCAAACGCAGCATTGTCCTCAAAGAGAAGACACTTTGTGTGTACTTCTGGTCACTTCTGGCTAAATGGGGTATTCTCCTTAAATAGAAACTTTGGAATCACAGTTTAACCACTTTTAGCTCTCTTACATAACAGGCCATTAACATTTCCCACACTCAATAATAGACTTAGAGTGTGAAGTCACTTTGACATAGTATTAAGGGCAGCTCATAATATAAGTCCTATATGACCAGATAATTTTCAGGGATATTGCTTACATAAATGATTCAGCTAGAGATAGTTTAACACATACTTACCATATTCATCCCAATATAGTCTACACTTTTCCCCAAATCTGACTTACACAAAACCTGAGAGGAGACCACAATTGCACTCTTATTATCATAGATAGAGAAAAAAAGTTACGATGAGACCTCTAGTGCTGCACAGAATTTCAATATACTTTGATTTGCACAAAAAGATCACCCATCATCCTTGATATATAACACTGGTCAGCAGGTGAATTATTCATTGTGGAGAAATGCTTAAGGTTGTGGTATTTTTTATATTGTAAAAATATGGGCTGGAAGGATTACTTGGGTTGGGAACAATTGCAACTTGAATTTCATTTATTGGTACCTATCAAAATCTTTTTTTTAACTGATGCCTTTTAGTTTTTTGTATCACATTCATTTCCAAATATAGCCCCAACTCCAACCTTCCTTGTAATGAGGGAAAAAACAGTTCAGCAAACCAATATGTTGACTGAATCTGAGAATATATACAATATACAATGCCCAAAGTCACCCACCTCTGAAGGGAGGAAAGTACCAATCTTAGCCAGGGCCACTTATACACTTAGTCATTTATAAATACCCAGCATTTTTAAAGTTTATTTTTTCCCATTTATATCATAGTCATTGTGTGTTGTTTTCCCTTTTTTGCTTACTGCACTGTTTTTTAATCCCCCTCAAAAAAAAAGCCTTGTAATTTCATTAAATTAAAATTATCTGTTCCTCCTTTAGTTAAGAATGATCTGCCATCCATAGAAGTACTTTTCTCCATTTTTCTGACATAACCTTTAATATTGAAATCCTCTCTCCACTTGGGACTCATTGTCATAATTCTTCATGATGCTCATCTAAGCTTTTCTGGTTTTTTGTGAAACTTTTTTCCAGTTTTCTCAGCAGTTAGTAGCTTATATTTTCAGAATTAACAAATATTGAACTATCAAGTTTGATTGCTTCTGGTTCTTGAACATGTGTTCTAATTATATGCTTTTCTATTTTTTTATTAATATCAACTAGGTTTGATGATTACTCTTTTAAGTATATTCTGAAGTCACAGTTATTCCTTCTACAATTCCTACTTCTTTTCATTATTTCCCTTTTTAATCTTTTGTTCCTCCAAATGATTTTGGGTTTTTCCTAGTTTTAAACATAATCCCTTGGTAGTTTGATTGATACAAAAACCATATCTAAATTCATTTGGTTAATATCATCATTTTAGCTATATTGGCATGGCACAGCCATGAACAATATCTTTCCAATGATTTGTCCTCTTTGTTTTTGTTCAGAGTATTTTGTAACTTTATCATATGTGTCATTTGTTGTGATAAATTGACTGCTGGTTACTTTACAAATTTTAAAGTTATTGTGGATGGGAGTTCCCTTTCTATTTGTCTGTAGCATTTGTTATTGCTACATTGAAATGCTGATGATTTTTTTGTGGATATCTTGTGTTCTATGATTTTTCTGATGCTACCAATTATCATAATTCATCTCTTTGATGATTCTCTGAGATTTTCTAGATGAATCATCATCTCTTCAGCAAATAAGGAGAATTTCATTTCCTCTTTGCCTCATGTTTACCCTTTGGCTTTCTTTCTTTTGTCTTTTTGCTATCACTGGTATTTCTAGAACTCTTCAAAATAATAATATAGAGTACAAACTTGATTTATCTAAATATTTATTGGGAGGTATCATTTCTCTATTACAAATAATGCTCATTTTCATACATATATAGATACATAATCTTATATATGTAGTATATGTGCCTATGTACATATATGCAAGACTTCTATGATTTTAAAGGCATATCTATGTTTATTTTTTGTTGTTCTTAGCATAAATGAATTTTATATATTGCTAATGTTGTTTTTATCCAGCATCTATTGACATAACTGTATGGCTTGGGAGGTTATCATTAACATGAATATGTTAACTATTTCCCTCATTCAAATGCTCCATAAATACTTAGTATAAATACAAGTTGATTATAATAAATGACTCTTTGAAAATGTGACTGCAATCTTTTTGTTAGGATGTTATTTATTTATTTATATTAATGATATTGGTTTACACTGTTCTTTCTTTGCTTTTCCTTCTTTGTTTAATAGGACAATATTTATCTCATACAAGAAGTTTGATAGAGTTTTCTTTCTTAATTATTTGAGAATAATTTCTGTAATACAGGAATTGGTTTTTAACTGACAGAATCCACCTCCAAATCTGTCTGCAATAGGAGTTTTTTCTTTGGTAGTTCTATTGTAGATTGTTCAGTTTCATTGTCTGTGATTGAGTTGTTTAATATCTCCATTTCATGTTCTATTAATCTGAGTATTTAATATTTATAGGTAATTATCCATTTCCTTAAAAGTCTCAGTTTGATTATATAATTGTGTATGGTAAATTCTGATAGTTCTTTTAGTTTCTTCTTTTTGTATAAAATTGATTTTACAAGAAAGATATGAATTACAACTTTTATACTCATTTGTATAGTTTTTTTCATTATTTTTCTTCCTTCATTTTAACGGAGGACTATATTTTGGAGGTTGTCCATGATAAAACCAATATAGTACATTATTTACCACTTTTTCCTGTTTATAAAAAAAGACTGTGTGGCAAAGTGGATTGAGAGAGCTGGCTTCACAGTCAGGGAGAACTGGGTTCATATCTCTCCACTGGCACATACTGACTAGTCAGTAATGTTAGGCAAATCATTAAACCTGTCAGTGTTCCAGGTAACCCTCTTAGACTCTAAATTTCAAATGAAAGTACTGATCTGCACCAGTAGGACAAATTTCCTTTTCTAAGAATTCCTTATGCCAGTGAAATCACAAGTCCCATCCAAATCTCTTTTCTATTATAACTGAAGCAGACTAACTCATAGGTCTCTTACATAGAGTATAGAAAGCAAGTACTTTTAACAAAGGATTCAAGCAGTTGAGATATGAGGTGATGCCTTGAAGCATCTCTACCTTGAGAGATTTTGGTTTTTTTCCTTTCCCTTTGGAAATTCATATATGTAGGTAGACTTTATAGAATCTGCGGATCTTTATCCCAACTCATACTCATTTTGATGAGTCCCATTCGCCAGATCACAGCCATAGCTTTCCCTCAGATATTTGTCAGGATGATTCTCTTCCAATGCTGTTGGCTCAAGCCTTCACTCCAGTGGATTCTCCCCAATATCAATAACCAGTGATTAGCACCCTAGTATCTTTTTACCAAATAATATTAATGAGGTTTTTAAAAGTGATATTTGCTGGAAAAATATAGCAAAAACAGAAAAAGTACAAATATTTCTCCCAACATCTGGAGGACAGCTTCTCCTCTACTTCCCTCATCAGTAGGAGAGTAGGCTATAAAACCCAAAGTAGTTTCTAGTATTTGACCCACCAATTTTGTTTCTAAATTTGGCACAACCATTGGGTTGTCATCTCAGCTACCACTGGGCTTGACTCCCTTTTCTTGGCTGCCTTAACTAGTAGCAAACTCTAGTCTGGACTTCTGTTACTTGTATTGTAGTTGTTCACTCTTCCAACCATTTAAAGCTCATAAAGTCATAGTCCTCCCCAATATGTGTGCACCTAAAAGCAGTAAAGAGCAAATATACAGAGGAAAAGAACAGAAGTACATATTACCACATGGGCCCAGGTGAAGAAATTAAGGCCCAAGACCTCTCTGTCTCTCCAGATGTTTACAGAAGCATATTTTCCCTTGATGATAGTAGCCAAGTAGGAAAGAAAAAAATCTATTGGCTATTTAGTTGGTACATTTTAAATATATTGTCATTTCCAACTAAGCAGCCAATTGAACAGCTCCAATTCACATGGCAAAGCAAATCAGAAACAGTAATTGCACATGTTCAAGTCCACATAAAGATTGCATCAGAAAAGCACTCTGTGCATGTTTGTATGGATAGGGTTCATTAAGCTATCTCTTGTCACATTTTGGAAGACAAAGAGCTCAAGGTCAAAAAAGCTATGAGGCCTCAAAACCACACAGAACTTGTCAGTTTGTTGGAAGAGCAGCCCCCCAAAATGTTGCTTAATGGGTACAATTTAGCAATAAGACATTAAGGATGAGTTACATATTTCTAAATCTAAATCAGAGGTCTGAGAGAAAACCACTAATCATAGTGACTAAGAAGCTGAAATTAAAAATAACCTTAAAACATATGGGCACTATTTAATTGACTAACTACTCTGTATTCTAAGGGCTTGTCCAAATAGAGACAAAAATCTCCTTTTAGAGAGAAAAAAACCTGTCATAGCCAGGGTTCTGAGAATTCTCAGATTTTCCTATGGGCTGGGAATGGATGGATGGGGAGCAACTAGTTAAAGGTTTTTCCCTAATCAGATACTAGATATATGAAGACCCAACCTTTCTAAGAGTGATGAAGCTTGAGCTTCTGGGTTTTAAGCTAAAAGGCAGATATCAGAGACCACTCCACTTTCTCTTACAGGGAAAAGATCCTCAACCGAGTACTCCAAATGAAGTCAGAAGCTAGAAGCAACTCTACAAACCCTTGCCCAGTGGAGGCCCACCTATTAGTGACCAGCAGTGATCAAGATATTAGTAGAAACCCATTAAACAGCCTCTACTAGAGACCAGCAGGGAACAAGAGCATTTTGTAATAGCTGGCATTTGTATGGCACTTTAAGGTTTGCAAAGCTTTTTACATAAATTATTTTATCCTCACAACAACCCTAGGTGCTAGGTGCTATTGTTATCCCCATTTTACAGATGAGAAAACCGAAGAAGGCAGATGGTTAAGTGATGTGCCTAAGGTCATATAGCAAGTATGAGTCTGAAGCTGGATTTGAATTCAGGTCTTCCTGACACTACGTCCAGCATTTTATCTGTTGTAATATCCAACTGCTTGGGTTTGTTTGTAGAGGCAGTGGGGGGGTGGGGGTGAGGGTGAGGGAAGCATCACATTTTTAAAGTTCATTTTTCATTTTTAGAAAAAATAAAATACCCCAAAAAATAAAGTTGTAAAAAGGCTATAGCATATTATATTAAACTATAAAAATAAAAGGGGCAGACTTCACAATATTAAGATATAATAGCAACCACACTGGCATACCCAGGATGGCTGCTAGCACAGGTTCTTAGATCTGCTTTACTAGGAAAGATAGCAGTTTAAGGGGTCAACGATCTTTTTTAATACACTCATTAGTTAAGGGGAAAAATTAGTGCCTTGAATTTCAGAGAAAATCCAAAGAAAGAAAATAGAGAAAATACAAACAGAGAAATAAAGACCAACACACAGGGCTTCTAACTGAGAAATTAGCACAGTCCAACAGACAGATCCAACTGTCTTACCAAGGTAATACATACATAGTTACCAGAGAGAAAAGGACCAACATCTGGGTTTTTCAAAGCCAAGGGGCTCCTTAATGACTACCAGAGTCTCATCTGGTCAAATTACAAGAACACTCTTCCAATGAGTGAGCCCCAAAGCAAGATGCTAACACCAGAGTGTGAGTGTGTTTGTGTGTGTGTGTACCTATATACCCTATTTTAGAGCCAGAGGGCATCACAACTCTCTTGATTCAGTCACTACCTAATTAGACATTAGCAAAAACTGTGAAAGCCTTCCTATAAGCAAGCCTCCTTTAAGCAAGCTTCCCTTAATGGGCTCCACCTGAGGTCTATTAATGGGCAGGGAATATCTTATATCCCATTAACATTACATAATATTAACATGGAAGAATCATGATTTAAACATAAAAGAAGATGGCCTATGGATTTGTCATCCTGATAAACAACAAAATTGATCCTAAAAAATTAATCAAAAAACATAACTTGGCAATAGATCCATTTTTAATAAGTTAAATGAAGCTTTTAGTATTCTACTTAGTGTCAAGTAAGTTTTTCTGCTCCCAAATTATATAGTTAAAACCCAAGGGGAAAAGAAAAAAAAAGCACACTCATCCACTCAGCAAAGACTCCATGAGTGGCTAAGAGTACATGCCATATAAGCACATTGACATCACTGTTCTGCAACATCCAAGGCATATGACCTGTCTACATGCAGATTCCTTAAATGTAGATTTATCCACACATGTGCCCTAGTCCTACAGGTTCCCTATTTTCCCCTAGGTGTGTCTACCATTTTCTAGCAGATGATATGGCCCATTATAGAAGAGTGCCTCAGCTTTATGGAGGACATAACCTTCTGTACCTCCCCTTACTATGCAATTCACTGTTTTGACTTTAAATGGATTGTTCCCCGGGTTGGCTAATAAAAGTAAACACATTAATGGAGGCTTGTTTTTGAGTGAATGTGGACCCCCAGAGTACCTTGGACCTTGAGAATTCAGGCAAAGCTTGAACCCTTTAAAGAAGATGAGCCAAATTCAGACCATGCATGCACCTTATCTCATCTAGTCATCCACCCCAGGCACGTTTCCATTTACTCTGACACTGGATGTATACCCTCCTCCCCACACACACCCCTAGCCCCTCACACCACCCCCTTCTTCCTCTTGCTCTGGGAAAGGTAATCAAATCCAACTATTCCTTGGTGAGGGAGGAGTACCATTCAACTGTCCTGTGGCTCCACTCACCAACCCAGTCATTCCCCAAATAATTAAATCCATGCCCTGATCACCACTCTCCCATATGAGTTGTCTCCCATTTGGGGAATTTAAGCTTGTCAAGGGTGAGGACTATCTCACTTTTATGTTTCTATCCCCTGTACCTAACACAGTGCCTAGCAGATAGTAGGCACTTAATAAATGGTGTTGCAAAAGAAAATAAAAAGTTAAAAAAAAAAAAACCACAGTTAATAGACTACAAATATTAAGTTACTGGTTTGAATCTTACTATGCAAAGGAGAAAGGAGAAACCAGTGGAGACTGGAATAGTTAAGAAAGGATCCATGAAGGAGGTAGGATGTATTATAAGTTTTATAAAGTTCTTCTATTGGGGGAAGATCAAATATCAGAGCTTTCCCTCTATAATTATATGAGGATACTTCACTCTCAAAAACAAAAACACTTTTGGAAGATGCTCTCGAGTATGTCTATGTTACTACTAGGATGATAGTATATTCTCATAATACCTGATAGTAAGGAGGCTGAGGCTGAGGGATAGCTTGAATCCAGGAGTTCTGAACTGTAGAAGGGTTAAATCCAATCAGGTTTAACACTTAAGTTGGGCATCAAAATTTTGAGCAGAGGAGGTTAACTAAGATGCTCGCAGGAGAGAGAGAAGCTGGCCAGCTCAGAAACAGAGCAGGTGGAAGTGTTAGTGCTGATTAGCAATGGAGTAGACCTGTGAGTGTCTGCTATGTTTGGAGCCTGGGCAAGACGTGGAGATTCAGTCTCAAAAAATAAACAGAAACGACACAGCAGTGTTCTGCTCAACATGGACAGTTGGTTCTTGGATATCTTTGGTTTAGATGGATTCAAATTCAAAAGTTCTGATTTTTTAAACTCTATTTGAAATATGACTAAGATTAGGTTTTTAAAAATCATCAGTAGCTCAGGAGCTGCAGGTTGTGTTTTGTTTATTTTTTTCTCCCATTAATGGTAATTGATTTGCAAGAAGTAATCCACATTCTTATCCGGTACCTCTTGTAAGGAATGGCACACATTTATGGGACATATAAGGATGTATACAATCTTTGTCCTACAAATGAGTTTCTCTTCCTGTGAAGTTGTATTCTTTACAGAGTTCAGACCCATTCTTTATTAAGCCTGTATTCTAACCAGCTAAGATATTCACTCAGTTATTCAATAACAGCCACAAAGAACAATGTAGATTTCTTTAAACTATGCCTTTCTGTAGTTTTATACATTGTTCCAAATGTGACCAGAAATTATACTTAATCTCTAAGTAACCATGGTAACCAACATTAACTCTATGATTTGTAGAACGTGGGCTGTTATATATATTTCTTCATTCACTGAGACAGAAAGTGACAGGGTAAGAAAGCAGGGGTAAAATGTAGATCAAAGTTTGGTAACCTCTTAACTTTTTAAATATGACTTTCAGTTTGATTTTATTAGAACCACAAGGAAAGTTCCAAGAGGCAGATGCTCAATAATGCCTATGGTTGTGAAACTGCAACCTGAATTTAAGTCTTTAGCATAAATATTCCAAAAGACCACAAGAAGGGATCATTGTTATTTCATGAAAGTAGATTTTCTCGTCTGTAAAATGTTTATAAAGTTGTTCACTTTGCAGACTAGAAAGCTAAGTCTTTTTTCTCCCATTCAGGATTCCAAGGATGCAAATATGTTTAAGTTTTGTTTTTTTTTAAAGCAATTGGGGTTAAGTAACTTGCTCAAGGTTACACGGCTAGTCATTATTTATGCGTGGGTGCTCATTTTCTGAGGCCGGATCTGATCTCGGGTCATCCAAACTCCGAGGCCGGCGCTCTTACTCACTGCGCCACCTAGCCGCCCCTATGTTTAAGTTTTAACAAGAAATTAAAAACCTTTGAATTATACCTTCTTGCAAAATGTATTTACTTCTTTTGTCTAGATGATTGAATTTCATTTTTCATTTTTAAAAGGGCCATATTGGTAAATGAGTTAGATATTTATCTGTCAAGATTCTCTTTTTCCTTGTAGGAATCCAAGACCTACATTATATTTCCAGCTCTATCTGACTCCATGACCCTTAGCAAGTCACCTCCTATCTTTGTTTCAGTTTCTTCATCATAAAGAAGAAACATAGGACTGAATAATTCCTAACAATTTCTAACATTCCTTTTCAATGGCTAACATTCTATGGTAATTAATCTATGAATACATCTCTCTTAATCAACCATAATTTAGCAATAAAGCACTTCTATTTTTCATCAGACTTGTTGAATAGTTTCATGTTTCCTATTCCTAATTTTTAAAAATTTGATTGAAATGCCTTAGTTTACCCTTTAAAACACTAAATAAATTGATATGTTTTATAATCCCAGGGTCGCACAACTAGTAAATCACAGAGCTATGACTCATTATTACAAAATAGAGGTCATCTATTTTCAAATATAATGTTCTTCTCACTCTACTAATTAAGACAGCTAAGTGGCACCAGGCCTGCAGTGGGGAAGACCTGAGTTCAAATCCTGCCTCAGACACTTACTTTTTGTGTCACTCTGAGCAAGTCACTTAAATTCTATCTGCCTCAGTTTCTTCAACTATAAAATGGGCATAACAATAGCACCTACCTTACGTGGCTGATGTGAGGATCAAATGGGATATTTGTCAAGTGCTTAGTACCTGACACATAGTAAGCACTTAATTCATTTCCTTCCCATTAACTTCTTTCTTTTTTTTTCTTTTACTAATACAATGAACTCTGTAAAAAGAACAAACTTTTAAAATGAGAAAACCAAATGTCAAAAGGACTAAGAGCAGTTTCCCATCTCGTTTCTTGCCTTGCTTTCAGTCCCACTGGTCACAAGTTTTTATAGTTATGCTATTTGCCCAACCTCAAAGCCTTAGTTCCAGTCAGTCAGATAATATTAATTCAGTGTTCTTATCATACTGTACAAAAATGAATACTTTTTGTTACAGAAGGACTTAGCCATACAGAACCCTAGAGCTAAAAGAGACCTTTGAGATCACCTGGTCCAATTCCCTCACTGAAACTCAGACTCACGCAGCAAGTCCCCAGTGGAGCCAAAAATTCCCAGCTCACTACTCTTTTCACTATGCCATATTGTTCCCAAAAGATGGACATTCTATCCAAACATATATGGAAAGGATATTAACATTAAAGCCTTTTATCTCATTTTAAATGGTTATTATTAAAGGTGAAATCATAGTGCTAGATTCTTCTGAATGTAAAAAAGGAAAGATATTTAGTATTCACTTAATTTTGACAACCACACTGAGAAGGTTGTCTGAAATTTTACACTTTAAGGATATTTCTCAATGGAGAAAGACAGTCAAGTTTCCTCTTTGTTTTTGGTTTGTTTGTTTGTTTTTCAGTTTTAGCTATTATTAAGATAAAATTTTCCCCTGCCCAAGAATGGATGTTTGTTCTGGCTCATGAGACCAAACAGGATCAGTGTTCTAGGCAACCTCTAATAAGTAGCAAAGAAGGTGCTCTGGTAAGGAAAATTTCTTCATCTGGAAGTTTCCTATTGAAAGAAATTACAGGTCTACTACCTATCCCCTAAACATTCCATAAATCAACATCAAGGAGTCCATCCCAAATGCTAAGCCTTCCCCTTGTTACAACATTTTGTGAATTAAATCAAGCTCAAAGACTTCTCATTTTTATTCTTCATTCTCACATACTATTCTGATGACAGAAAGTAAAGTAGACTTAAGAAGCTTCTTGATAAGGGTGAAAGAAGAGGGCATAACTAAGACTGTGGTATCTTGTCCCATCACTTTCTGGCAAATAAAGGGCATGGGAATGGATTTTAAATTCTTGGACGCAGAGACCACAGCAGGCAGTGACTGTGGCTATGAAAGGAAAAGATAATCCTTGCAAAGAAAGCCAAGGCAAATCTGGACAACATACTAAAAAGCAAAGACATGACCTTCCTCACAAAGCTCTGTATATATGAGGAATCATATGATAAACCGAATTATCAAGTGATTACCTGATAATTTCTCCTTTAATTTAGCTGGATTAGTCCTTGTATGACCTATATGCTATTGTACATGAGCAGTAACCTACTCAAAGCCTTTCCAGTTTATTAAATCTTGTCAGAGATTGTGCTTCCTGGCATAATCTTTGAGAACATCTTACAGTAACCTCTAACCCTCAGTGAAACATTGGATTAAAACCATTATAAACTGACAAAGTTCAATATTAATCCAAGTTAAAAAAAAAAAAACCAAAAACCAAGAAAACAGTGTCTTTCTTTCTACCCTTCTGGGATTTGTTATGATTTAAAATAAATATTAATGACAAGATATCAGAAAGAATAGCTTGTGTGAAGTCTAGTCTATGTAGAGTTTTGGAGCAGCACTTATTTTGGGGTTCTTATAAAGATTCTAGAAAGCATAGGAAACTTCAGTATTATAATTGACCTTGAAGCTAGAAAACCTAAATTTAAGTCCCAGTTCTACCACTATGTTTCCTTGGGCAAGTCACTTAATTAGTTTTGACTCAGTTTCCTCATCAAAATGGTGATAATATCTGCACTGTCTGTTGCACAAGGTCATTGACAGAACCGTGTTTGGTGAACATTAAAGCTTTAGGTGCCAACTGATGTGTGAAATGTCATTTGTTTCCATTTTCAAAGATGTCACCACCATAATCAGTAACTGAAGTAGAACTCCTGGACCTGTTCATATAGAGAATTTTAAGCAAGGAAGCAAAGGATGAGGAGACATTATTTAAAACCCACAAAGATTTTTTTAAATCAGTATATGGAACACTAATTAAATGATAAGTATCACCAAATTGAGAAATCTTTATTGTAGCCAACAACTATAAAATATTATTAAGTAAAGGATTTATTAGCTAGATTATATTTGATCGCTAGAATTGATGAACAGATCACCAAACAATTCATGAGATATTAGCTTCATATCTTTTTTATTATAAAGTTCTTAGAAGTGTTTAATTCCATGGATATTGTGTATCTTGATTTTAGTAAGTAATTTGACAAAATTCTTCTCAATATCTACATGGTTAAGTTAATGATATTTTGATTGTTTGATAGTTCTATTAGGAGGATTCACCATTACCTTAATTGCTCTATCGAATGAATGTATTTATTGGCTCTATGTCAGACTGGAAGACAATATAAAAGGGAAGATCTCTGCAATCTATCTTTGGCTCATGCTATTTAATATGCAGATACATATTAAATAAAGACTTAGGAAAATGCTTATTAAATTTGTCGATGGCACAGAGCTACAAGAAAAATACTTGTGCTGGGCTGCTGTCCATAGTGCTGACCAATCCAAGTCTGATGGGAGTGAGCTATTACTCATTGTGCCCATCCAACTGAG
Source organism: Gymnobelideus leadbeateri (assembly GCA_011680675.1). Lineage (NCBI taxonomy): Eukaryota > Metazoa > Chordata > Mammalia > Diprotodontia > Petauridae > Gymnobelideus > Gymnobelideus leadbeateri. The sequence goes on along the minus strand of WOXC01003558.1, from coordinate 908,312 downwards.
TATAGTGATGTTACCTGCACTCTAGATAAACAATCTGTTACTTCATTGCAACAATACGTAACTGGGAATTAAAGAGATAAAGTAAAGAGTCTTTAATCAGTTATTACCAAAGCATATACTGTAAAGACCTTATAAGGGGCCCAGCCTTTTTGTGGTTATCAATGCTAGACCTTTGCTTGCCCATCACCACGCCCAGAGATACTGAGTGTCATTTTCAGAGTCTATAGTCCTAGATAAATATTTGAAGAACACTTTGTTGCAAGATTCAATGTCCAGAGGAAGTCCACCTCACAGTATTTCATGAGTCAGTCCTTCTCTGGTGTTATGAGGTCTATGTGTTTTGCCCTGGAGTTAAAGAAACTAGTTCTACTGCTAATGAAAAGTGACTGTGTCATGTGTGTACTTGTGATAACAGAGACACGTTGTGAATTCCTCTTAGTATATAAGTACTATTAAGGTATGGAGGGGACCAGAGTCTGATTTCAAATTGTCAGTGGACTGGGAGAAAATCAACTCCAGGGAAACTCACACCCTACTATAAGGACACAGATAAATACTACATCTTTCTATATTTATATCATTCCATCAATATCGAATAAATGTATAGTGATTGGGGGGAGTCACTAAGGAAGTCAAGAAAAACTTTTGGCTATCAGAAATGGCAAGAGGCAGATGTGAGGAGGGAAACATTATAGATATGAGGGAAAGTCTGTTCAAAAGCAAAAATTAAAAAAAAAAAAAAAACAGGAAATGGAAGGATGAGAGTTAAGAATTAAGGATGATTCCAAGGTTTTAAATCTGGATAACTGGAAGAATAGTGCCTGTAACAGAAATAGACAAGTTTAGAAGAGAGATGGATTTGGTAGAAAGATGATGAATTCTGACTTGGATGTGTTGAGTTTGAGAAATTTATGGAACATTCAGGTAGACAAATCAGCAGAAAGTTAGAATTACAGAACTGAACCTCAGGTGAGAAATGAGTTACATATGCAAATTTGAGAGTCAAATGCATAGAGATGAAAATTAAATTCATGGGAGATGAGGAAAAAGTAAAAGAAACTAGAAGACATTATTTAGGATTAAATAGAAGTTCCTGGATTTATAATCAAACAATTAAATTGTTCAAGTAAAGATGGATGTGCTTGATTTGTCAGCAATTTTTATCTTAAAATCTGGAGGATTTAACTGACCACAAACTTAATGTGAGCTAAGTGTAATCTAGCTGCTAAAAATGTGAGTGAATGGTACATAGATAGAATATAAACTCTCAATTGAATTTTGTGTTACTTTAGTATACTGAATTCTGGAATGTTCTTTCACAGAACTGGATTTTAAGGGTAACATTGATGAACTCAATTATGTACTGCAAAATCTACACAGGATAGGGATAGGATATAGAAACTATGTTCTATGATGAATGATTTAAGAAATTATTTTTTACCCTATTTCAGATGTTATACAGATGTGGAGAGAATTTTTTTTTACTCTGTGTAGACTAATGAATGAAAGTCATAGGGAAGCAAACTGCCTCAATATAGAGAAAAATTTCATACCAATCTAACCTGTCCAATAATGGAATGAGATACTCTGGGAAGTGGTATGTTCAATGTCACTGGAGGTGTTCAAGCATCACCTGGTTGACTGCTTGTTGTGATTTTTATAAAGAGATTCCTTATGTCAATTAGTTGTTTGGATTAGATAACTGCCCAGGTTCTTTCCAACTCTGTGATTCTCTGTGGAGTTTTTGTGTGGGAGCAATAGACGAGTGTTTACTTTTATATTTTGACTTAAAACAGTGGAGAAAACAGCAGGAACCATTCAGTAAATAAAGAATCAAAACAATTAGTCATAGAGCAGAATTAGCAAGACAAATGTAAATGTAGGTAAATTTCTCCTGGAAAGGTGAATGGATTATTCAAAGAAACATAATCAGAGAAAAATTAGCATCATGAAAGAGAATGACAAACGTCAAATGTGAGATGAATGTAAACAATGACAAGATTGAGGTGATGTTTATATGACACCGAATAGATGCTGGAAAAACTTAAAAAATTAAGTAGTTTCACTATGTGAAATAAACTCATCAGTTATCATGATTTAAATGGTCCTCTGAAAAATCCATTTCCCAAACAATCCTGAGGGAATTTTCAAGCTTCTAACTTCCGGGTTCAATAGAATGTTATCAATGTTGACATATAAGAAGTGATGAAGGAAAGATATGATTGGAAAATATAAATGACAGACTGGTCATGCAGTGAACAAGAGTGGGGAATAATAGATGAGCATTTCATACAATAGTTTCCAAGAAATATTAAAACACTCAGAGGAAGTCTTCCAGTTGGGGTAGTGACTACCTGATGGATTTATACAAGGACATTGGCAGGGGGTTTCAAAATATCCTGGTGGACGAAATACCCACACAGAGGAAACTCCTTGAGAGTAAGGACTTTTTGTTTTTTCTTTGTTTACCTATTTTCTAGTGTAGTGACTGGCACATATTAGGCACTTATTAAGCATTTGTATTGATCTGGGATGATAAATAAATATCTTCTAATTTGACTGTCAGAGTCTAATTTATATCCTAGCATGAATTTGAGAGCAAAGGAGAAGGAGGAAGAGGAGGAGAAGGAGAGGAGGAGGGAAGAGGAAGGGAAGGGAAGGAATGGGAGGGAGGAAGGGAGGAAGGAAGGAAGGAAGGAAGGAAGGAAGGAAGGAAGGAAGGAAGGAAGGAAGGAAGGAAGGGGAAAGAAACTGAAACTGTCATCTCCAAGGTTACCGGTGATGTTTTAATTGCCAAATCTAATAGCCTTTTCTGAATCTTCATACTTATTGACCTCTCTGTAGCATTTGACACCACTGATTAACTTTTCCTCCTAGGTGCTCTCTTTACTAGCTTTCCATGATTCTGCTCTCTCCTGTTTCTCCTATCTGTTTGACTGCTCCTCGGTCTCTTTTTCTTCTACTTTTTCTCTTTCCCTTCCCTTTTCTTCTCTTTTTACTCTCTACTACCATACTTGATGATTTTATTAACTCCCCTGGTTCCATTTATCATCTCTATACAGATGATTCTTGTTATCTATTTACATAGCCTTATAGGTATAAAATGATATCTCAAGGTTGTTTTGACTTGAATTTATCTAATAAATAATGATTTAGAACATTTTTTTCATATGACTATACACTATTTTGATTTCTTCTTTGGAAAATTGCCAATTCATATCCTTTAACCATTTGTCAATTGGGAATGACTCATATTCTCATAGATGTGTCAAAGTTGTTTATGTATTTGAGATATGATGCCTTTATCTGAGAATCTATCTATATTTTTTTCCAATTTTTTGCTTTCCTTCTGATCTTGGGTACATTTGTTTTATTTATACAAAATCTTTTTAATTTAATGTAATTGGAATTATCCATTTTATACCTCACTCTGTGCTCTCATTCATCAATTTTTCATCAACCTTCAAAGTTTCTTGTAATATCTCCCTTATATCTATGTCATATATACATTTTGATCTTATCTTGGTAAATAGTGTAAGAGAATACATGTGTGTATACATGTGTGTATACATGTATGTATGACATATGTCTTTCCCATCTTCTTACACTTTACTTCCTCCCCATACTCCATGGTCCACCCACATTGGCCTACTTGTTCCTATTCACAAACTACATCCTTTTTTCTCCATTTATTTTTTTTTTTGTTTTCCCCCAAAGGCAATTGGGGTTAAGTGACTTGCACAGAGTCACCCTTTTAGAAAGTATCAAGTGTCTGAGGTCAGATTTGAAATCAGCTACTCCTGACTCCAGGATTTGTGCTTTATCCACTGGGCCACCTAGCTGTCTCCCTCTATGCATTTGTACTGGCTATACCCCAATCATCGTGGTTTTCCTGGATTCCTTTAAAACTCAGTTCAAATCCTAGCTCTTGCAGGAGGCCTTTCTTTGTCCCGTTAGCTGCTAATGGCATCTGCTCCCAGATTCTGTACATATCTCACCTCTACCTAGTTATTTACATGTCATCTTTCCCATAATAACGTACCCCCAGAGAGGAAAGACTGTTTTTGCCTTTCTTTGTATCCACAGTGTTTAGCAGCACCTGGCAAATAGTAAGCATTTAATGAATGCTTGTTGACAAATGCTCCAGGAAGCAAGGAACTTATTTATCTCTTTATGGGTTCATTTTCTTCATGAAATAATTGTTGATGAATAATCAAACAATATTCAGTCTCTACTGTATTCATGTGCACCTCACTGTACTGAAAATAAGAAATCATAGCAGAATTGAAATACCCTGAGGCAATTACTCTGTCATAAGACTTGTAACTGGAGGAGTAACAAAATGAAGAACTCCAAGCTGAAGATAAAAAACAATTTGCAAAAATAGAGTTGGTTCCCAAGTTAAATAAGCGATAGTAAGAATAGGAGGACCTTGATCTCTCTGAGTACAAAGTTAGACTATTGAGCAATTAAAGAACAATAGTCATTAAAAGATACCTTTGAAATAAAAGGACATGTAAATCCAGGTGGCCAAAGCAGAGCCACCATCTTGAATGTCATCAGATTTCATGACACTGGCAAATGACTCCCACCTGGTAGAAACTTACCTAAAGTATAGGAGCTAAGGAGTAAAAAAAGAAATCAGCTTCTCAAATGCTGAAGTTGCAAAGCAAAAGTCATGAAATATTGCTTCATGACAGTATTTTACCTCCTTTCCTTTTAACCTCATTGTTCTAAGATTTTCCCATATTTAAGCTCTTCTTTTTAGCTGGCTGTCAGGTTGAAAGAATTTGATAAACTAACTCACTCTAAGGTATATGTCAAAAGCAATGAACTATCCCTCTTAAGGGAATTTGCATCTTAATAGGAGGCTAGAACTATTGAATATACTAAATCACACAATTGCCAAGTTAGTTATAATGTTTAGATACTGTCCTTTTTGGAGAAAACAAGAGACCTCAGAAGACAGTCAATAGGAAAATAAAGGCAATGTAGAATATAGGAGATGAAAACAGGAGGAAAGTATTATAGCAGAAGGAATACTGGAATGGGACACAAATGACCGGGATCCTAGTTCCAAATTTGAACATAGGAAACACTATGACATTGGACAAATCTCTTCAACTCAATGGCCATCTCTGCAAAAAGAGATTGGATTATATCATCTTTTAAGACAATATTTCCACAGGTATATCCTGTCATGTATTTTTTCCATCAAGTAGCATAACTATTATGGGGAGTCTATAAATGTTTTTTCTATTTTAAAAAGAGATCCTTACTCTCAAAAATGTTGGAAACAATGATCTTACAGAAGTAAACTCTAAAATTCTTTGGTCGTGACCAAAAAATTGGTGGAAAATGGAGAAAGGACAAGTTAGACAACTGGTGGAAATGTCTGAAAAGAGCCAGAAAACAGATGTACACACTTGTAATCTAATCCCGTTTGCCAGCACACTCCCTCCTTTCCACATATATTCAAAAATTTGCTGTATTATTAATAGGCATTTTGCCAATTTAAGCAGACAAAACCCCATAAATTGAGGAGACATTAAATTTATTATATGACTGGGTAAATGGCAAAGCCTTCATTGTTCATTCACTGGGTGTTAATGAAATATCATGATCCTTAGTTGAAGTTGAATTTGCTCTTGCCTAGACTGACAAGGGTAATTAATGCTCCTATGGAAAAGCCCTATTTCCAGCTACTCTGTATCATAGAAAAGAAAATTCCCCTATCCCCTCCCCCCAGTCAGTGGTTCATATTGAGTTGTGAATCACACAGTGACAGTCCTGTAGAGACAGGCAGAGCTAGGACTCAGTCAATTCAGAAAACAAAGAACAGGGAGCCAGAGGGTTAGAACTTTATACATTCCCCTTCCCAGAGCAAAGCAGGAGGACCTCATGGTCTTGATGAAAGATAGCACCAGTCTTGCTTATGAGGTCTTTACTGATTCAGCTAGGCTAGTAAGAACCATCCCCTATATTTTATTTAGTCTACGATCTTCTTTTCCTCCCAGAGCTGGGGATGCTAGGTTTTCACAGCAATGAAAGATGGAAAGAGTCTTCTGGGTTTGCAGAAAAGATATTCTATTCATTTCAAAAAGTATTTATTGAACACCAACTATGCGCCAATTATATTAGACACTAAAAAGAAAAAGAAAAAAAAAAACAAATATAATCCTGGCCCTCAGGAAGCTTTCTTACTACTGGACATAAAGAACCCAAAATATACATAAATAAATACAAAATATTTTAACTGAACCGATGATTTTATTAGTGCATGAAATTCTTGGTAAGAAAATTCCTCTATCAGTGCAGCTAGGTAACTATTTTCAGCTTCTAGCCTTAGAGAGTTGCTTGGGATCACTGAGAGGTTGAGAAAGTTTAAGAGGCTCACACAGGCAAAAATCAAACTAAAATTCATCTTCTTCACACCAAGATTGACTCTCTTCACTCCAAATACTATCTCTTTAAATGTTTTGTTTTTTTTTAACTCACATACAAAATAAAATATTTTTGTAGGTTGAGGGGAAGAGAGCGCTAAACATTTGAGGGCATCAAGGAAGACCTCATATAAGAGGAACCATTTGAACTAAGCCTTGAATGAAGATAGGGATTTCAAGAAATGGTGATGAGGAGTAAAAAAGCAACCCAAGGGATTTCCTGTGAAAAGGCAGAAGGAAGAAATGAAATGTCACAGATGAAGAAGAGCAAGCAAACCAATTTGCAGGAACACAGATTGTGTAAGAAGGAATAACATGAAATAAGTCTGAAAAGACAGACTGAAGCCAGATGAAGGAGATACTCTATGCCAGGTCTGACTCTGGCCAGTCCATTGATTCAGCCTTGGGATTAGACTACAATGAGATCATTGATTGGATCATGAAAATGTAATAAAAATAAAATAAAATAAAAATAAATAGATAGATAGATAGATAAAGTAAAAACAATTTTATTAAGGGAATATTTTAAGAGAATATAATTCAGCTATATCTGATCCTGCAGGCAATCCCAGCACAATAGTGGGAATTCTGCTAAAACCTCGGACACCAACTCCCTATAGACCGGGCCTTTTATGACTCAAGTGGCAAGAAAATCAAACTAATGATAATCCAGAAAACAGACTCTCTGCCCCCTTAAAGGGAAACTACCCAGCTCTTAGACAGAAGGGCTTTAAATGCCAAACAGAGAAATTTTTATTTTACCCTTTTGGGAGAAGGGAGAAGATTATTCAGGGACACCCATTTATCTGGACTATTTCTATTATAACATTGACAGCTGTCACCAAGCATATCCACAGTTCAAATGACTTTTCTTTTTTTCTTTCTTTTTTTTTTTCTAAAAGGGACAGCTAAGTCATCTGACTGTAGACCTGAGTCACAGATCTGAGGCATTCACAATTCCAAAGCAGTGCTTTGAACCAATCCTATAGTTCTATGAGTTAAGCTTAGCTACAATCTGCCTAGAATACGTAAGAGGGCACACTACCCAGGAAAAGTGTTATACCTGACACCTTCATTTTCTTTGCCTCAGATTACTAAGCCTTTAATTATGGTGGTTGGTTGCTAAGGGTCTGTGATGCCTGGATATAAATGTTCAGACCAATTTTATGAATGTGAATAGGTATAAAAGCAATTGTCTATTCTTGTATGGCAAACAAAAAAGGGTAGAGGTTGTTTAATGCCAAACTCTGAATCTGAGAAAGGGAAGGAAATTCTTGTGACTGGATTGAAAATGCAAGGAAAGAGAGTAAAATGCTAAGGCAAAATGAAGGGATAATATAATGATCTGGAGATAAGTATTAATGTATGCTAACCTCCTACCTAAGCTCTAAATATCCTGCTTTGCTGTGTTTGAAAGTTTCTTTGGCCCTTTATCCAAGATCCACCCTCATTCAAATGAAAATTGTGACATAATCTCCATAAAGCCTAGTAAGTTATTAACCATGGGTGATTTCACTAGAAACTGAGTCTTTGGGGAACAGGAAATATAAAGAGAACAGGTATTTCTCCTACTGTTTCTCCTCATCATACACTCTCTACTTCCTTCAAACCTGCCAGGTAAAGAAAAAGAAAGAGAAATGTCTCTTCTCCAAAATCTGTTCTGACCAACAAGACTGGCATTTGGTCTAACTTGGCATGATTTGCAGATTTCATGGAAACTCTTCCCAGCACCAAAATGGCTCCTACCAGAGTGTCTGAAATTCATTCATGTGCCTTATTCATTGCTCCTTTCCTGCTCTTTCCTGAAGTCTTCTTTTAAAGGCAAATACCCCCAAGAGGGTAATAAATACAATATCTATATGTGAATGCCTTCATTCCCTTGTTTTCTCCTGTGACAGGTGAGTCATGAGGTGTCATGAAAGCCCCAGGGGAAGAAAGGAAAAGAAGGATCATTGAATATCAGTGTTGAAAGAGACTAGTAGTCTTTTGGCAACCCCCTGCCAGATGCATGAATCCCTTCTCCAAGACAGAGGAAATAGGAAGCAAGATGGTATGCAAGCATCTTGTGCTAGTGAGACCTTGGAAATACTAAAGTTACATGGGAGGGAGTAGAACAAGAAAACTTCTAACTAGGACACTGGGGCTTCCTAAATGGAGCAGAATTCCTAAATCCATGTGGTTTCAGACTAATAAAGGGTAGGAGAAACCAAGACAAATGTTTTCCTCATGCACAATATTGTTTAGGGAAAACCTGGCCCCTAGGAACCCATTTCACAAGTAGTAATATAGCCTCCCCCCCCCAAAAAAAAAATCTGACATCAATATAAGTAACATTGATGCTAAATTAGAACACATGTTTTGGGTTGGGCAGAAATCTTTCCTCTGATATAGTAATATTGCCTTCAGGCTATATACAGGATTTATACACATCACAATTCCAAGAGCTCTCAAAGCCTGGGGGCAATATCATACCTGAATTGCCCTAGACATTAGTGTAAAAGAACAATCTCCAATTTGTGCTGTTCAAATATGCATTTTATTTGTTCTTCACTCCTTCAAAAGATATTTGGAGCAATAATGGGAGAACCCAAGGCTATGAAGGCCAAAAGACTATTTCAAGATTTATGCACATTTGCTGTTCTGAGCTCAAGTTAAGAAAAAGAAAACTACAAAAAAGAGATGCCCCCACAACAAGCAATTTTAAATTAGCAAAGGAATAGAAAGAACTGCCAGACTGGTGTAGACTGCAAATCTCTATTATAATTAAGGTCTTGTCTTGCATTGTCTTGTCATGTGCCCAGGAATTCCCTGAGGCCCAGCTTGTCACTGACTTCATATCAATTCTATCCCACCTCTCAAGGTCTTTCATTCCTGATGCCCAGACTGAAAGGAAATGAAAAATAATTATAAATAATAAATCTATTTGGCAAATGCAATGAAGTGCTTCTAGAAAAATAACCCATAAAGAAAATATGCAGGTTATGCAACATTTAAATAATAGTTCTGAGTCTATCAGGCATAATTGAAAGCACAATATCAATGAATATTTATGGAGAGTCCATAGGAATGTTCTCCTTCCATTTTTGTTACTCCTACTCTGCTAACCAGAAACAAAGGCAGCATGCAGACTTAAGTCAGAAAGTCTGGATTCTAATCCTGACTCTGCCATTTAACTCACTTTACATTTATGGAAAAGTCAATTAATGCCTCAGAACTTTAGTTTTATCAATAGTAAAGTGCAATTAATAATACATATTATTTTTATCACATAGGCTTATTGTTAGGTTCAAATGAAGGGTGTCCCCTGTGCTTAGGATGCACTGTCTCCTCACCTTTGCCTCTTAGGCTCCTCATTTCTTTCAATATTCCTCCATGAAGCTTTCCCTAATTCCCACAACTAGTGCTCCTCCCACAAAATTTTTGAGGACACAAATTTTGTGTAGACAACAGAAATGTCATTAAATGTAATAATGCTATAATAATTTTATACTATATATAATAATTTCATGCTATAATTTATCAAGACATTTAACCAATGTAAATTAATTACTACAAAAAGGAAGCCCAGAAAATGTCTTAATCAGAAAACATCTAGCTGGCTTGCCAGAGTGACAGCTGCCATAGACCACACTGGGTTCAAATATAATTTTTTCATAAACCTTGGATGATGGATGATTATGATCTGTATTGTCATAAAACAGAGTGAAATAGTGCAGGGTAAAGGAAGCTTGGCAAGATATCTAATTGAGCAGAGGCATCCCAAGAACATTTAGGGATGAAAATGAAAGGAAGACAACTAACAGAAGAAAGTTGAAAAATATTTGTAAAAAAATTATAACAAGCTGTTTTTCTCCATCAAGGACAATGAAACCATTATACTTTAATCTTAAACTCATAGTCCTAGAAGTGTTTATATAGAAGAGGTAGCAATGTTACTAAAGAGAAAAAAAAATGAAACAGAAGTCACATTGGATCAAGTGTATCTAAGAGTGGAGGAGACCTTTGTTGGAGACAACAGAATTGAGTGGGCACTGAGGGACTGATAAATATATCTGAAAGAGGCAAAGGTACCAAAGGTATGGGGAAAATCTCAGACTTTACTAATACAATAGAAGGGCAACTGAGAGAACATCATTATTTACTTATATGGCTACTTTGCCATTTATTCAAAATCTTTATGACATTATGAACAAATTGAGTATATTCTTTTTTGTGGCATTTTGAACCTAAGGGAAAGCCTCTGTTAATTTTTTTCAAAGTAATGTGCCATGTTTGCTGCATATCTTCTTTCTTAACACTTTATTTTAAACTTTTTTCTTTTTTTTTTTGAACTTTTTTCTTTTTAACTTTTCAGTTCCAAATTCACTCCCTCCTTTTCATTCCCTCCCTCATCCACTGAGAAGGCAAGCAATATAATATCAATTATATATGTGAAATCATGCAAAATATATTTCCATATTAGTCACATTGGGAGAGAGAAGCAAAACAATAAAGAAATTAAGAAAATTATACTTCAGGTTTCACTCAATATTCATCAGTTTTCTTTTTTTTTTACCTTTTTTTTTTAGAGGGGGGAAGGCAGGGCAATTGGGGTTAAGTGACTTGCCCAAGGTCACATGGCTAGTAAGTGTTAAGTGTCTGAAGTGGGATTTGAACTCAGGTCCTCCTGACTCCAGGGCTGGTGCTCTATTCACTGTGCCACCTAGCCACTCCATTCATCAGTTTTCTTTCTGGAAGTTGATAGCACTTTTTCATCACAAGCTTCTGTCTTAGATTATTGTATCGATCAGAGTAACCAAGGCTTTCATAGCCAATCATCATTACAACATGGCTTTTACTGTGCACAGTGATCTCCCAGTTCTCACTTCACTTTGCATCAGTTCATATAATTCTTGCCATGTTTTCCTGAAACTACCTCCTTCATCATTTCTTACAGCACAATAACAATCCCTAACAATCATATGCCACAACTTGTTCAGCCATTCCCAAAGTGATGAGCATCCCCTTGACTTCCAATTCTTTGCCACCACAAAAAGAACTGCTACAAATATGTTTGGACATATATGTCCTTTTCCTTTTTCTCTGATCTTTTTGGGATACAGATCTGATAGCAGCATTGCTGGGTTGAAGGGTATGCAGTTTTATAGCCCTTTGGGCATGTTTCCAAATCGTGCTCCAGAATGGCTGGACCAGTTCACTGCTCCACCAGACTTCATTAGCGTACCTAGTTTTCCCTCATCCCCTCCAGCATTTGTCATTCCTGCTCAGTGCATTTCTCTAGTTATTTGAGTATGTTCTTAATGAAGATGCTGAAGGCAGACAAGCCAATTTGCTGAAAAAAGTAGTGCTTATTGTGAGCAATTTAAATTGGTATGCCAAGTCATAATTTTAGATAATTCATTGGTTTTGTCCCACCATTTAGGGGTGGGAAACGTGTGACCTCAAGACCACATGTGGTCTTCTAAGTTCTCAAGTGCAGTCCTTTGACTAAATCCAAACTTCTCAGAGCAAATCCCCTTTCTGTGAAGTTTGGATTCAGACAAAGAGCTGCACTTGAGGACCTAGAGGGCCACATGCAGCCTTGAGGCTTCAGGTTCCCCACCCCTACCCTATACCCTTACCCAACTCTGTATCATTTGTATCCCGGCCATTGGGGGCCATTGTTCCTTCATGGAAATAAAAGCACAAGATAGTACATAATGTCAAGGCATAACTGCCTCTGACTGCAAGGGTCCTAAGGACCCAGAGAGTAGGGAAGGGATCAGAAGGTGTTATCAAAGACATATCTTCTGTTGACCTTGTGATCCACTCTTTGTCAGCTCCCAAGGCATCTCAGCACTGGAACAGGGAGAACTTCTGCTGGATCTGGGTTTGAGTCCTACTTTTTTGAGGCCTCCTTTGTGACTTTGGGCTTAGTCACTTACTCTCTTTTTACCTCATTTTTCTCATCTGTAAGATGGAAGTAATAAGACCTGAAGTATCTCCTTCACATGGTTTATTGTGAGGTTCAAATGGGGTGATGTGTATAAAGCAGTTTGCAAATTTTGATATATGTCAGGGATAATGGTAATGTAAACATTTGATATAGCTTTAACCAAGGAGACTTGAGATCAAGTCTTATCTCTGACACATCTTGGCTATGTGACGATGGGCAAGTTAATTCAAAACTTAAATTATACTTTCCAAAATTATAAGCTGAAGGGAAGATCCCTACATGAGAGTTCCCTCTATCAATGAAATCACAAGTCTGGTCCCTTCCACGTACCTTAGTTACTATTCAGCTAGACGGCATTGTTGAAAGAGAGCTAAACTTAGAGACCAGAAGAACTGAGATCAAATCTATCCACAGACATTTACTAGATGTGTGACTCTAGATAAGTCAAAACGTCTGTCTGCCTCAGTTTCCTCATCTATAAAAAACTGGGATAACAATGATATCCATTTCCTATGGGTTTTGTGAGGATACAGTGAGGCAATATTTGTAAAGCATTTTGTAAACCCTAAAATACTACTGTTGTTGTTATGCATTATATGGTCATATTTGTTCATTCTTCCAGGGATCTAACATGGAACACCACCACAAGCACACACAAAGACCCCTTCATTCTTTCCTTTATATGTCTCCTAGTCTCAGACCCATTAAGGAATTAAGATATAATTGTCCTTAAAACTAATCTTTCCCATAAATAGGCAAAGAAATATTTAACACATTTTCTTATCTATTCCTTTATTTCATATCTTTCCCATTGAAAACCCCTTATATACCCAGGTGGAACCTGAGATTGTCCTAATCCTATCCTAACACCAAAATATCCCCCTTCCACATCCCTCAGGCCTTGTGGTCCTAATCCTATATTAATACTAAAACTGCTTATATGACCAAGAGGTCCTTATCCTATTTTAACAGTCATCATTACCCACCTCTTTGGTGTTCTCTTTGTTTATTGTCTCAGGCAGATGAGATGTGCTAGCCTCTCCTAGCAATACACACACACACAAACACACACACACACAGAGTGCAAGGAAATACAAATATGGACACAAATTAACATGACCCAGGTAACTAGATTGTACGATATCATACTGTTCTGAAAAAAAAAAGGCCTCACTTATTGCTCTCTCCCTCTTTTTAAGAGAATTAACCCCACATATTATTATGAAGGCCAATTCAGTAACACCAGCCTAGCATTCTTGGCCTCCTTGCTTTATCTGCTCCTTATCAATATTCTCAGTATGGAAGAAGTTCTGATCCTCTTGTTGTCGCCTTCCTTCTTCCATGAGCCACTTGCCCTGCTTCCATGACTATAGTGCTTGGTAAGCGTTATGTCTGCCATTTTCCCTATCTTATGCTAATACTGCTGATAATGAGAAATTGCAGTGTATATCCAGCATCTATTAAGTGGAGGAGCTAATTTGGAGTCCCACCAGCTTTTAAGGCCAGTCTCTACTTCAGTTTCCTATGATCTTCCTCAACAACTCTAGCATTTCATTGACTTTCCTCTCCTTTGAGCTCCTTTTATAAAATGTAGAGACTGTATCAATTAACATTCCACTTTAATATTGCCCTGAATTTTTTGTTATTGTTTTTCCCTTGTTCATCTCTCCATAACCTGAGAATCAATGTGTGAGAAAAATAGAAACAGTACTACTAGACTTGACATAGGGTTTAGATAGGTGGCACAATGGATAGAGCATCAGCCCTGGAGAAAGGAGAACCTTCAAGCCCAGCCTCAGATACTTACTAGCTATGTGACCCTGAACAAATCACTTAACCCTATTTGCCTCAGCTCCAATAGCATTAACACGATATTCAGAGCACCAGTGATAACTATGAACATGCTGGTGTACTTCTGAATCACAAAATATAACAGATTTTCCATATAGAAGACAGAAGCAAAACATTCAGAAAGCCAAATCCCAACACCAGAAAAGTGAATCCATCATAACAACAAAGAAGTTAAGACACCATAGCACAGCAGGAAACCTCGCCACCCCAAAGCCTTCCCACAACTAAACACTCACAAGCCCAGCTGTCTTCCTGCCTGAGTCCTCTCTCTCCCGCAACTCTCACTGCTCTGACTCCCAGCTTCTTCGGGGCTCTACTCCACCTGTTTGGCAAATTCCTCCCATCCCAGGCTCCATGTGATTATATTCAGCCTATTAAGGGGCAGGGAAGATCTTCTAATTCCCATTATCATGACAGCTACTCATCTATAAAATGGTCTGGAGAAGCAAATGGCAAACCACCACAGTATCTTTGCCAAGAAAACCCCAAATGGGGTCATGGAGAGCTAGATACATATAAAATGACTCAGCAACCACAAGACTTGGAATAGGGAAGACCTGGGCTCAAAACTCACCTAAGGACCTTACTAGCTGTTTACTAGTGGAAAGAATACTGGATCCAGAGTTAAATTCTAGTTCTGTGACCTTGGGTCTCTCTGTGGAACTAGGTAGGGCATGACTTTTTCTAAGCTTCAGGGTAAAATGAGGAAAAACTAGATGATTTCCAATGTCTCTTCATGCTCTAAATCTAGGCTGATCCAATTCTAACCACATCTCATAACCTCTCTGAATCTCAGTTTCCTTTAGTTGTAAAATAAGAATAATGATACCTGAACTAACTACCTTATAGGGTTGCCCTGAAAGTTGAATAAAATACTATGTGTAAAACAGGAAGCAATGTTGTACAATGGAAAGAGCCATGGCCCTATAGTCAGAGGAACTGAGTTCATATCCCAACTCTGATGCTTATTACTAGAGTGATCTTTTTTTTTTTGCTTTTTTTATGTTTTTTTTAAACAAATGCTTTATTAACTTCTGTTTTACATCATTCATTTCCGCTAGATTTTGAGTTACAATCATTTTCCCCCCATTATTCCCCTACCCAACCTCCCAGAATAGTAATCCCACAAGATATCGCTTCCTCCAATCTGCTCTCTCCCATACCTTCTCCCATACCCCCATCAATTTTTCCATTAGAGGAAGGTGAGTCTTTGCATCTCAATGCCTGCACATCTTATCTCCCTATTACAAGCAAAAGAGTATTAATAATAGTATTTATATATATTTGAAACATTTAATGTTACGACCTCAAATTTCAGATCCATTTCCTTCCTCCCTTGTCACCCATTCCCTCTTGGGAGATAAGTAATTCAGTATATGTTGTATATGTCTAGCTATGCAAAACATTATCATAGTAGATATATTGTACAAGGCTGCTTATAATTCCCTCCCACTCATCCCACCCCCCACCTGCTCCATTCCCTACATAATCCTGTCCCTCTTCTATAGTGGGTACTTCCAACCTCCCCTCACCCCAAGGATGCCCTCCCATCCATCATCCCTCCTCCCATCCCCCTTCCCCCTATCCTGCTGCAGGTTGAGATATCCCATTTAGTTTGTATGTCATTTTCTCCCTGAACCAAATTCAGTGTGAATGTGGTTTTGCCTTTTTAGCCTTCCTTATTTTCCCCCTCTTTTGCCACTTCCCCTTGCTTCTTCTGCATGGGATAGTTTACACTACCCTGTCTCTCCCCATCTCCTCTTGCCACTTTCTTCTCTCACCTCATAATTTCATCCCTTGAGTATTCTCCCTTCCCAACAAATTCAACTTATGCCCTCTATCCATATATAACTGTAACCATATACACACACATTCACATATGTATTCATATGACCACACCCCCTTCTTCCATTATTTTCATAGTGAGAAAGATATCATCAGCCACAGTTATTGCTTTTCCATATAGGAATGTAAATAGTTCAACTTTGATAAGTTCCTTTTGATTTCTTTTCCCTGATTACCTTCTCAGGCATCTCTTGCTTCTTGTGTCTGGATGTCAAATTTTCTATTCAACTCTGGTTTTTTCCTCAAGAATGCTTGAAAGTCCTCTATTCCACTGAATGACCATATTTTCCCCTGAAACAAAATACTCAGTTTTGCTGGGTAGGTGACCCTGGGTTCATTCCCATCTCTTTTGCCCTCTGGAATATCATATTCCATGCCCTTCTATCCCTCAGTGTAGAAGCTGCCAGGTCCTGGGCTATTCTGATTGTGTTTCCACAATATTGAAATTGTTTCTTCCTGGCTGCTTGGAGTATTTTCTCCTTGATCTGGGGATTCTGGAACCTGGCCATAATATTCCTGGGAGTTTTCTTTTTGGGATCTTTTTCAGGAGGTGATCTGTGGATTCTTTCAACCTCTATTTTGCCCTCTGGATCTAAAACATCAGGGCAGTTTTCTTGAGAATTTCTTGAAGGGTGATTTCTAGGTTCTTTCTTTGATCATGGCTTTCAGGTAGTCCAATAATTTTTAAATTGTCTCTCCTAGATCTATTTTCCAGGTCAGTGGTTTTTCCCATGAGATATTTCACATTGCCTTCTAATCTTTCATTTGTTTGGATCTGCTTAACAGCATCTTGATTTCTTATAAAGTCATTAGCTTCCATTTGCTCCAGTCTAACTCTGAAGGAATGAATCTCCCCAGTGAACTTTTGAGATTCTTTTTCCATCTGGCAAATTTGACTTTTTAAGGCATTCTTCTCCTCATTGCCCTTTTGGGCCTCCTTTGCCATTTGAGTTAGTCTATTTTTTAAGGTGTTGTTTTCCTCAGTCAGGTTGTTGACCCTCATTTCATACTTTTCCTGCATCCTTCTCATTTCTCTTTCCAATTTTTCTCCACTTCTCTTATTTGATTTTTAAAGTCCTTCTTAAGGTCCTCTATGGCCTGCAACCTGCTCAGGTTTTCCCCTGGGGCTTTTGGAGCAGGACTTCTGACCTCACAGTCCTTTTCCCGCTCTATGCCCCCAAAATAGGAGTCTAGGTTGCATTTTTCTGTTTCCTTTGCCTTGGCATGTTGCCACTTAATTGCTTAACTTTTGGGCTTGTTGCCACACTATGGCTTTAAGGCCAGCTAGAGGAATTTTCGTCCTGAATGTGTGGGGGGCAACTTCCGTTTCTGGCAAGCTGTAAACCCACCCACTACTTCCACCCTAGAACACAATCCAGATCCAGGGAGGTTAAAGCAAGAGCGATTACCCCCCAAGACTGATCGCTGGATCTCCCTACAAATTTGCAGGTTGGGAGCGGGAGCTGCCTCTGAAAACTACAAAATGGCGTTTGTCCTCAGCGGCTTCTAGCCCCCAGGGGAGGGAGCTGACGCATTCCCCAAATACAGGTCCCAAAGTCCATAGGACACTAACCTCTTACTTTGTCCTAGGCATGTCTATGTTGATAATTCTGGAGTCGCCACAGCTTCTGGTGTTCTGGGGTTCCTCCAGCTGGCTGCTGGCCCTGCCGCCCTGGGGCTAAAACCTCGGCTCATGCGGACCTGGGCTAGGCTCGGCTCCTGCGCTCAGCGCGCTGCACGCTGCCAGGTCCCAGACCACTGCGCTGGTCCTTCCTGCAGGGCTGCTGGGCTGTCCTCAGCGGGAGTTTAGCTTCTCTGTGTCGTTCTGTGGGTGCTGGGGCTCCAGAAGTTGTTCAGAGTCCCCCTTTACATCGTTTGGGGGGAATGTGGGGGCAGAGTGGCTTGGATGAGCTGTTTCTACTCCGCCATCTTGGCTCCGCTGCCACTAGAGTGATCTTTGCATGAGCAAGTCTCATTCCCTCTCTTAGCCTTGGTTTCCTTATCTCTAAAGGAGGGGGCTAGATTAGATCCCTCTAAGGTCCCTTCTAGCTCTAGAACTAAGAGACTTTAAGTGTTTTGCAACTTTTAAAGCATTAGATAAATATTAGGTATTATTGTAAGCTCCTTAACGACAGGAATCATTTCTTCTACTTGCTCTTTGCTCTTCACAACACATTTCACAGCACTCAGTACATATCTGTTGATTGATCAATTGAGGTTCCCATTAAGAACTTTACTATGAGCCTAGAACAAAATACCACATAACATTTTGTGGTAAAATAGAAGACAGTGATAAATTGAGATTTTTGTAAGAAATGCTATGTGATGATGGAGCTGCTAGATGGCACAATGGATAGAGTTGCAGGCCTAGAATCAAAAAGATCTGAGTTTGAATTCAGCCTTAGACACTTATTAACTAGGCAAACCTGTTTGCCTCAGTTTTCTCATTTGTGAAATGGAGATGATAATAGTACCTAGCTCCCAGAAGTACTGAGAGGATTAAATGTGCCTGGCACATATTAGATGTTAGCTATTATTATTATTTAACATATGTGTGTGTATATATTGACAATTCCCAATAAGATCCAAAGCCTGAACTAATCAATCAGACTACTTTGCTTTGCTCTAAAAATGCTCTTTCTTGTGTCAGTAACTTAAAAGATCAGATAAGGTTGACAATGTGTATTCTTCCTGTTTGTGACAGGATGTCTGTAATCAGAAGAGTGTGACTTCTCTTATCTTGGGGACATATGCCAAATGGGGGAAAAAACTTAGATATCCTGGGATAATAATTTCCAACTGACACTACTTTGTCAATTTTCTTGCTTTACTGTGTTTACAACTTATTCAGCTAAGAAATTTCCTTTCTCATAGTATGATTAAAAACATATGGAGACCATAAATTTATGTTTGGATTGTTCTAAAATGTATTTAAACATTTTCATTCTTTTCTCAGCAGTCCCAAGTTCCTTCTGGCTCCATGATCATGTATCTGCTAACTTAGGGGAATAAATAATATAAAAATATATATCACCTAGCCTGTTTGCCTCTTTTAAACAAAATTTCAGGTCAATAATATATATGTATGTTTCTGTGTATGTATGTATGTATATATATATATATATATATAGATATATATATATATATATATATAGATATATGTGTGTGTATACACATATAGTAACTATTATGATGATCCATTATTATATGATGGTATCTATGACTATGGTCTCCACCACACATTTTCAAGTTTGTCTCCACTTAATAGTGTAAAAAAAAAAGAACTCAAGAGGTAAAGAAATATTGATGGAGAAACTCTAAATGAGTTGCATTTAAAGAATAAACAAATAAATCTATAGGAAATAAACACAAATTAGTGGAATGAGCCTGCAGAGCAAGAATGAAGTAAACTCCTTTTTACAGGTACCAGGAGTAGTATTCATCCACATTAAATATGAGTTTTAGCTTCCATTCTATCTGATTTGGGGTGCATTCTTCCTTAGGAAGATGCCTTTTTTATATAGCTGCTTCATCCATGTGTCTGTGTTACATTGATCAAGATACACCCCAACACAAAGTCAGTGATGTAGACACACAGGGTCAGAATGTGGGAGTAAAGGATACAGAGGCATGAGAATAAAAGACACCAAGATGCACAAAATGAATGGAGTGGGCAGAGCTGTGTGGGAAAAGACATCAGAGAGATCCTATGAGTCACAGCATAGGGATAAAAGTAAAAGTGAAGACAGAGAACATAGATACACAAAGGGACTGTGACAGAGAGAGACAAACAGAGGGAACAGAAGAAGACATACTGGTCATAAGCAAAGAAGGAGGGAGAGATATAGACAGGAAAAAGACAGAAGCAAACACAAAAGTGCTTGAAACATCATAGTCATAGATACCCTGTGGCATAGGGGAAGAACCCTAGACTAAGAATCAGAGAATCAGGAGAGATGGGTGCTGGTGGTGACTGCCACTAACACAGTGTATCATTTCAAGTAGCTCACTTCATCAATGTAGGCCTGAATTTTCTCATTTGTAAAAGGGATGAACTTGGGTTAGGTTTTCTCAAAAGCCTTTCCTGGCTTTGAAAATCCATATTCTCTAGAAGACAAACAATAGGAAAGGTAAAGATGCAAAAGGAGACAGAAAGGGAGCAAGAAATACAAAGAGAGAGACAGAATGATCATTATCCTTATAGTCAATATCAATAATGATGAGGCATTTTCTACATTATGATATTCCTTTGTTCTGCTTTTGATATATTTGATGACTTTGGCATTTTCCATAGATTACAACATTCCAGGAATTATTTACAGACTTTTTTGGGGAAAGGAAAATAGCTTTCTCCACATTCTTTCCTCCATCTCCTCCCAACCCCCATCAACATAAGATTCCCATAAGAGTTATCTGTACTTTACTGTACTTGTACATTTTATGAGTGCTAATTGTCCTTTTGACAATCAGTCCAATATTCTTGTGAGTAGCATTATACTATCCTATTGAAGTTTTGGGGGCTTATATAACTGGCAAATGCAGCCAAGTTTCTAATGAACAACCTCTGTCACCTGTGAAGAAAGGCACATTAATTATCCTGTTTCAGTAAAGCAACAATACCTGTTAGAATAGCTGAAGATGACAGGCAGTATCAGTGGGTATATTTAGCCAAGAGCCAACTTCCAACTTTCATTCCAGGTCACGGACTCTCAGGCAAAGGGGAATGCAAGAGCAAAACCATCAAAAGGTGAGGGAGGAGTAGAAAGCCATACATGGGGATCAGAGACAGGAGACTTTCCTCCTTTCTAAAAATCTGCTTTAAATAAGGTGGGAGCAGCTAGACAGCAATGCCTTCATGCTTACTCATCTAGTGATGGTGGAGGACTCAGTATATTTTCCTCTTTTTCCTTTCCAATAAAACTTCTCAGATAAGTTTTATTTCTCCTTTTGCTGTTCCAGCAAGAGTCAGATAGTCTTTTTCCCATTTATAGTAGATACTATCACAAAATCTTAGCCTTTCAGCACTAAAAGGGACCACAGAGGTCATTTAGTCCAACCCTCACTTAATACTCACTTCGCTTCTACATCTTAGGCAAACATTTGTTTGAATGTTTCTGATGAAGGAAACCTCACCATTTAGAGATGGTAACTAAATCTAACAACTAAATAAAGAAATTTCTTTATATTGAGCTGGACTCAAAGATCATAGCCTCCAATTTAGTATACACAGAAGTCAAAATGAGGAGAAAATGGAAAACAGGGATAGGAAAATCAGCTGGATTTGACCAGTGTACACAGACAAAGCCCATGTTGGGGGTGACACAATTTTGAGTGTTGACAAAATAATTTTAATACATCTGGAAAATACATTAAGAAAAATAACAATGGCTTGGAAAAATCTGTGGATTTTATTGCTACACACAAAAAAGAGATCAAGATAACATAAATAGCCACATTCACCAATCCATGTAAAAGGTGACTGAACAAACTTTAGAGCTACAGAACCCACAAAATGACACAGAGAAACTAACCTCTCACTGAGGACAGCATGGCAGTGTGGCAGGAATCAGCCAGTGCAGCACTCTGGGAGCCAACCCCATCCTGGCTGGAGCCAAGGTTTTAGCCACAGGGTAGGCCTGAACAGCAGGTGGCTGGAGGGACTCCAGAACACCAACAGCTGTGGTGTCTCCAGAATTATCAACACATAGATGCCAAGGACAAAGTGAGAGGTCAGTGCAGTGTGGACTTTGGGACAAGTAGTGGGGAGAGCACCAGCCTCTTCCCCCCAGGGTGAGAAGCCACTGACACACTTAGGCACAGCCGGTGCTAAATTACAAATTCAGCTCCTGGCCTGCAGACTGTAGGGGGACCAGCGACCAGTCTGAGGGGCTAATCGCTTTTGCTTTAACCTGCTTGGATCTGAATTGCAGTCTGGGGTGGAGATCTTGGGGTGTGTGACCAGCTTGCCAGAGAGTGTGGAGGCTTCAGAGAGGGCACCCAACTAATAACTCTGGCAGCTGAGAAAACCCCAGGATTTGAGAAGGAAGCTCCCCTGTCTGGTGGCAGAGACCTACTGTGGCAACAAGCCCCGGGGTCAAGTGTCTGAATGGCAACATGCCTAGGCAAAGGAAACAAAATAAACAGAAAAATTCAACATTAGACTCCTATTTTGGGGGCAAAGAGGGTTGAAGCATGGAACAGGAGGAGGACTGGGAGGTCAGAACTCCTGCACCAAAAGCTTCAAATGAAAATACAAGCTGGTTATAGGACATAGAGGACCTTAAGAAGCAGATAAGAGAAGTGGAGGAAAAATTGGGAAAAGAAATTAAAATGATGCAAGAAAATTATGAAAGGAGAGGCAACAACCTGACTGAGGAAAATAACACCCTAAAAAATAGAAAATAAAAAATAGAAACTCAAATGGCAGAAGAGGCTGAAAAAGGCAATGAGGAGAGGAATGCTTTAAAAAGCCAAATTTGCCAGATGGAAAAAAGAATCTCAAAAGTTCACTGAGGGGCATCTTTCCTTTGGATTTAGAATGGACCAAAGGGAAGCTAGTGACTTTTTGAGAAATCAAGATCCTGTTAAACAGATCCAAACAAATGAAAGAATAGAAGGCAAATGTGAAATATCTCATGGGAAAAACTACTGACCTGGAAAATAGATCCAGGAGAGATAATTTAAAAATTATTGGACTACCTGAAAGCCATGATCAAAGAAAGAACCTAGAAATCATCCTCCAAGAAATTCTCAAGGAAAACTGCCCTGATGTTTTAGAACCAGAAAGCAAAATAGAGGTTGAAAGAATCCACCAATCACCTCCTGAAAAAAGATCCCAAAAAGAAAACTCCTAGGAATGTTATAGCCAGGTTCCAGAATTCCCAGATCAAGGAGAAAATATTACAAGCAGCCAGGAAGAAACAATTTCAATATTGTGGAAACACAATCAGAATAGCACAGGACCTGGTAGCTTCTACCCTGAGGGATTGAAGGGCCTGGAATATGATATTCCGCAGGTCAAAGAAGCTGGGATTAAAACCAAGAATCACCTACCCAGCAAAACTGAGTATCATGTTTCAGGGGAAAATATGGTCATTCAGTGGATTAGAGGACTTTCAACTATTCTTTTTTGTTTGTTTGTTTTTGTTTTTGGAGAGCAAATGGGGTTAAGTAACTTGCCCAAGGCCACACGGCTAGGTTTTTTTTTTTTATTTGTGTGTGCGTTAAGTGTCTGAGGTCAGATCCAAACTCAGGTCCTTCTGAATCCAGGGCTGACGTTCTACTCACTGTGCCACCTAGCCGCCCCACTTTCAACTATTCTTGAAGAAAAAACCAGACTTGAATAGAAAATATGACATTCAGATACAAGAAGCAAGAGAAGCATGAGAAGGTAAACAGGGAAAAGAAATCATAAGGAATTTATCAAAGTGGAACTATTTATAATCTTACATGGAAAAATGATGATTGTAACTGATGAAACTTTTCTCAATATGAAAATAGTTGAAGCGAAGCTATTTTGGGGAAGTGGGTAGGGGAAAAATGGAGAGAAAATTTGTAACACAAAAACTTGCAGAAATGAATGAAGTAAAACAGAAGTTAATAAAGCATTTAAAAAAAAGAAAAGAAAAGAAAAGTAGGACAGGCTTATGTCTGGGAACAGAGTTGATAAAAGTCCTTGCTGGTAATTCACGGTCAATTGTGGAATATTTGGGTCCCTCATCTATTAACTTCTGAAGCTTCTGTAGTTTCTCTTTTATTGTCTTTAGTTGAGTGAAATAGCATTTAAGTTTTCTATGTCATGTAACAACTAGATATTGATATAGTCTTCCATTACCTTTCTATGAACCTTAAATTGAATAGCATGTTTCTTAATTCTCTGAATCTATCATTGTGATCAAAGTGAATTCTTAAATTTTTCAAAATTGTTTTTTTTCAATGTTATTGTCACTAATAAATTATATTTTTCTGGTTCTGCTAAAAAAAAGATAACATCAATAACTATTGAGACATCATGTGCCCACCTTCCCATCTCCATAAAAATTTTATTAAAATAATCTACACATGCATTGAAGCTGTACTTGAAGGCATAAGAAAGGAACAGCCAGGCTTTTGTAAATGATCTTCTATAGCAGACCACATCTTTACAGTTATTTTGTTGACTGAAGTATAGACAACATAGTACCTCAATGTATCTTTTTGTTGACTATGAAAAAGTGTTTAATTCAACATCAACATTTCAGCTTAAAGTCTTTTTTTCAACAAGGATTCTCCAATTAATGTCAAAATCATATGTAATTCCTTGAAAGAGAATTTTTTAAAGGTGACTTTTGTCAATACTCTCTGATTTTAATATCTAGTGAGGCATACATGGAAACATACATCACATTCTAATGTAGGAGGCCACAACAGAACAGAATCACAACTAAGACCCATGTTTGCCTTATTGTATTTCACTGCATAATCGTTGCAGATTTTAGGCCAAAATTTTTTTTGCAATAAAGTGGGGTGTGATCACAATGTAAAGCCTTTAAAAATTGTGCCAGTATTACTTAAAAAGCATTTATTACTAAACTGTTTTTGGTGCACGATTAGGATGCACATAAACTTCAATTCTGACAATCTGCATGCACTAAAAATTCTAGATTCATGGCTCACAATGAATGAGAGAGAGAGATGTATGTCCATATGCCACTGGTGAATACATTGCTACTGTGGTTTACCTTTTAAGCAGCTTGATGAACAGAATTATACCATGAGATTATTATAAGATGAAAGGTTACAAACCAATTTTTGGACTGAAAAAATGGTGCAACATTATGTGATGGAGAAAATTATGTGGTGAAATATGGTGTTTAATTTCATCAGTGATCCTTGAAGATATTAAGATCCTGAAAGGACACTTGTCTCTTCTCCCTCTATGAGAATGTAAGCACTTTTATCATTATTAAGCCCCTCCTAACTGTTCATATATATTTACATTTCTAACTTTCTCTTGATTCCTTTATTTACATGTCAAATTTCTGATCTTTTCATTAAGATTGCTTGAAAGTTCTCTTTTCTATTAAAATTCATTTTCCCTCTTATAAGACTATGCTCAGTATGGAAGAGTAAGTTCATCTTAGTTGTGAGCTTTTGCCTTTTGGGATATTTTATTCTAATTTTTTTCTCATTCAAGATAGTTGCTTCCAAGTCTTCTGTGATCCTGCCTATGGCTACGTGATACTTCCCTGTAAGCTATAGATGTGTGTTTTGATGTGTGGCATGATATTTTGGGGTGTTTTCAGTTTGGGAGGTCATTCCTAATGTGATCAATGGATTCTTTCTATTTTTATTTTGGTATTTGAATTTAATAGATAGGAACAATTTATAACTTCTTGAAATATGACATCCAGGTTTTTGTTTTTTGCCCATGTATTGCAGGAAATCTGGTGATTCTTAAATTCTCTTTCCTCGATCTGTTTTCTAGAACAGTTGTTTTTCATAGTAGATACATTACATTTTCTTTTTTCTTTTAGGTCTTGATGTTCTTCAAATGTTTCTGTTGTGTGTGCTGTGTGCTCCCTTCTAGTCTAAAGGGAAGTCCACTACTCAGAAAAGGTTTTCCATATTCCCTTCTAATCTATTTATTCTCCTTTCATTTTTTTTCCTCCCAAAAAGAGATCAAGAGATTTGCCCAAGGTCATAGAGTAAGTAGTATTGATGCTGTGTAAGCCCCTTCCCCAAGCAAATCACTTAACCTTTGTGTTCCTCAGTTTCCTCATCTGTAAAATGAGAATAATAATAGCATCTTCCTCCCAGAGTTTTTGTGAAGTTCAAATTAAAAAGTAATTATAAAGGATTTAGCACAAAGTCTGGCATATAGCAAGTGCTACATAAATGTGAATTATAATTTTTATTAATTTATTTGTTTATTTTAAGTTTACAAGATTCAATTCCATCATTCCTTGAGTTTCAAATTTCCCTTCCCTCCCTCCCCTACCCCCCACGACAGCATATAGTCCAGTATAGGATCTGCAAATACTTTCACATTAGACATTAGTCAGGTTACAAAGGCTGATTGTACTAGATAGAATGAAAAATGGTAAAGGAGAAATAAAACCAAACAATGAAAAGAAAAAGATCAAGTAGTTTGCTTCAATCAGGATTCAAACTCAGTTCTTTCTAGTTCTTTCTCTAGATGTAGGCATTTCTCTCCATCATGAGTCTTTTGGGATTGACTTATGTCACTCCATTGCTTAGAAAAGTCCAGCCTGTCATAGTTGGTCATCACACATATGTTGTGTCTGTGATTGCATACAAATTTCTCCTGGTTCTACTCTTCTCACTCAGAATCAGTTCGAATAAGCCTCTCCAGGTAAATATGAACTCCATCTGCTCCTCGTTTCTTATAGCGCAATAATATTCCATTACATGCATATACTACAACTAGTTTAGCCATTCCCCAATTGATGGGCACCCCCCCTAATTTCCAATTCTTTGCAACCACAAAAAGAGCTGCTATAAATATTTTTGTACATATGGGTTTTCCTCCCACTTCTATGATCTCTTTAGGATATAACCCTAGAAGTGGTATTGCTGGGTCAAAGGGTATGGAATTATTTATAGCCCTTTGGGCATAATTTCAGATTGCTCTCCAGAATGGTTGGATCAGTTCACAACTCCACCAGCAATGCATTAGTGTTCCAATTTTTGAATTATAATTATTTTTTAAAATCCTGTTACATTTTTTCCATCCACCCTCAATAGTCCTTATGGCTAAATAATTGTTTTTCCTCTAAGGCTCTTCTTGTAATAACAGAGTTGATTACTCTCTTCTCCTGATTTTATTTCTTGGGCTTCTTTTAACACAGAGTAACTCTTAAGAGCATTTAATGCTTTCTTCTGTTTACTCATATTTCAGTCTCAATTCTTCTTTTGAGTTTTTTACCTTGGGACAGTACCCTATGTTAGATGAATCAGGCACATTTTGTTGCTTGCTGTTCTCTCTACAGTCCAGATGGCACTGCTATTGCTCATCTGGATGGACTGGCTGATATTAAGCTCCATTATTATTCTGAAATACCTTACTTCTATGTTCTAGCAACCCACTGTGGGGTCAGGCCTTAGTTAGAATTTCTTTTTCTTTGTGGAGGATCCTCAATTGAGAGTAAATTCTGTTACTGGGTCCCAAACTGATCTCAATGAGATATTGTCACACTGGTCTCAGGTCACCCTGCATATCCCTTCCAAGACAGTCAACCAAGCACTGGCTTGGACCTGCTTTCTACTCTGGTTCTTAGTGCTCTGTAAAAATTTGCTCCAAAGTGAAGTTTCCCCCTAGTGCTCTGTGAAATTTGCTCCAAAGTGATGTTTCCCTTGGCAATGACCAACCAGGACTGGTTCAGTTAGGCATTTCTGTTTTGCCAAGCCAAGGTTAACATCTACTTGGTCATTAGAGTTGGTGCTGTCTTCTAACACCTCAGTTCAGAGTGCTGACTGTAAAGTTGGCTCTGGCTTCCCTCCTCTCCCCACCTCTGCTAGATTCCAATATAGTTACCAGAATTTTTGTGGATTTTCCTTACTTAACCCTCTCCCCGCCTATGTCACATCCATTATTACCTGAGCTGGCACTGGTTTCTCTACCAGCTTCCACCACCTTATGTACA
Organism: Gymnobelideus leadbeateri; assembly: GCA_011680675.1. NCBI lineage: Eukaryota > Metazoa > Chordata > Mammalia > Diprotodontia > Petauridae > Gymnobelideus > Gymnobelideus leadbeateri. Next base: position 880,593 of record WOXC01003558.1, on the reverse strand, counting down.
TCTTTTTGTACGGACTGGATGGAGGAGTTTCTTTCTGCTTCATTTCAGATTTCTTTACCTCTTTCCAGACCAGTTAGTAATACAGTCCTTCTAACCCCTCATTCCTCATCATCATATCTCTTAGTTTGAGTGGCATTCCTCCATTCATTTGTGGAGTCTCTAAGAAATGTTGATTTAATTCATCTCCTTCTTACTCTTGTCCACTTTTAGGATATTCTACAATCTAATTTCCTGGATGACCTATAGATACCTCAAGTTCAACATGTGCAAAATGAATTCATTATCTTCCCCCGCCTGAAGCTTTCCCCCTTCTAAATTTCCCCATTACTTTTGAGGGTACCACTGTCCTCTCAGTCACCTAGCCTCATTATATTGGAGTCAAATTCAACTTCTCACCCTCATTTCCTGTATCCAACATGTTGTCAAGGCCTGTCAATTTTACCTTTATGACATTTTTCGTATATGTGTCCCACAACCCTGATGCAGATTCTCATCACCTCATACCTGGTCTGTTGCAATGATCTGCTTGTTGGTCTTCTTTCAATAAGTATTTTTCTACTACAGTCCCTTTTCCACTCAACTGTCAAAATGATCTCACTAAAGTGCAGGTCTAATCATCACTCACTCACACACACACTCAACAAATTCCAGTTGTTCAATATCACTTCCAAGATCAAATATGAAATCCTCTGTTTGGCATTCCAAAACCATTCAAAACGTAAAACTTCTCAACTTTCCATCTTCTTATTCCTTACTCCACCCACATATACTCTTCAATCAAGTGACCTGGTCTTTTTACTGTTCTTTGAACAAGACCTTTCATCTCCTGAATCTTAGGAACTCTGATCAACTCAATAAGCCAACCACGATTCCAGAGAACTCATGATGAAGGAGGCTACCTACCTCCTGATAGAGAAGTGATGGACTCAAGAGGGAAAATTGATAATTTTTTTAACATGGTCAATTTGGGAATTTATCTTACTTGACTATTTATGTTTTGTAACAGAAGATTGTCTTTTTCTTGCTTTCTCAATGGGGCAGGAAGAAATGGGACAAAGAAATAGGATCTCTGTTTGAAAAAAATAAATACTGTTATTGATGTCTTTAATTTTTACATCATATTTGCTTCCAAATATATTTATTTTCCTCTTCATTGTAACAAAAATTAAATAACAAAGTGGAGAGGAAGAACAGTTTTGAAAATCAACTGATACATTGACTGTTTTTCAGTGCCAAACAGATAGTAGATGCTTTAATAAATTCTTGTTGATTGTTTGATCAGATATTCAATTTTCTACAGCTGCATTTCCCCCAAACCTCTCCAATAAATGGAGGGAGATTCATTTTCCCAACTCTTTTATTCCCAGGAAAATCTTATGCAAAACATTTCAGAGATAGAAAGGGTACTAGGCAGATGCCTAGAAAAACTAATTCTTAGGTAGTCACAAACTTAAACAGAAAAGGAGAATTCAAGACACAAATATTTGCCTATAATAGTATAAGGATAGGGATAACCTTTAATTTCACCAATATAAGTATCTCCTGGGTGAGGAATCTCTTTCTACCATTAGAAGTCAATAACCTCTCAGCTACTTATAGTCTTATAGAGTTGCCTTGAGGACTGGGAAGGGTTACTTGTCCAGGGTCACATACCCAGTGTGTCAGAGTTGGTAGTATGATATAAATAATTAATGCAATTAGTCCAATAATGCAACTCTGTATTCCATACCATTTTTTTTTCCTGATGGTTAAATTCAACTTTGAAGGGTATTATTATAGGATACAAGTCGATTTGCCTTGCTTTTGGGAATTTCATATTGCAATTTTTCTTTTATCTCTTGCAAAGTAGTCTTGTGTGATTCTTTACCTAGTCTACAGGTAAAGTCTATAGTCTGTATTCTTTACCTAGGTATCTGTAGGACATCCAGGAAAATTATAGCTCCTAAGTAACCTAGACGCCTTGTGTCTTTGATCCATGATAGCTTAAGGATACACTAGAATTCCTGGATGCTATTACTCATCTTCTGGATTCCTCTCATGGTTCCCATCTCTTCCTTCATAAAAGTTTTCATCTCAGGCCCATGGAATCTTTTTCCTCTAGCAAATATTTCAACTCCAGCCCAGTCACCAAGGAAAATATAGTATTTTCCCTGCCATACATTCCCATGCTACCCTACTTATAGTTAAAAATTGGCAAAATGGAGAACTGGCCAATATTTCCAGTCCTTGTACCTCACAATTACTCCCCAAAATGAACTTTAGAGCATATACAGGCATTTTATAAATGACTTCAGTCTGCTTGACATGTCTTTAATAGTTCTTAGCACAAGGCCTGATACATAGTAAGTACTTAATAAAAGTTTATTGACTGATTGATAAAGAAGAACCTTTCAATTGACTGTGTAGCCAGAACTGTGCACATTCAAAAGGCACTTGTTGATAACATTCTTCCATTTTTGTGTCTTGTTTATATCTTTCAGGGAAATCTTCTTGCCTGGTGACATCTTGGTAAAAGTAGAGAAAACTCAGTAAGTGGAGAGGCCCCAGGTTTTCACCATCTAAGGTAATCTGTGGCCCATGAATGAAGTACATAGTTCTTTGCCTTGATGTCTGATATTTCAATTTAGACAAAGGCAATTGGAGGCCATGACCTTGCGAGGACAAAAAGGTCAAGAGAATGAGTAACCAGAAGGTCTAGGAATGGAGTCCATGTTGGACTTTGCAGCCAACTGGACCAGCTTTCAGGCTCTAAGGATCCAGGAGTGAAATCTAGGGCCAAGATTCTTTTTACTTATCTGCAAAATAATTTATGTTAATTGGTGTAGCAGCAAGCACCCCAGCACCCCCAGGGTGACTGCCAACACAGGTTCTTAGATCTGCTTTTCTAAAGGAAAGCAACCTCAAAATGGGTTAACAATCTTGCTTTAATCAATCAAACATATATCATTTACCTAGTTCAGGGGGAAAAGTCAGCACCCCAAACTTCAGAGTATACAGAAAAGTTACCAGCAGAAGTTACAAGACAGAGAAACATTTCAAGCAGACAGGCCTCCAACTGTCCAAACATTACAGCCATACCTAGTCACCAGAGAAGGAAGCGTCAACATCTGGGTTTATCAAAGCTGTGGGGTTCTCAACAGCTGCCCAGAGTCTCATCTGGTCAAATCACCCAACACTTCTCAAAGTGAACCCCAAAACAAAGTTTCACAACAGAGTTTATATAGCCTTTTCCTGGCTCAGAGAATGTAACAATCCTCTTGACCCTACTGCCTAATCACAAAGTATCTCCTGAAAAAACAGCCTCCTGCCACAGGCTCCAGGTGCACTTAAGCCTATTTAATGGCTTAGGGGCAGGGAAGATCTTACACAATACAATCTTAGAAAGATGGCAACAACATAAATTTACATTCCCATTACATTGGGCCCTAAGATCTTTCATGCCCATAGCATAGGCAATTTCCATTTGAATTAGCACTAACATCTCTTAGGTCGCATTTGCAAAATACATAACTGAAGTTACCAGAATGGCCACAGGGCCTTAAACAAACACAAAGTACATTGAGGTGCATCTCTTCAATTCAAAACAAAAATGTCCAAATAAAGTTCTCTTGGGGGGAGCAGGGTGTCCTTCCCCTCACACTGATCCATCCCCTGCTTCCAAATCCTGAGGGGTGGCTAGGCAACAAAACCAACAGGGTGGGGTCCTTGAGGGTCCATGGCCCTTCACCCCACCTACCATAGTCATAAGTCCATCCTCCCCCTGGATCCCAAACTGTGGGATGCAGCAAGGAAACACATTCAATGCCCCTGCTTTGCCACACAGTCCTTATCTTGTCCTGTGGCTGAATTCCAAACTCCTGGTTTCCTTCTCCTCTGCAGGAGGCAGCTGCTCCTGGCTTCTGCCCCAGTCCGGATGCATGCAGCTCACCATTCCTGCTCTAAGCTCAGTGAAGTCAGCATGCAGGCCGTTCCTCTCTCCTGTTCCATGGCTCCACAGAGTCACAGCTACCACAACTGGGAAACAATTATCCCAGCCTCCATACTTTCCTTCAACTTGGCAGATTCTGTTCATGATGCCATTTGTAGCAGCAAGGACCCCCACATCCCCAGGATAGCTGCCAACATGGGTTCTTAGATCTGCTTTTCTAAAGGAAAGCAACCTCAAAATGGGTTAACAATCTTGCTTTAATCAATCAAACATATATCATTTACCTAGTTCAGGGGAAAAAGACAGCACCCCAAACTTCAGAGTATATAGAAAGGTTACCAGCAGAAATTACAAGACAGAGAAACATTTCAAGCAGACAGGCCTCCAACTGTCCAAACATTACACCCATACCTAGTCAGTCACCAGAGAAGGAAGCATCAACATCTGGGTTTTTCAAAGCTGTGGGGTTCTCAACAGCTGCCCTGACTCTCATCTGGTCAAATCACCCAAAACTTCTCAAAGTGAACCCCAAAACAAAGTCTCACAAGAGTGTTTATATAGCATTTTCCTGGCTCAGAGAATGTAACAACTCTCTTGACCCCACTGCCCAATCACAAAGTATCTCCTGAAAAACAAGTCTCCTTCCACAGGCTCCTAGTGCACTTAAGCCTATTAAATGGCCTAAGGGCAGGGAAGGTCTTATACAATACAATCTTAAAAAGATGCAACAACATAAATTTACATTCCCATTATAATTGGTAAGATAAAACTGGGTCATTAATTATTAACAGCTAAAGTGGATGGGGTGAGACACTGGAAGAGAGGGTAAAGTAAATGGCATTAAAAAAGATGTTGATTTGTTTCAGTCATGTCCAACTCTTTTTTTTTTTTTTAAAGCAATTGGGGTTAAGTAACTTGCTCAAGGTTACACAGCCAGTCATTATTTGTGTGTGGGTGCTCATTTTCTGAGGCAAGATCTGATCCCAGGGCATCCCAACTCCGGGGCCGGTACTCTTACTCACTGCGACACCTAGCCACCCCAATGTCCAACTCTTTATGACCTCAATTTTGGGTTTTCTTGGCAAAGATCCTGGAGTGGTTTGCCATTCCCTTCTCCAGTTCATTTTTACAGATGAGATACTGAGACCAACAGAGTTGTGACTTGCCCAGGGTCACATAGCTAGTAAGTGTTTGAGGCTGGGTTTGAATTTGTCAACCAATCCCTTAAGGATGCCTTCTCTAAAATCCAGGAGGATGATATAGCTGGCCTCTCTGTGGAAATATTAAGACAAGAGTATTTGTTACAGGTGCAATAATTAGACATGAAGAGTCCTGAAAATTATAATGACTATACATGTATAGACTATGATTCAATAATCTCATCAAGGTCACATGAAAACATGGATTCTGTCCAGGATATAATAAATACAAAAGCACATAAGTGCTATATAAATGATCATTATTATTATTATTTTATGTGGATACATTGAGTTTTCTCACATGTCATACAAAGTATATCATACTGTTTGGATGGATGCATAACACTCTACCTATCACCCCAAAGCACATCAAATGCTAGCCTGGTCACTATCCAGATATTCTTGCCCTTTCAGTGTGCAATTTTGAACATTATACAGTAACGGTAGCCCTCTGTCACTTTGTACTCCCTATCAATCCTGGATTGGTCAGTATTCTTGTCCCCACAGAACGGCAGTTTTAATTCTGAGTATATGATAGCCCAGATGTTATCTCTATCCACTCTAGAATCAGGCTCTACATGTAGCCTCAGTTCTCCAGGGCCTCCACAGGTGGAATACCAGGCAGGAAATGGACATACTCTGGATTTGATCCCACAATCTGGACAACTAGATATTACCTTAATGAAGTCCTACATTAAAAGATTCCTCTACTAACTGAGCATCTTTACTAATTCTTATCCTGAACTGCTTTCATTCCCATATCTTGTCCCACTTTCTTAAAAGCTCTTGGTCATTTTAGCTACCCTTTCAGACATTTTGTTACCTTTCCTGAGAGGTGATGATCACAACTACACATAGGATCTCAGGAAAATGCCCCAAGTTTTATCAAAGGGCATCATGAAGTTTTCTTATATGTTGTCATGTTCGTTCCTCATTTTACCCAACATTTTGCCAGCCTTTTTAACCATAGTAGCACTTGGGCCTAGCATTCTCAGGGATAGTTTACAATAAATCTCACACCCCTATCCAATGACATAATTGATTTTTTAAAAGGAACCCTTCGTCTTTGATAAGAATTTTAATAGAATTCATTTAAATTATTAACAGTTGAGTCACAGTTTAATTTATAGACTTAACTTATAAAAACTTAGCTTACTCAAATAGTCATAAGCATGTTGCTTGTATAAAGCAAGGTACTCCTGAAATGATATGATTAAAAATACATATTTACCATAGTCTGGCAGCACTTTCTGCACTTATGATTCTTATAGCTCTATGACTAGCTCATTTTATATTCCCCAACTTACCGTGCCTACATTTCAATACTACATGGTCTCTCCCAATCAGAAATTCTTACTCAGGGGCAGCTAGGTGGCGCAGTGAGTAGAGTGCTGGCCCTGGAGTCAGAAGGACCTGGGTTCGAATCTGGCCTCAGACACTTAGTGCACAGACAAACAAAAAACCTAGCCATGTGACCTTGGGCAGGTTACTTAACCCCAATTGCTCTCCAAAAAAAAAAAAAAAAAGAAAAGAAATTCTTACTCAGTACTTTTTGGTCCCCTGAAGTCAGTGGTCCCTTTTCAGATTTCCTCCTCAAAAGCATCAGTCTTGCATTGCTACAGTCATACTAATCATTACTCAGCACAACTCTAGATGCTACATTTTAACCCCCTTAGTGACTGATATCCAGGATCTTATGAATTCAGGTAGAAAGGATCCAAAAAAATGATACCAAGGCACTAGTTAATTTCTAAGGCACCTAGGCAAATCTCCAAATCCAAATTCCATTTCCATTTAATAAAGCTGATCTAGTGGTAGAAAAATGGTAGCATGGTAAAGTACAATTAATTTACAGACTAATCAGTCTGGCAGTCTAATGTTGGGCCCACTTTCCCACCCCACCCAGTTCACATGTGTCCTTTTGAGACAGTAAGAGCCAATCAACACCTGTCCTGGGAGAATATGCTCTCATGAGAAACAGAATTCCTGTTCTCCTCCAATGAATCCTAAATCTTTGAGCTCAAGCATTATAGAAAATGTAGACTTTTCCATATCAGACACATCAATTACATTCACCTCTTTAAAGCTTCCAAGAGTCTCTTTTACTTCATGCATAACAGAAGTTCACATTTCTCCTGCCCACATCTTCCATGATATTAGGTGACTTGGGTCATAGGCCATCTTACCCTTTATTTTTCCAGAATTAAGTCCCAGTCTTTTTAGAATATTTTCACTTTTTTTTTTGGAGGGCTATTGGGGTTAAGTGAATTGCCCAAGGTCACACGGCTAGCCTTTGGGTTAAGTGTTTGAGGCCAGATTTGAACTCAGGTCCTCCTGACTCCAGGGCCGGTGCTCCATTCACTGTGCCACCTAGCCGCCCCTTTTAGAATATTTTCATATCTTGCCCCACTTTCTTAAAATCACTTGATCAGACTTTTTGTCACCTTTCTTAGTAATCAGAATTATATACTGGATCCCAGGGGAAGGTTCCCCAAGCTTTATCAAAGGAAACCATGTTTTCTTATACACTGGCACTTTCTTTCCTCATTTGACCCAGAATTTTGTCAGCCTTTTTAAACTGTAGTAGCACATTGGAATCACCATTTACAGGGATAGTTTACAATAAATCTCCTATGCCTTTCCAGTATACATAACTTATTTTTAAAAGGAATTCTTCATCTTTGAAAAAAAGATTTCAATAGGATTCATTTAAATTAGTAACAGTTGAGTCACAGTTTAATTTATAAATTTAAAAATTTAGCTTTACTCAAGTATTCAGGAACATGTTGCTTGTGTAAAGCAAAGTATCCTTGCAGCATGTAAAAAAAACATTTGCCACTCTACTATGAAAAGCTATACATTTGAAAAAATGATTACAGCTTATTGCTATGGTTATAATATTCTTCCTCTAATTTATGTAGTTATTTTAGCTGGGTCAGTGTGTGCTTCTTCCTTAGAAATGCTAAAGCAGTTAGTTCAGCACTGAGTGTTCTGGTCACCGTCACCTTAAAGAATAAATAGCAGCTCAGAATCTATCACAATAGCCTTGTCTGTAGAGAAATAGATTTTAGAACAGAAGTTTTGATAGGATAAATATGACAAGAAGGCTATGGATGTTTTGCATAGAATTTGGATGGAGGGAGGGAGCGGGGAGAGATGAAAAGTGGAAACAAGACTTAAAAACCCTAAAGCTTTGACTTATGAAAGAGCAAACAATGCTGGATACAGAATTTACCAAAACTTCAAAGCAGGTTACCAAATGTTCTCAATCCACATTCAAGCTCCCTGTATGAATGAGAGTTGCAAAGGGGAAGCATGTTAAAAAGCTATCTAAAGCAATAGCTAGTAAAGTCAGAATTGGAACAAAGGTTGCCTGACTCCTAGTACAACACAAAAACACAATTCTTGGAGCAAAATTGGAGCATAAGCCAGGGAATGCTGGTAAAGGTGTAACAAGCAGCTCTCCAGGAAAAAAAAAAGGCATGCCTGACAAATTCATGTTAAATCTGCATTATTAACATTATCTTCAATACTTTTTTTAAGTCTAGACAATGAACAAAACAAACCAAGACCCAATTTGTAGCATTTGCCTATTTCCAAGGTATACATAAATGCTCACACTGGAAATTTAGCAATAAACTCTAGTAAGTCAATTTGAACTTACTGCTGCACACTCTTTAGTATAAATATACTTTTTGTACATTCAGCATTAAAAAAAAAAAAAGAACCCAGATCCACTGATTTTTAAGAGTAAGAAATATGGTATCCCACAACTACACTGATATTCCTAAGAACTGTTGAGTCTCTCTATTTATTTATTCAACCAAAATTCAAATCCAAGTTGAGATCACCAGTGATAACCAGAAATCAATTTAGCCACCTGTCAGGAAGACACATTCCCATTCTCTGGAATACAATGATCTTTTCTCCATTGATTCTACTAAACCCATGTTGCAAAAATTTCACTAAATTGATTTTGCTAGATATTTCTGTGGTTAATGGGATTCTCATTCCTTCACATGCAGCACTAATTAGATGATTCATTTTTCTTATCGTGTCACAAAGAAACCCATTCATGGGTACTAGGTTACTGTCCTATCTTCTGCATCTTATTAGATTCCTGTCTACTAAGCATTCCTACAAACATTTTTTAAAAAAATTAAATTATTATTCAGTCAGCCATCAACAAATATTAAGATTCTTAGATTCTTTGGTATGTAGAACACTGTGCTAGATCCTGGGGAGAGTTATAAACTTTAAGTAATATGTGGTACCATTCCTCAAGGAGTTTGCAGTCTAGTAACTGGGGGTTAGCCACATGAATAGACAACTACAGTGCACAATAAGTGTATGGCATTATAGAAAATAAAATGTAGTAATGGTTGGGGTGAAGTGGTGAGTAGGCTGTTTGGACATTGCTGATCACATTTGTGACAACCCCTTCATCATAATACTGCCTCTTGCCTAGATGATTCTCCTGGTATAAACATCCTTTCTCTACTCTAGAAAGTGAAAGGAATCAATAATTCTCTATTTCTCTGTTCTGTGTCCCCCAGCCAGAGATAGACTCTGGCAAACAATTCATTTTTAAGTTTTTCTTGCAAGTGACAGAGTCAGGATGCTAGATTAGAAACAGCTATCCAGATGAACTTCCTTAACATTCCCCTGCAAAGAACTTTAAAATAACATTAGATCAAATTTTAGAGTGGCAGAGCTAACGAAAGGTAAGAGTAAGACATTTTTCTGGTCAGAGAAAACTTAGGAGGTTGGCAGGAGAGCTCCATGACACTGAGATGATGGTCCAGAGCGCATGTGGTGGAAGCAGCAGCAGTTTTGTGAGTTTTGGGTCCAGAGATGGCAAGATGGTTGGGCAACTGGTCAGAAAGATATTACAAGGGACCACTTGCTGACACTGGATGCAGCTGATGCTGATTGGTCATATATAGTTCTGGGTTGCAATTTTAGGGTGGGAAGGAGCACTTATGGTGCTTATGGTGGGAAGGTCACAAGGTGGCAGGGCCCCAGGTTGCAAGTCCAAGGCAGAAAGGAACACAAGTGTTTGCAGCTACAGGAGAGCAGGGAACCTGGTCACAGTTCCAAGGCCAAGAGGACTGCTAGTGGCAGCAGAGGAGCAGGGACCATTCTTTTTTTTTTTTTTTTGGGTTAACAAGCTTACTTTAATCAAACAAACATACATTACCTAGTTCAGGGGAAAAAGGTCAGCACCCCGAACTTCAGAGTTACAGAACTTACAGATCAAACAGACAGGCTTCCAAACTGTCCTACCATTATATCAATACCAAATCACAGTTACCAGAGAGGGAAGCATCAACATCTGGGTTTTCAAAGCCGGGGGGCTCTCAACAACACTTCCCAGAGTCTCATCTGGTCAAATCACACAACACTTCTCAAAGTGAGCCCCAAAGCAAAGCCTCTCCTCAGGGTTTATATAGGCTTCTCCTGGCTCAGAGAATGTAACAACCTTCTGGACCCAGTGCCCAATCACAAAGTATCAAGGTGTGGGCTTTCCTGAAAAACAAGCCTCCCCACCACAGGCTCCAGGTGCACTTAAGCTAGGGGCAGGGAAGATCTTTAAATTTGCATTTCCATTACATTCAGCCCCAAGATCTTTCATGCCCATAGCATACACAATTTACATTTGAATTAGCACTAAAACATCTCTTAGGTCACATTTTCCAGGTACATAAGAAAATCACAATATAATCTTAAAATACAATAGTCCAAGTCTTCCACTCATGGGGCAAATGTTAACTCAGTCACTTATTAGTAAAATCAAAAAACAGTCACTCTTAAGTTAACTCAATCAGTTACATCAGTTTTCAAAGTACAAGTCTTCCACTCATGGGGCAAAGTCTTGATTAACTCAATTAGTCTCTTATCTGTAACAATATCTCAAAATACAATTAGTCACTTATTCAATAAAGTCTTACTAAGGATGCCCATAGCATAGACAGTTTACATTTCAATTAGCACTAACCATCCCTTAAGTCATATTTTCAAGGTACATCTAAAGTTACCAAAGTGGCCACTGGGCCTTAAATACAAAATACAAAGCATTATTACATCAATTCACAAAATACAAAGCATTATCACATAAAGTTCTCTGGGGAGGAGGGGGGTGTCCTTCCCATAACACTGCTCCAGCCCCTGCTTCCAAATCCAGAAGGGGAACTAGGCAACAAAACCAAAGTGGGGTCCTTGGGGTTCATGGCACTTCACCCCACCCACCATAGTCACAAGTCCATCCCCCCTGGGTCCCAAACTGTGGGATGCAGCAAGGAAACACATTCAGTGCCCCAGCTTTGCCACACAGTCCTTATCTTGTCCTGTGGCTGAACTCCAAACTCCTGGGTTCCTTCTCCTCCAGCAGAAGGCAGCAGCTCCAGGCTTCTCCACAGGTCTCCATGCAGGCAGCTCACCATTCCTGCTCTCAGCTCAGTGAAGTCAGCATGCAGGTCGTTCCTCTCTCCTGCTCCATGGCTCCATAGAATCACAGCTACCACAACTGGGAAACAAACAATTATCCCAGCCCCCATACTTTCCTTTTACTCAGCAGATCCCATCCCTCGTCGCCATTTTGTAGCGGCAAGCACCCCAATATCCCCAGGGTGACTGCCAACACAGGTTCTTAGATCTGCTTTTCAAAAGGAAAGCAACTCAAAATGGGTTAACAAGCTTACGTTAATCAAACAAACATATATTACCTAGTTCAGGGGGAAAAGGTCAGCACCCCGAACTTCAGAGTTACAGAACTTACAGATCAGACAGACTTCCAAACTATCCTACCATTATATCAATACCAAATCACAGTTACCAGAGAGGGAAGCATCAACATCTGGGTTTTCAAAGCTGGGGGGCTCTCAACAACGGCTTCCCAGAGTCTCATCTGGTCAAATCACACAACACTTCTCAAAGTGAGCCCCCGCAGGGACCATTCTTTTTTTTTTTTTTTTAAGCAATTGGGGTTAAGTAACTTGCTCAAGGTTACACATTATTTATGCGTGGGTGCTCATTTTCTGAGGCCAGATCTGATCTCGGGTCATCCAAACTCCGAGGCCGGCGCTCTTACTCACTGCGCCACCTAGCCGCCCCTTTAGGGCAATTGGGGTTAAGTAACTTGCCCAAGGTTGCACGGCTAGGTTTTTGTTTGTGCGGATTAGGTGTCGGAGGCCGGCTCCGAACTCAGGTCCTTCTGATTCCAGGGCCGGCGCTCTATTCACTGCGCCACCTAGCCGCCCCAGGGACCATTCTTAAAGAAAGACTAGAGTACAGACCAGAAGAGCAGGGACCATATATCTTCCTGAATCACACCACCTTTGAAGTATTGAAAGTTTTCCGACACCAGCATAGAAACAAACAACAGCGTGGAAAAGCCTGAAGCTTGGGACAGTACCTCCCCACCCCAAGTTGAGTAAAGTTTAATTTAAATATAGAGGTCAAAGTCAAGAAAGAGGCTAAGAAAATGAGCAAACCACAAAAAAGGACTTAACCATAAAAAAGCTACTAGAATGACAAAGAAGATCAAGATACTGTAATGGCAAGCACAGAAGTAATTCACACCTTGTTTCAGCTATTGAATTCACACCTTGTTTCAGTTCAAGTTTCTTTTGAGCCTTGTATGAAGTCTGTTAAGAAACAGAACATGTGAACCCCATAACTTGTGAACCTTAGAACTCAGGAATTCCTGCAATAGGAAGGGGAGGAGCTAATGACCATATACTAGGGCCTTGGTTGTTTATAAAATGCTTAGCACAGTGCATGGCACATAGTAAATAGCATATAAATATTAATTATCATTATCATCAGCCTAGCTTTCACTCAGTAATATAGGGCAATTAACAAAACAATTTCTTTTCATTGCAGTAGATTTCTGGAAAAGTAGGATTCTAAACCCAGTTACTAAATGGGATCACTGCTGATAAGATTATCACCCTTACATGATAAGTTATGGTGGCTTTCTTCTCACTCCATCCAAAATGAAATGAACCGGCATTTTATTTTTCAAATTAGAAAATTTCAGAAATAAAGGGGACCCAGAACTCATTATTACCTGGATAAAAATGCTTTCTACAATGTTGCTGGCAAGTTGTTATCTAGACTTTACTAGCATTCCCCAAATAAAAAAGTATACAAGGACATCCCATTCCATTCCACAGTGCAATTAAATTATTAGAAAGTTCCCTTTAGATTAGGCAAATTTGTCCACTCTTCAGTTTCCATACACTGCTCCTGGTTGGTTTTCTGAAGCTAAGTAGGACAAATATAATCTCTCTTCCACATGAAAACCTTTCATATATATATATATATATATATATATATATATATATATATATATATATATATAAACAAACCTAGCATGTTTCTCCTCTCTTCTGTATGCATAGTTAAGCTCCTTTGGCTGCTCTATTCTGGTATGAAATATGCTCTATATTGTATGGCATGATCTTCAGTGCCCTTACCACCCTTTGGACCTGCTCTGTCAACATTCTTGCTAAAATATGACAACCAGAAATGAATTCAATATTAAAAAATACACTTATAATTTTGTAAAACAAAATTTTCTGGAGCAAACCCACCACTAACTTCCCAACAAGAAAAATAAAACAAAATCTTTTTAAGTTAAAAAAAAATGATTCAGGCAATTGAAAAGAAATTACTGGCATCAGACTATTCATTACAGAAGCGAATGACCTGGAAAACAGATTGAGGATAGATAATTCAAGAATTATTGGACTACCTGGAAGTCAAGATCAAAAAAAGATCCTAGACATCATATTTCAAGAAATTACCAAGGAAAACTGACCCAATATCTAAACTCCAGAGAACCAAATAAAAATTGAAAACCCATTAGTTACCTCCTGAAAGAGATCCCAAAATGAGAACTTCTAGGAATATTATAGCTAAATTCCAGAGCTCCAAGGCCAAGAAGAAAATATTGTAAGCAGTCAGAAATAATTCAAATATCATGGAGCTACAGTCAGAATAACCAAGATTTAGTGAATTCTACATTAAATAAACAAAGGGCTTGGGAAATGATTTTTCCAGAAGGCAATAGAGCTAGGATTGCATCTAAGAATCACTTACCTAGCAAAACAGAGTATAATCCTTCAGGAGGGAAATGGCTATTTAATGAAATTGAGAACTCCCAAGTATTCCTGATGAAAAGACAAGAACTGAATAGAAAATTTGACATTAAAACATAAAACTCAAAAGAAGCATAAAAAGGTAAACATGAAAGAGTAATTAGAAGAGACTCGATAAAGTTAGACTGTTTACATTCCTATATGGAAAGATAATACATGAAATCACTAAGAACTTTTAAGAGAGCATGGATATGAGTCAATTATGTTGGAATGATCTTAAAAAAAGGGATAATAAAGAGAAATACACTGGGAGAATGGGAAGGGAAAGGTAGAATGGGGGAAATTATCTCACATAAAAGACACATGCAAGGAAGAGCTTTTACAATGGAGGGGCCAAGACAGGGGGTGGCAGGCAATACTTGAACATCACTATCTTCAGAATAGGTTCAGATACGAAAGAATATACATACACACACAACACACAAGAACAGTTGTGTATAGAAATCTATCCTACCCTATAGGAAAATAGGAGGGGAAGGGGATAAAAAGGGCAGGAGAAATGATAAAAGAAAGGACAGATTGAGGAAGGCAGTGGTTAGAAGACAGACTTTTGTGGAAGGACCAAATAAAGAGAGAGAGAGAGAGAGAGAGAGAGAGAGAGAGAGAGAGAGAATGGGATAGAGAGAAATACACATTTTTCACAACTGTGAATGTGAATGGGATGAGCTCACCCATAAAACAGAAGCAGATAACAGAATGGAGTAGAAACCAGAATGCAGCAATATGCTCTTTACAAAAGACAGACACACACACACACAGAAACACACAATTAAAATAACGGGCTGAAGCAGAATCTAATACGCTTCAGGTAAAGTAAAAAAAGGCAGGGATAACAATCCTGATCTCAGACAGAGGAAAAGCAAAAACAGATCTAATTAAAAGAGATAATCAAGAAAACTACATTTTGCCAAAAGGTACCATAGAAAATGAAGTAATATCAAAAATATTCATAGTGAGTTTCTCTGATAAAGGTCTCATTTCTCAAATATATAGGGAACTGAGTCAAATTTATAAAATTAAAAGTCATTGTCCAATTGGTAAATGGTCAAAGGATATGAATAGGCAGTTCCTAGAAGGAGGAGGAGGAAGAAGAGGAGGATGAGGAGGAAGAAAAGGAGGGAAAGGAGAAGAAGAAGAAGGAGGAGGAGGAGGAGGAGGAGGAGGAGGAGGAGGAGAAGGAGAAGAAGAAACCAAAGCTATCTACAATCATATAAAAATGATCTAAATCACTAATGAGTAGAAGGACCACCTCACACCTATAAGAAATGACAAATGTTGGAGGGGAGTGAGAAAAAATAAGTACACTAATGAACTGCTGGTGGAGTAGTGAACTGGTCCAACCTTTCTGCAGCACAATTTGGAATTATGCCCAAAGAGTTTTAAAATTGTGCATAGCCTTTGACCCAGCAATCCATTACTAGGTCTGTATCCCAAAGAAATCAAAGAAAAAAGGAAAAGGATATATATGTATAAAAATACTTGTGGCAGCTCTTTGTGTGGTGCCAAAGAATTAGAAATTGAAGGGATGCTCATCGATTGAGAAGTGGATGAACAAGTTGTGGCATATGGTTGTGATGGAGTATTATCATGCTATGGGAAATGATGAAGGAGGTGGTTTCAGAAAAGCATGGCAAGACTTATATGAACTGATGCAAAATGAAGCAAGAACAAGGAGAATACTGCACACTGTAACTGTAATATATAACAATGATTAACTGCGAATAACGTTAGCTGTTCTCAGCAGTACAATGATCCAAGACAATTCCAAAAGACTTGTGGTGAAAAATGCTATCCAGCTCCAGAGAAAGAACTAAAGGAGTCCGAATGCAAATTGAGGTATAATTTCTCACTTTCTTTCTTTGTGTCTCTTGCTTTTTTTTTTCCAATATGGTTAATATGGAAATAAGTTTTGCATGATTTCACACTTGTAATTGGTATATTTTCCCTTCCTGGTGAGTGGAGGAGGGGTTAAAGGTAGGGAATTTGGAACTCGATTTTTTTTTTGAAAGAACACTAAAGTAAATAAGTAATAAATTAAAAATAAATAAATCTCTATTGTTCAACCTTTCCTGGGATATTCTCCATTCAATAATCTTCTTCCATCTGTAATCTTCCTAAATACACCCAGATTTGCAAATGCTACTAAAGATTGAAAAATCATTCAAAACAAAGATAAATAGACTTTTCCTGTGTCCAAATGGAAAGACTTTAGATGCTCATGGCAACCCTTTCTGCAGGAACTTCTGAGAAAGTTCAAAGGGAGAAAAGAAATACAGAATTAGAGCCTTGTTACCAATAGTTGGTGGGGTGGAGGGAGAAAGACTTTGTTTCAGCAACATATCACCTACCCTGACAATCCTCTAACACCAAATCCTACACTACATAACTTTCATTTTTCCACATTTATTTATTATGATAAAATACTCTAAAAATCTTTTAAAAATTAAGGCATCCAATATTTTGGTCTCCTATCCATTGTTACTCTTTTTAAGTCTTTGAGATTTGTTTTTTTTTTTGTGGGAGGGTCATGGCTTCAATGCAGACCAATCTTTTATTTCTCTTTTTTATCTTGATTGGAGGGGAAGTCAATCAATATTTCCCAAACAACTTTTTTGGAGATAGATGTAGGTCCCTTTCAGACCTTTTTTCTCCTGTTGTTATTATTCATTTGTTTCAGTGGTGTCCAACTCTTCATGATCCCATTTGGGATTTTCTTGGCAAAGATACTGGAGTGGTTTGTCATTTCCTTCTCCAGCTCATCTTACAAATGAGGAAACTGAGGCAAGCAGGGATAAGTGACTTGCTCAGGGTCACATAGCTTGTAAGTATCTGAGGTGAGATTTGAATTCATGAAGGTGAGTCTTCCTGACTTCAGATTGGGTGTTCTATCTACTACTCCAGAACCATTTCAGTCTTTAAATTCTATTTCCCAGGTGTTATTAATTGACCTGTACCAGCTCCATCCTGCTTGACTATCACATTCTCTATTTAGGGATTCAGAGATTCCTGTTACACATTTTTATATTAAAGGAATCCCTCCTTCACAGAATCATAAAATTTTAGAATATGAAAGATATGGGACATGTCTAACTGATGAAATGGACTGAATAGGAATCTCTTCCACTAGCATGTCCCACAAGTGTTTATCCAGCTGTTGCATGAAGGCCTCTAGTTAAGAAAAACCCTCAGCCTCTGTAGGAAGACAATTCCACTTCAAAATAATCAATCAATCAATCAATTAATCAACATTTACATACTAACTTACTATATGCCAGGCACTGTGCTAAGCACATACAAAGAGGCAAAAGACTCCCTGACCTCAAGAAGCTTGTAATCTAATGTAATTGTTTGGAAGTTTGTGCTTATATCAAATCCAAATTTGCTTTTCTGTAGTTTCTACCCTTGCTCCTACTTCTGTGCTCTGCAGTCAAACAAAAGACGTCTATTTTGCTAATCCTCATGACATTTGCTCATAGGCTTAATGAGAACTCATTTTCTTTTCTCAATCTCTTATCCAATCTAAGCACTCCTAGTTCTTAGAACCAATTCTCATGCTCTCTCTCCTATAGATATGTTCCATATTTATCCTTAACTTACTAATAAAAACTAGTATTTATCTCTAGTGCTTTATGGTTTGCAAAGGGCTTTCCCTAAGCTATTTCATTTGAAGTAGTTACTATTGTTTTCCCAATTTTTCAAATAAGGAAACTGAAACCAAAAGAGAATGAGTGATGTGCACAGGTTCACACAGCTAATAAGTGTCTAAAGCATGATTTAAACTCATCTTTCTGATTCCAAGTCCAATACTACTGTACCACCTAGGTTCCTTGACTTTTAAAGGGCTTTTAAATACTTAAAACCCCTTATTTCCATTTTAACCTATATACCTTAGCTCTTTGTCTGGGGGATGGACAGTCACTTTGAGGGCAGAAAGACTATTTTGGAACACCAGGCACATATTTCTTACAGATGGTTAAATGCAATTAATTTTCTATTTATTAATCACCTTCCCACATAGCAAACTGTGAAAGATTCTGTCATTAGTGTCAGAAAGCATCCTAAGCGTTTCTTTGGCAAGATATTCAACCTCAGTTGACAAAATTCTTCTAGGATTTCACAACGTGAGATTATACCATTCCAGGAATGCCTTTATCAGCCCTCAGCTGTTGGCAAACTCCATAGCCAAGACTTCTAACTCATTCTAACCCCCTCCCCCCACTTTATCTAGGGCATTAATGACCAGATCCATTCCTGGACAGAAAAAAAGGAAGGTTTATCTCCAATCCAGGAATTTAACAAAGTACAGAATGTAATAAGGGCTGAGAGACCCTGAACAACCTCTATGAGAATCATAGAATAGAAGCCACAATCATTTACCCAAACCTGACTAGTCCCTAAATACTCTATGCTCTGTAGTTCACAACATTATTGGTAGCAGGAACCATGGAGACATAATGTCCTAGTTAACCTATAACTGCTATTTTCCCTCTGATTACATAAATAGGAAATTCCCACCATTCATCCCTGCTTTATTTAATTCTCTCACCTTGGCATTCAAAGAAGTAAGGTAGACATCATATCATATCAACATCCACTTTGAGAATTTATTTATTTAAAATCAGAATGATCTGGCTCCACCAGTTATAAGTCAACTTTTCAACTTCATGATAATAATAATAAGGAAATAGGGACAGAGGAATGATGTGGAAAATTAAGCAAGAAGGAAAGGCTTTTGCTCAAGCAATGGCCTATAAAACCATGCTGCAGAAGCATTGTGATATAGTGGGAAGAATGTTGGACTTGGACTCAGGGAGACCCAAGTCCAAATCCTTACTTTAACGCTTATGAGCTGTGTGACCCTGGACAAGTCTTTAACCCTTCTGAGTCTAAGGTTCCTCATCTGTAAAAATGAGGATAATACATATAGGACTTACCTCATGCGGCTGTTGTGTGGCTCAAATGACACAATTAATGTAAAGAGCTTTGCAAACTTTGTGACTTCCTGTATATATAGTTACCATGTGCAGTTCTGGCAACAATACTCCCACATACAGAACAAAAAAAGAAAAAAAACCAGGCAACTCAAATGGGCATGGTATTCTTTGAGGGGAAAGTAGGATTCCTAGTATGGATTGATACATAAAGTCATGAGTGTCAGGTAGAGCACGGCTATGATAAACTCTAAAACTCAGTTTGCTAGACCTGGGAGATACCCATGGAAACTTATAGAGGTAAAGTAAGGATAAATAAAATACTATTTGACACAATAGATAAACATGAAGAACTCATTACCCCAAGAAGTAACCCAGGCAAAAAATGCATATATAAATAGTTTCAGGAAAAGTTCACACAGATGTGTGGAAGACAAATCCTGAAGCTACGTATTTGTAGGCACGTCTAGGGATTTTGACATATATTATCTCAGAGGCTCCTAGTAACCCAATGAGGTAATCGGTATAGATATAATCAGCATTTTACAGATGAGGAAATTGAGATTCAGAGGAGATAAATGACTTGCCCAAGGTCACCCAGCTAATTAATAACTGTCAAAGGCAGATTTATTGCTTGAAGGTAACCCCACCCTTCCATAACTTGTCCTTGAGTTTCACTGCCCAAAACAGAATTCTATGGTGAATGGATCCTTCATTTTATTTCTCATATTCCTCTAACATTCACTTCTGGGAAAAAGAAAATACTGTTCTACTGATGGAGTCTGAATGCAGATTGAAGCATACTTTTTCTTTGCTTTATTTTTCTTGGGGTTTTTTTTGTCTGTTTTTTCTTTCACAACATGACTAATATGGAAATATTTTGTGTGACTGCACATATATAACCTATATCAAATGTCTTACCTTCTAAAGGAGAGGGTGGGAGAGAGAGAGATGGGAAGAGTATTTGTAACTCAAATCTTTTAAAATGAATATTAAAATTGTTTTCACATGTAATTGGAGAAAATAAAATATTAAATTAGAAAATTTAATTAAAAAAAAGAAAGTACTGTTCTAGAATATTTTGTACTGACATAGCTGTCAGGTCTGTAATCTCTCCCTGCCCCACTCCTTTCCCTGAAAAAGACACAGCTTGTCCTTTTGCTTCAAGGACACCTGGACTTAGTGTGTCTCAGAAGATGTCTTCCCCTTACTGTAGAGATTCTGCAGTCTATGCTTCAGAAGGCTTGTAGAAACTCCACCCCACCCCCACTTGCAAAATAGGACCTCCCACTGGCATGTCCTACCTCCTCTCCAACTTCACCAGTGCAAACATCAGCTATATCATCGATGGTCATTGTCATGAGGGGGTTAAGAAAAATGCTTGCTTCCTTTATTGTCTATTATAGATACTTCAATAGATTTTGTTCTCTTTCTCTCCTCACCCCACCTCTCCAGGCCTTGAAGGCTAGAGGTTTCGGTTCCTTCTAAAGAAATCGGCATGCTTCATTTAATTCAAACCACAGTGGGGCTGTGCTAGGTGTCATGCTTCTGATGAGACATTAAATCAAGGTAAACACCAATCCCCTAGGCATGCATGCCTGTGAAGAGGAGAAAAATGCAGTTTAATCTGACATGCTATGCCGCAGTGTAAGGACTTGAGCCTCATCTTCAGACCCCAAGGACAGTTCTATTCGCCACTTTATAGTCTAATTATTAAAAAGCACCCTATCAAATACATCGATGCCAGAGTTAATTTGGTGGCATTTTTTTCCAGAAATCCAGTATATGTATTCATGTATGCATGTATGCACGTACACATGTATATATGTGTGTATGTGTATGTATGTGTGTATGTGTGTATGTATGTAGTAAGAACAAGAAAGAGGTGGGGGAGGGTGGGAGGCAGGGAGATAGAGAAACTAAATATAAAGAAAATAATTTTGTGAATCACATGTAAGTATGCCATCCAAGAAATGGAATCTAAGTGTAATCTGTCTTGTTATCAGTATGAAGGTAACCCACTGACCAAAATGTGCCAAAATGTGTTTGTCTCTATATGCCACGAACAAGGAGGTGTGGCTTTCTTCTCTTAGCACTGTATAGGTGGAGTAAACATTCATTATCTAGCAGAGAGAATCCAGACACTAAGAGAAGCTATACAATTTAATTGTGTCTTTCACAATTTTCTGTGAATAAAAAGTCTAAAAGCAGGTTTTCCTTGGGGATAAGGAGAGACTTGAAGGACTAGGCTCGGGTAGGGGACAGGGGGGAGTAGGGAGGAAAGTTAAAAGAGGGAGGTGGTGGCACCGCTGACAATCTTTGTACATTTCATGATTCTGCGTTGGGCAGATACTGAACAATAAGCACGTGAGATTTTGGAGTTGTAAGAAACCAGATAATTAGCTAAAGTCCCTCATTAAAAAATAATAATAAACTGGCCCAGAAAAGGAAGTGACTTGCCCCAGGTCACACAGCTAAGTGGTTGGGGTAGGAGTCAAACCCAGTTTTGACTCCAATACAACTTCTTCCTTTTTTTTTTTCTTTTTGGAGGGCAATTGGGGTTAAGTGACTTGCCCAAGGTCACATGGCTAGTAAGTGTGTCAAGTGTCTGAGGCCAGATTTGAACTTAGGTCCTCCTGACTCCAGGTTCAGTGCTCTATTCACTACACTCCAATACAACTTCTACAGCAAAGAGAATTATAATGCTAAAGGATTAACAATAGAGAGGTATTATATTAAGCTTGTTTAATTAATTACTCTGACACTAATTAAATTAACATTTATTTTATTAGTGTTATAAATTTATAATAAGTTGTCTATTGCTCGGTTGCAATATTAGTATTGTAAACTGCATACCATAAGGTTCCTCCACTGTCAGGGGGAAAAAAGATAATAATAGTACCTACTAAACATGGTTGTGGTGAGGTTCAAATGAGATAATATTTGTAAAGCAGTTAGCATGGTACCTAGCACATAATAGGTGTTTTCCAAATGCTGGTTATATCTCAGAAAGTCACATATCCATCAATGAAGGGGATGCAGAAGGCCAGATTGCTGAGAGTACAAAGATAACATAGGACCATGTGAGAAAGGGAACGTCCAGGGCCATCACACACATACACACACACCTGATTACTATGGACAAGATCTAAAAGGTTTATAGAACTTGGCCTATTATGTTTTAGCTACAAATAAATATTGTAGGAAACTCTGTTCCAGGAAATAAGATCCCAGAGGTAATAACAAGGTATGTTCAGTCATGTCCAATTCTTTGTGACCCCCATCTGGGGTTTTCTTTCCAAAGATATTTAGAGAAGTTTGCCATTTCCTCCTCCATCTCATTTTCTGGATGAGGAAACTGAGGCAAACAGGGTTAAGTAACTTGCCCAGGGTCACACAGCTAATAAGAATCTTATACTGGATTTGAACTGATGAAGATAAATCTTCCTGACTCTAGGCCCAGCACTCTACCCACTGCACTATCTAGCTGTCCTATAAAAAGGCACAACATTTCCATTTTGGATTCGAAGAAGAGAGACCCAACTCATGCTTATGATAACTTACTGAATATAATTACTGATATGTACATCTTTACAACACACATATACATATATGAGTATATTATATATACACGTGGGTATGTACACATATAATACATATATGTATGTAATGCTGGTTATATGTCAGAAAGCCACATATCCACTTATGGTGATATGAACACCTAGGCCACATTTGTCATGACTAAAATACATGCCTCAACATACATGAAGTCCAGCTAGAAACTGATAAGCTTTGCAGCACTATGCACACTGATCAGAAGTGGCTCCCTTTGTCCTCTCCCTATTCTTTTATTCTTTGCTATAAACGAGCTGTATAAATGTACTAATACAAGATTTAAAAATAAATAAACAAGCACCTATGTGCATACCAGTCATGAGTAAGTCAGAGAGGAATGCAAGTACAAGCTGGTACAATTGTTTTTTGATGCTTCATGGTTCCACCTCATTGAGTCACCAGTTCTTTTTATATTCAGGTGACAGTACTGCTTTAGGGCTTCTGCAATGTTTTTGGAGACCTGCTCTTGTGCCCATGGTATTGATGATGTCACCAATTACTTGATGTTGCTCTGGTAACTAATAGGGTCACAATTGCCCAGTGAGGTGGTTAATGTTAAAAACTAAGATTTTTTTTTTGTCCTAGACTTTAGTTTCTGATTTAGTAGAAAAGTGGAGTGTATATTACCATGGGTACTCCTGGAGGCAAGTCAACAAGCATTTATGTAAATGTCTTTTGTGTGTCAGGTCCTGTGCTAACTCATAAGAATGAAAGGAAAGATTAAAAAAAGTCCCTACTCCCAAGGAGCTCACAGTCTAATAGGAGAGAGAACATGTAAACAACTAAGTGTAAATAAGCTATAAACAAAATAAGCTGGAAATAAGCAACAGAGGGAAGACTCTAGTATTAAGGGAGACAGGGAAGGTGTCCTGCAGGAGGTGGGGAACCTAAAGGAAGCCAGAGAAGCCAAAAGGCAGAGATGGGGAACGAGAGCATTCCAGGCCAGTTGGAGGTTTATCCGAGTCCCCAAGGAATCCAAAAATGTTAGTCCTTGAAAGGGGCTTCAGATATTATCTAGTTTAACTCCTTTGTGCCATAGAAGAGGTGCCACCAACTAAACTCAGTCCAGTGTTCATCCACTACACCATATTGTCTTTCTGTCTCTATTTTGCCCTTTGACTGTTTCTCTTCATGAGCATTTTAACCAGCAGGTAAGCAAGGGAAGAGAGAGGTAATCATCTATAAAGGATGGAATGGATTGCTGAGGACTTCCTGAATCTTTCTTCAGTCTCCTTAATGAGCTATGAAATTCCTTTAATAAGGGTAGTTATTGGATGAAGTCTGACCTCCCCTTTCCCCTTTAATACCACATTGAGAATGACTCATCCATTCACAATCAGTTCACATGTCTAAATCAGTAGTGTCAAACTCAAATAGAAATGGAAACCACCAAACATAAGGGTCCAACCATGAACAATTATCACATCCACATCATGGGGGTTGGGAGTACTGCACCCCCCTGATCTCGACAATCCATGCAGTATTTTTTGGTCCTCCCTTCATACCAGGGAAGAAATCTGAATTATAGTATTATGGTGTTAAAAGATGAAATTGGTAGAAATTATATAATATTATACATATATTTTATGTATTTCTGAGTTTCTAAACATTTTCTGAGTCATCTGCTGGCCTTCATGCATCATCTATGGCTTCTGCAAAACTTCAAAAAAATTCCCACTTAATAGCTTATGCCAATCAGTGATATATTGAAACCATGATGGGGAA
Source organism: Gymnobelideus leadbeateri (assembly GCA_011680675.1). Taxonomy (NCBI): domain Eukaryota; kingdom Metazoa; phylum Chordata; class Mammalia; order Diprotodontia; family Petauridae; genus Gymnobelideus; species Gymnobelideus leadbeateri. The sequence continues at coordinate 856,031 of WOXC01003558.1, read as the reverse complement.
AGTCATGATGTGAAAAAGATAACTGTATCAACATTATTTATATTTTATTGTATTTTGGGGGTAGCTAGGTGGCACAATGAATAGATCACTGGGCCTAGGAAGACCTGAGTTAAATCCTGCGTCACATAGTCACTAGCTATGTGACTCTGGACAAGTCACTTAACTTTGTTTCCTCAGTTTCATTATCTGTAAAATGACCTAGAGAAGGAAATGGCAAACCACTCCAGTCTCTTTGCCAAGAAAACCCTAGAAGGGTAATAAAGAATCAGACATGACTAAAACACCTGAACAAAAACAAAATTGTATTTTTATTTATTTGGTAAATATTTCCTAATTACATTTTAATCTGTTTCTGGCTGTATTTGGGAGTGTTAGCTACAATGAAGCCCACCAGCTACATGTTTGACCCCTCTGATCTAGGATGTGGGTTTTAAAAAAACAGGTAGTAAGAACTAGAAAGAAGAAAGGAGGGGCAGTCACAGATGCCCACCAGAGAGGGAATTAGAGGTACCTATTTACAGGATCTGGCATAAATCTGTGTGTCTGTGTGTGTTTTCATAAAGTCCATCCAATATGCATTATATTGTTATTCTGAGTGCTTACATGGGAGCTCGGTACATTTTCCCTCTTTTTGTAGTCACAAAGATGTGAGCCAAATTCTGGTCTTTCCAAGGAAAACTGTGGGTAGGAGCCAACAAGAGAATCTTAAGAGATATCCCCAAGACTGAATCTGGTTTTCATAAATCCAGTTTATGCTTTAGTTCTATGCCCAGGGCTAAAGTTTGAATCTATCAAACTTTACTCCATTAAATCTATAATGTAAAAAGATTTCAAGTTCTTTCCTTTGGCCATCAAACCACATACTCTAGGCTGCTCCTTGAGTCTGGAAGTGAGAGAAAAGGAGCAGGAGAAAAGGAAAGAATTTTTCAGACAATTGTTTTATTTCCCAGTTCATACAACACTGCCTCAAGGAAAGGTTGAATCCTTGTAAAAATGGCACAAATCTCAGTGGGGAAGACTTGGTGAGGGAAGGGGAGAAGCATACAGGAGAAAGGATTATCTCTGGGGATTTTTCTTTGAAATATAAAGGAGAATTCTTACTTAAACTCTTTTATGAGGATTGCTTGAAATCCCGAATTGAAAGCCTCAACACATATGATAAAAGGTCATATGCTTTTTTTTAAGGAAGGGGCTTTGATAATCATTTACCAGGGGATCCTAACCTAGAGTCTGTGAACTTACACATACACACGTATGTTTTGTGAATTTATATATACATTACATGTATACATACCTACGCACATACCTAAGTATGTGTGTCTCTGTGTATGTATATGCATATATATTTACATTGCATGTATGTGTGTATATATACCTATATGAGTTCACAGATTCTAGGTCAAGAGCCCCTGGTATGTATGTATGTGTGTACACACACACACACGTACATGCGTGTATATAATTAGTTTCCTTTGTATTCCTCAGTATTTATTTTATGCATTTGAAAACATTACTCTGAGGAGAGGTCCATAGGCTTCCCCAGACTGCCACAGAGAACCATGATAGATGAAAAAAGGTGAAGAACTCCTATAATCTAAACCTACCTCACTTTGCCAATGAAGAACCGTGTCTAGAGATAAGGAGTGTCTTGTCTAAGGTGACACAGCCGCCAATAAGTAGATGAGCCAGATTCGAACTCAGTCTTCTTTCGCCCGATCCAGTTTTCTTTCTATTATGCCATTTCAGAGATTTCAGGCAGGCCAGAAGAAATAGGAACCAAAGTGAATGTGGAATAGCTGCTATTAGAGACTGTAAATCCTTTGGGCAAAAGGTCAAGTCCAGAAATATCAGGAAAGTGAGACAGGCTGTATAGATAAAAGCAGGCAAAGGGTCAAGTCCAGGAGTATGAGCTAAGGAAAAGCAGTTTCAGGGAAGTATCACAAGTGAAGGGAGAAGGAGAGAATATGCATTTATTTAGCACCTACTGTGTACCAGGCATTGTGCTAAGTGCTTTACCAATATTACCTCATTTAATCCTCACAACAACTCTGTGAGGCAGTGTTGTTATCCTCATTTTATAACTGGGAAAATTGAGGCAAAGTGACTTTCTTAGGGTTATACAGCTGGGAAACTTTTGAGGCTAGATTTGAACTCAGGTCTTCCTGACTCTAGTTCCAGCACTCTATCCACCTTGCTGGCTAACCAAAGGTGAAGGCAGGGTGTCAGATACAGCAAAATCAGGAAGCAGGCTGGTACCCTACATCCAAGCAGATAAGGAATGAAATCAAGGGAAATCAACTATAGCAGATAGGGAACTGGGAAAGGAAAAGGTCTGAGTCAATCAGTGAGGCAAAATCAGGGCAAAATACTTAGCAACAAGGGGTCAGGAATTAAGGTAAAAAAATTTAAACAAAAATCAGTATCTAGAGCCAGGGTGGGGAACCTGTGCCCTCGAGGTCACATGTGGTCCTCTAGGTCCTCAAGTGCGACCCTTTGACTAAATCCAAACTTCACAGAACAAATCCCCTTAATAAAAAAAAAACCTATTCCATAAAACTTGGACCCAGTCCAAAGGCCAAACCCAAGGATCTAGAAGGCCCTATGTGACCTTGAGGCCACAGGTTCCTTACCCCTGAGCTAAAAAAAGGTTCTAGGTAAGAGCCTCAAAATGTCAAGCTCATGGACTGGAAAGAAACAAAACTACTCTCAGAATATGGGTAGGACTGAGGCCATAAGTTGGAGTAAGTGTGCAGACCTTAGGTTTACAAAGGTTAAGAAAAAGTCTGTTCTAGAAATCTGCAATGATGACAGATTCTTAAAACCCATATACCTTGAAATAGAAATAAAGAATAGCTGAAAGGGCCCTCATGACTATATTTAGAAGTATGCGTGTATATGTGCCCAAAGGCATTTAATAAATATGATCATGTGTGTTTTTTTTAAGTGAAGTAAAAAATGAATGCAGAAGCAATGAAAAATAATAAAAAAGAAAAAAAGAAATCGCAGTGGTTCCATGATAAACCTCAACCAGTGTATTTTTTTTTTTACAATGTTTTTCAAGAATACCGTTACAAGAGAGCACTTCAGTGGTAAGTTCAATTTAGCTGAGAGGAAAACATTTCTTTCAAATAGCTTATAGTAAATCTAAGGAATTTAGGAGACAGGGGCTAGATTTATTAAAGGGCAGGCACACTCTATGGGCATGAACAGCTTTGACATTTCAAACTTTTCTCTCCCTAGAGAGGTAAGAACAGAGGTTGCACCCTTCCAAGATTCAGCACTCAGGGGAATGTGTGTTATATGAATATTTGGGGTTTTAGGAACATAGAATCATGGGATCTAAAGCTTAAAGAATGTGGTGGAGGGCATCAAGTAAAAGCTCCTTTTTATAAATGAGGAAATTTAGGCACAGACTCATGTAAGATTATAAAAACTGTAAGTACCCAAAGTAGGATTTGAACCCAGGACTTTCTGGTAAAAGGTTCAGTGCCCTCTCCATAATACTAAAGTGCTCCTCAAATTTTGAGGTATCCAACATTGCAGTGAATCAAGTAAGCATTTATTAAATTCCAACTATGTTCCCAGTGCTGTGATAGGCACTAAGGGACACCCAAATAAAAATGAAACTAAAAGAATAGTGGACCAAACATAGAAAAGAATGAAACAAGCATTTATTGTGTCCATTGTGTGACAGGCATTTTGCTAAGCACTTCATAAATATTATCTCACTACAACTCTTCGAGGTAGGTGCTATTATGATCCCCACTTTACAGTTGAGGAAGCTGAGGCAAACAGCAATTAAGTGACTTGCCCAGAATCACACAGCTTATGAGTTATGTGAGGTTAGATTGGAACTATGGTCTTCCTGATTCTAGGCCAATGCTTTGTGCACTGTGGTGCCTCTTAGCTGCTTCAAAACAGAAAAAAGGAAGGGAGTTGGGAGTTTTCATAGGAGCATAGGCTTAGAGTTGGGAGGAACTTCAAAGGCCATCCAGTCCATTTTATAGATCAGAAAAGTTATATGACTTCAGGCAGCTAGGCAGCACAGTGGATAGAACACTGGACTAGGAATCTGAAAGACCCGAGCTCAAATCCAAACTTAAACACTCCCTAGCTGTGTGACCTTGGGCAAGTCACTTAACCTGTTTGCCTCAGTTTCCTCAACTGTAAAATGGGGATCATAATAGAACTTACCCCTCAGGGTTTTGATGAAGACCAAATGAAATAATATTTATAAAGTACTTAATACAGTGCCTGATGCTTGTAAAGTAAATTCTTGTTTCCTTCTTCCCTTCCTCAGACATTTACAAGTAGTATAAGCCAAGGCAAGTCATTTAACTTCTCTCAGCCCTCAGTTTCCTCATCTATAAAATGAGCATAATTATAGCACCTACCTCACAGGGTTGTTTTGTTACAAACCTTAAAAGCCTTATAAATGTTAGCCATTATTAGTATTTGTCCAAGAACACACAAGGGACAGCACCAAGATTCAGAGCCTTGTCCTCTGATTCCAATTTCAGGGACCTTTCCACCATACCATGGTGCCTCCTGTCCCCACAAGATCTCGAGGTTCTTCTTCTGGACATGCTCCAGTCAGTCAATATCCTTCCTAAAAGATGGCACCTGGAACTGAATCCAACACTCCACTGTGGATTTCTAAATATTTCTGAGCAAAGTGATGTCACCTTCCTCATCTTGTATGCTCTGTTCTTATTAAACTGCATTCACACTAACCCTTTTTTTAGCTGTGCTATCATAATGTTGGATCTTGTTAAGCTGGTGTAATCCACTGAAACCCCTGGATATTTTCCCCATGAACTGTTACTTCACAACACTCCCCTATCCAATGCTTCCAATTTGACTTTTAAAATTCAAATGTAAAATTTTAAATATATGCATATGTGTGTGTGCATGTGTGTGCGTGTGTGTGTGTATTTGATCACTAAGTGTCATATTTTGTCCAGTAATAGAGCATGCTGAGATATTTGTAAATCCTTTAACTGCTATTGTGGGAAATGAGTGAACCACTCTGACTCCATCTTGTGATTCAATTCTGGATCTAGCAAGCTCCCTTTCTATTCAATTGTGGCTGTAGTTCAATTTCTGTCTTGTGAGAAAACTTTGTTCAATCATGGGAATTGTGAGGAAATTTTATTTGCATTGTTTGAACCTCACCCTACAAGTCTGGGAAGCCAGACCACCTGTACCTCATGCTTAGAAACACTTAACCAAAGATCTAGATTTAGCTGACTAGAAAGTCAGTCAGATCCAAAGATTGATGTAAGGAGTTTCCTCACAAGTATACATTTCCAACAACCCTTATGTCTTACCTGAAAACTGACCTGTACTGGTCACTAAGTTGTTTTATTCTTTTTCCTTTGATTGAATACAGACACTTGGGCAGAGTGGGATAAGTGTGATGTTAATGGGACTTAAGATCTTCCCCATCTTTTTATAGGCCTCCCATTCAGCCCATTAAAGGAAGCTTGCTGAGGGGAGACTTGCTTGTAGGAAGGCTTTCACATCTTTTGCTAATTTCTAATTAGGCACTCAGTGCAAGGGTTGTGATACCTTCTGGCTCTGAGACATGTATGGGTACGCTGAGTTGGTATTTTGCTTTGGGGACTTGCTTATGAGAAGGATCTTGTGATTTCCTGGTGGAGATTCTGAGTGGCCATATGTTCAGAGCTCCCCGATTGCTCAGATGTAAAGACTCTCTGGATTCAGGGATGTATGTAAAGTGTATAGTTGATTCAGGCAGTCAGAGCCTTTATCTGTTTGTATTTTCTCTGAAGTTCAGGGTGCTGACTTTTCCCCTGAACTAGTGGATATAATTTAAAAACATTATTGACCCCTTGAACAACTATCTTTCCTAGTAAATCAGATCTAAGAAACCTGTGCTAGCAGCCACCCTGGGTATGCCAGTGTGGTTGCTGCTACGATAAGTTGCACCCTGTGTCTCAAAAGGATCACAAAGTAAGATGTAAGGAAAACTCTTTTTGTCCTCCTCTAGTTATGACTCTGCTGAACTAGATGGTTTTAATTCTTTGAAGGCAGGTAGGTATTCCTTTATAGGGAAACCAGGTGGCACAGTGGACAGAGTGCCGGGCCTGAAAGTAAGAAGACTCATCTTCCAGAGTTCAAATCGAGCCTTCAAACACTTACTAGCTGTGTGACTCTGGGCAAGTCACTTAACCCTGTTTGCCTTCGTTCCTCATCTGTAAAATAAACTGGCAAACCATGCCAGTATCATTGTAAGGAAAACCCCAAACAGGGTCATGACAATCAGACATGACTGAAAAATAACTGAACCAAAAGTGCTCTCTTACTAAGTCCTTACTTATCTTGAGTTTCAACTCCCTGTTATCCACTTCTGTTCTTGGCTTCCTAGGTCAAAGATTGTTTCCACAGGTGCAGAAAACAAGCAAGAAATAAAGTGAATATTTCTGTCTTCTTGCACACCTCCCTTATAGTTGTCTCGTCCACTTCAAGCAACAGTCAAGTCTAACTGATAAGCATTTGTTAACCATCTGCTAAGTGCCCGGCACTGAGCTAAGCACTCGAAATTCAAAGAAAATCCCCCCAAACATCTCTATCCTTGAGTATCTCACAATCCTATTTCTACTCTGCTTTGTCTCTTGCAACTGATGCAGCTTAAGAGTCAATTGTCATCATCATCACCCTATCCACCTGAGTATCAAGGGCTGAGGACGGGGGCAGGGAGCTGGAGACAAGAGAAGAGTTATAAAGAAAGAATAGTTTGAAGAAGCTTAGGGATAAGAGAGAATATATTTGTAAGTGTGATGGGCAAGAACCCTGCACCAAGAAAGGATTGGACTCTGAGAGCCATCCACAAAGCTGGTCTGTGGATGTTCTATGTAATTGGATTGGCCACTTTGTAAAGATTCATAATCCTCCAAAGTGGAGTCCTACAATCTGTGTATTGGAAGGGCCCTTAAAACCATTTATTTCCACCCCCACCTAAAACACAAATCCCTCTGCAACATCCAAAGAAGTGGTGCTTCTACTGCTACTTCAGCTTCTACAGCATAAGAGAATTTACTGCACCTCAAGGAAGCTTGCTGCTTTGTGTATCACTCCACTGTTGTAAATGTTAGGAAGTTTCTTCTATATTAGGCTACTAGAATTTTAATAAGATCTTTCTATGTGCTAAGAATTGTGCTGGGTGTAGGAAAGGCAAAGATAGAATGGAAACAGTCAGTGCCCTCAAGGAGCTTACATTCTCTTCAGGGAGACAACAGAGGGGAAGTCAGGGGAGGAAGGGAGAGGGAGAGAGAGCAAGATAGACACAGAGACAGAGAGGAAGAGACAAAGACACACACACACACACACACACACACACACACACACACACACACACAGAAACAAAGACAGAGAGGCAGAGAAAGAAATGAGGGACAGAGATAGAGATAAACATTGAGACAGAGATAGAAATAGACACATTGATACTGATACAAATATGAATTGTATGCAAAATATATACAAATAAATACAATGTAAATTGGGACTAGGCACTAGTAGTTGGGGGAGAAAGGAAGGGAACACGCATTCATTCATTCATTCATTCATTCATTCATTCATTCATTTATGTGTGTTCCTTTTGTTATTTTTTTTTAGGGGGGAAGCCAGGGCAATTGGGGTTAAGTGACTTGCCCAACGACACATGGCTAGTTTTTGTGTTAAGTGTCTGAGGCTGAATTTAAACTCAGGTCCTCCTGACTCCAGGGCTGGTGGCTCTATTCACTGCGCCACCTAGCAGCCCTGAAACATACATCTATTAAGAGCCTTTTATTTTCAGGCACTGTGTTAAGCACTTAATAAAGATCACCTCATTTTATACTAACAAGTACCCTTGGAAGTAGGTGTAATCCCCATCTTAGAGTTGAGGAAACCAAGGCAGACATGCCTAGGATCACATAACTTGGAAGTATCTGAGGCCAGATTTGAACTCAGGTCTTCCCAACTTTAGACCCATTACTTTATCTACTGAGACACCTAGATCAGGAAAGGTTGAAAATTGAGCCAGAATCTGCCTGCAAGCAATGTGAATGCATTGCTTCTAATTCTACCAAGTCTGAGGCCAAATCAAATAAATCTAACCCCTCTCCTGTAACCACCTTAAAATATTAGAAGACATTAATTCAATTTTCCTCTAAATCTTCTATCACACACACATAAGACAACTGGCTTTAACATGTGATTCAAGGAGGGCACAAAATTAAGGCAGCACTAGATGGTGGCACAATAGGGAACCAGTAATTCAGTCAGTCACTGCCAAACAGTTTCAATTCAACTGAACAGAGGTGAAAACCAGATATGTTTGTTTTGTGTGTTGTGTTTGCAAGAGGTATACAATGGCCCGTAAAGTTCAGAATTTTATTCCTGGCAGAAACCAACTCAGACAAGGTGGACCATGTGATAAGCATAAAAAGCCAAGTTTGATCCAACACCCTGGTTTTTGCATCCTGGATAACATGCTCTAAGTAACAAGGGTCTCATCATCCTGAATTCTAATTCTCTAGGGTGGGGGGACAAAGATGGCATTTATTACGTCCAACTGGAAAGATACTTTAGTTCCACTCAATGGGTCTGTACGGGTAATACATATACATAAGTTACTCCCTTTTTCTCCAGAGATACTTGTGCAGGCTTTTCAAAATTGGAACATGGAATTCATTAAATCTTATCTGTAGAAGAGTGAGCCAAAGTGTCTGTAGTTTCATCACAGAATCACAAAATTTTCAAGTTGGAAAGGAATTGAGAGAGCCTGTGGTCCAAATCCTTCATTTTACATATGAAGAAACTGGGCCCCAGAAAGATTAAATAACCTCCCCAAGATCACATAGTTGACATGTCACATAGGTATAAGTCACAAGTTCATATAAGTATGGCTGAGCTAGGATGAGAATCAAGCTCTTCTAACTCCTAACTAATTCTCCTTCCACTATATCATATTTTTGACAAATTGAAAATCAAAGAAAAGTCAGTATGGTGGAACAGTGGATAAGGGGTGCCCTGGAGTCAAGTCAATGAGCTTTGATTAAGTACTTATGTCCCAGCCACTGTGCTAAGTCCTAGAGTTACTAGAGTATAACAGGAAATAGGGACCTTGTTTTATTTATTTTTATGGCTCCTGAGAAAATAACACAATTATGGCATACAGTAGATGCTCAATAAGTGTTTTTTGAATGAAGAAAAATACAAAGAAATGATGCTTAGATAGGGACAAAAAAATCTTTAAATTGAAAGCGTCCAATAAATTAACCAATTAAAAGTGTATATGAATCCTAAATAAACTAAGAAAATTGTATTCTAAAAACTGAAAAGAGGGCGGCCAATTTGTTCACAGCAAATCTGATTGCCCCTTTGCCTAAAGAATTGGATTTGGAATCAGAAGATCCAAGTTCAAGTCCTAGCTCTGTCACTTACTACATGTAAGGGGCAACTTAGCCTCTTCTAAGACTCAGTTTCTTTATCTGCAAAATTCAGGGGTTGGACTAAATGACCTCCAAAGTCCCTTCTAGCCTAAACCCCAGGTTCCTAACTATAGTGTTGATATCTTTACAAAAATAATTTAGAAGTTAGAGATTTAATTCCTAAGTTTTCAACTCATTTTCCCAGTCATTCCAGGAACTCTCCTAGCCATTCACCTCTCTCAAGAATGTTTTAGTTGCCATCAAGTGGGAAAAAAATCAATTAGACAATGGAAAGTATATCCATGTCAAGAAGGACAATTGTTTTGGCTCTGACACAATCCGAATGATCAGTACATATATATTCATGCATGTATGCATGTATGTGTATGTATGTGTGTACACACAGAGAAGCACACAATATATATGCACATGTGTATATACATATATGTAGTATATTTGTGTGGGTGTGTATATACATACAATTACATATATACATATATATTTGTTCAGTCATTTCAATCACTCCTAATTTTTCATGACTTCTTGGCAAAGGTACTAAAGGATATGCCATATCCTTCTCCAGCTCATTTTACAGATGAGGAACTGAGGAAAACAGGGTTAAGTGACTTGCCTAGGGTCACACAGATAATAAGTGTCTGAGGCTACATTTAAGCTCATCTTCTTGATGGCCTGGTACTCTTATCCATTGTGTCACCTAGATGCCCAATCCTATATTAAACCATACATTTTAGCATCCTGCTACTTTTGTTGCATTCCTCATTAACATTTTGCTCTTCACTTAGTTCTGATCTTTCCTCTTTTTTGTCTTTCTCTGGCCCAGGAGTCTTTTCCTTTCCTCCAAACATTGCTTTCCCTTTCCTTCTCCAATACACACGTAAATTTCTTATTCCCATCAGTCAATAATCATTTATTAAATACCTACTATTTCCAGGAGTATTGTGTAGATGAATCTCAAATCATGTACATATATATAGTATATGTATATATGTGTATGTATATGTGTGTAGATATAGATACAGATATACATATAGATATAGATAAAGATAGGTAGATGGCTAGATAGATAGATAGATAGATAGATAGATGCCTTAATTTCTCTCCTGGACTTCAGTCTCATATCACCAACTACTTGCTGGCAGCCCCACCTAAATGTCACATGGGTGACAACTCAACATATAAAAAAATATAATTCATTATATTTCCCTCAAAATTTATTATTCCTCTAAATTTCCTTATTTTTTTAAAGTCATCCTTATTCTTCCAGTCTCCCAGGGTCACAGCCTGGCATTCTCTTTGACTTTTCTTCCTCCCTCAACTCCCACATCCAGTGAATTGGCCAATCTTGCTCCTTCTACCTTTCTATTGTCTCCCACATCTCTTCATTTCTCTTCCTATGGCTACTACTAAAGAAAGCCCTCATCAGTTCTATCCTGGATCATAGCTGCTACCTCTGCTTTGAGTCTCTCCCTTCTCTAATCAGTCCTCTACAAAACTGACAAATGATAACTCTAAGTCATCTCCATATGTAAAAAGTCTCCAATCATTTCCTATTGTCTTTAGGATAAAATACAACATTCTCAACCTAGAATTTAAGACTCTCTGGCTCTCATCTACCTTTCCAGTTTTATCTCATGTTATTCCCTTTCATACTCTCTCCATTTTGGTCTAACTAGCTTGCCAGCTAATTACTATATATTCAGATTCTCCATGTCTGGAGCGAACTCTCTCCTCCACCTCTACTACTTAGAGAATTTAGCTGCCTCCTCCTACAAGGGGCCTCTCTTGATCCTCAATTAGCACTCTCCCTCTCTGGAAATTATTCCATATTATTTGGTTTGTACTTTGTTTTCACTTGTTTATGAGGCAGCAAAACAGTGAAATGTTAAGAACATTGGACTTAGGAGTCAAGAATACCAAAGTTCAAATCTAGGCTCATATACTTGCTAGCTGTGTTACCCTGGTCAAGCCACACTTCACTTTCTCAGTTTCATCTGTAACATGGGAACAACAATAGCACTGACCTACTAGAGTTGTTGTGATGATAAAATGAGATATTTGTAAAAACATTTTGCTCCTTAAGGTGATACACAAATGTTTGCTATTATAGTTATCTGCATACATGTTCTGTGTCCCCCAACCCCAGAAGAACTAGGTAGAGGTGGAGAGGGCCTCAGGAACTGCTGATTCAAAAGCCCAGAGATGGGGGATAGAGTGTTTCATTCAGGGAACAGCATGAAGGTAATTTTGGTGGTGAGGCCACAGAGTACGTGGAAGGAACCACGGTACATTTAGGCTGGAAAGATTGGATGGGTTTAGACTAGAGAGCTTTAAATGCCAAACAGAGGGATTTATATTTTATCTTAGAGGCAGTAAGTAACCACTGGAGGTTATCAATTAAGGGAATGAAAAGGTCAAATATGTGCTTTCACAAAATCACTTTGGAACCTTTGTAGAGGGGAGATTGGAGAGAGATTTGAGGAAAGGATATCAATTAAGAGGCTCCTAGAGGAGTCCAGGTAAGGCAGTGAAGGTCTAAATTAGGGTGCTAGTTGTAGGAGCACAGACAAGGGGACATAGATCGGGGGTCTATGTAGAAATAGGATTAAGCAATGGATTGGTTACATGGGGTGAGTGAGATGACACCAAGTATATATGTGTATATATGTATATATATCATGAGACAAATCAAGAAATGGAAGAACACAAATAATTGGGGGGCCAAGGAAGTGTTCATGGAGGAGGTAGCACATCAGCTGAACCAGAGAGTGTAAACTAGGCAATCATATGTGAATGCTAGGAGTGAGAGAAACATAGGGTTTGTAAAAAGGAGTGGCATGAAATAAGGCTGAAGTGGCAAGCAGTATCTAGAGTGAGGGGGCTAAGGAGTTTGTAGTTTATCTTGTAGGCAATGTTATCATTCAGTCTTTTCAGTCGTGTCTGACTCTTCCTGACCCCATTTGGAATTTTCTTGGGAAAGATCCTGGAGTGGTTTGCCATTTCCTTCTCCAGATCATTTTACAGATGAGGAAAATGAGGCAAAAAAATAAGTGAGTTACCCAGGGTCACATAGGTAGGAAGTGTCTGAGGAAAGATTTGAACTCAGGTCTTCCTGACTCCATGCCTGGAGCTCTATCCAGTACATCACCTAACTGCCCCCCTGGTAGGCAATAGGGAGACACTAAAGCTTTTTGAGCAGGGGAGTGACATGATCAGACCTATGCCTGAAAAAGATCATTTTTGAAGTTGTGTGGAAGATGGATTGGAGTGGGGAAACTGGAAAAAAAAAAAGATACTGATTAGGAGACTATTACAATAATTCTGCTAATTTTCTTTAAGAACTTGGGTTAGGTTTGTGGTTGTATGAGGGGAGAAAATTGGATGGATAGAAAAGATATTGTAGTAGGATTAATAATATTTGAAAACCTGATTGGATAGCAATCAGGCAGAATATAAGCTCCTTGAGGTGCAGAATTTTTAATTTTTGTTTTTGTATTCCTAGCACCTAGAATAGTGCCTGGGATACAGTAGATGATTAATACATGCTTGCTAATTTAGATTGCTATGGGGGAGTATGAAAGGGAATCAAAGGCTCCCAAACTTATTTGATCCACCCCCCTTTTAAAAAACATTACTCATCATCCCCCCCAGAAATCTACTTTCTTTAACCCTTTAACATCTTTTTAAAATTTGCATCATTTCAAGAAAATTAATTTTTTTAAATGATGTATCTTAAATTTAATAATTTCTTGTAAATTTGTGAGGTTTTTCCTACATTGAAAATTTGATGATGCAATATTGTATCATGTAACCATATAGTATCATATTGTAAACAAATCATTACATTCACATATCCCTACCAATGAATGCTGAATTTCTCAACAATGTGCGATACTTGGCTTGCCTATCAACACTTGCTTGTTAAGACCTGTTGGCAGACTTGAACACTGATTGGTTATAATTTGCATTTTGTGTGTTATTTGGAAAATAATGTAATCACTATGACTTTAACTTTGTTATACAAGAGATGAAATATTTACATTTTCTTATCTTCTCTTCTTTCCTTATGCTTCCACTGCCCCCTTATTTTTATTCACTACCCCTCAATTGTACTCCAGGCTACTACCACTCCCCTGGATCATTCCAGAGCCCTCCAAGAGGTGATATCACCCACTTCGGGAACATATACGAGTAGATGATTTTATAAAACATGCTTGTTAATTTAGATTCTTATGGGGGAATAGGACAGCGAAAGAAGAGTTAAGGGTGGCTCCAAGGTTATAATCTGGGTGACTAGGAGAATGATGATGCCCTCAACAGAAATAATCAAGTTAATCTAGGGATTAAACTTTTCACATCACACTACATTAGCAGATATATGTCTACAGCAGAATTCATTAGTAAATGCAAACAGCAGTACTGTTTGCCAGGCACTACTAAATATGGGAAAAACAAAAAGAGACAAACATGTAGTCCCTTCCCTCAAGGAATTTACATTTTAATTAGGGAAGATTATACTAAAAAAGAACTAAAGAATAGGGGAAGAGGGGAGGATGAGAAGAGCCAGAGGTTGAGGGATCTGGCTCAAGAAGACATCTGAGTCATGGTAGCAAAGGCAGAGAGTAAGGAGAGGGCCTAGGAAGAGAATAGGGAAATATTTGGGGGAAAAGATAATGAGTTCCACTGTAGACATACATCTGCCAATGCAGTATGACGTGAAAAGTTCCTCAAGGGTTTACTTACCCTAAGTGCCTTCTCCACCAATTTGAAATGACTCTTTCCTTGCCTCCTTTCTACCAGGCCTAAATATTGTCCTAGATTGAAGTTAAGGCTTTAGGTTGGGTATGAGCTGCAGAAAGGCATGGCCCATTGTTCCTAACATTCTTGATTAGCTTAGACTGAGTTGTCACATTACCTTTTGGTACCTCGAAGAAAATTTAAAAAGGATCTGATAAAGGACAGGAGGCAGTGGAAGTGAGACCTGGTAGCCATAAACTCAGATAGATAGTAATATGAGAAGGTCAGATCTGGAGCAATGAGGCACCTGCCTACTTCTCAGTTTTCTTGACACCAGTGAAACCTGCTAGATTAAAGCTAATGTGGTCAAGACCTTGAAATGAAAGAAAACTAGGAAAGGCCCCAGTAGGATAAGGGAAGACAATTTTAAAAAGAAAAACAACCACAATGGTTGTGTGTGATAGACTAAAGGGCTTAGTCAGCTGGGGACTTCAAAATCCACACACACACCCCACTAGGCTCACTGTGTAAACAATCAATCAATCAACAAACATTTACTAAGGCTGCATTATATGCTAGGCACTATACATATGTACCCACACAATGGCTACATTTCCAAGATCTTTGTTCATGACTCTCTTTGCCTTTTGGTTTCTTTACATTGAAATATATTAAACATTCTTTAAGACATCCTGGAGAGTACATGTAATAATAAATACCATTAAAATCAGAGAATTATAATTCATTAATGGAAAGATAATGTGTTTGCTATTGTGAGGCATAAAGGTACATTTATCCTGCAGAGCAACATATCATCAGTACAGGAACAGGACCATCCTTCATCTAGCAAATAAAAAAAACAGCCTTAAAAGCTTCGTCACTGCAGTGCAACAAGGAACTAGTAAAAATGGTTCTTTGGAGCTTTTTTCTGCTGGAAAAAAAAAGCCAGCATCAAGTCCCAAGGGCTTCAGATGCAGTTGCCATAGCAACATTACATCTGAGTCAGAACTATTAACTATCACCATGGCAACAAGTGTCTCGCTTGCCATTTCCAGAAACTGATTGCGTTTGGACTAGTATCATCACACCATATAAAATGGGGTGGGGTTTTCCTTTCACCAAAATAAAAGGGACATTTTCTCTAAATAACTGTTAAAATACAGGAAGAAGATGAAAAACATAAGTTATTACAGGGTAATTGAGGTTAGGGGGAAATTGTGACTGGAGTGTTAGTTTTTGAAATGATAGACTGATTTTAACCAATGAGATTCTGCCAAAGAATAAGTCAGTTGAAAGTTTCAACCTGTCTATTTGCCAGTTATTTGCCATATCTGACTCTCTTTTCTTCCTTTTGGTTCCCTTTCTTTTGGTTTCCATCCCCTCACTGCCAGAAGCCATCTCCTGAATATTTAAAAGGAGCAGAAATCTTTAGAGATTTGTGGGTTAAGAATCACACATATTCTCTGGAACTGTACCAATAATGAAGTAATATCGTACAGAGACAGCTAAGGGTAATGAGTGGCAGGGTGGGAAGTCATTGTTTCCCTTTTTCTCTTTCTAGAAGATCACTTACTATAGCTAAGCACATGATGATCTAGAATGGACAGAGACCAGGCTTTTATCCAGGGTGTGGTCTCAACATTGCACTAATATCCTATACTATTTCCTGATTTTGGCTTGAAGATAACTGATTTTTGTAAAGAATGGATATGTACACACATATATATTTATATATACATATATACGTATATATATATGTATATGTATGTATTAGTTTTTCCCAATTACATGTAAAACAATTTTTATCATTCAGTTTTTTAAATTTTGACTTTCCAAATTCTCTCCATTCCCCCAAGCTTCCCCCTTTCCCCCCCTTCTTCCTGAGATAGAGCAATTTGATATAGGTTATACATGTGCAATCATTCAAAACATTTCCATATTAGTCATGTTGTGAAAGAAAACACAGACCTCCCCCAAAAAATTTTAAATGTAAAAAATGAAAAATAGTGTGTTTCAATCTACATTCAGACTCTATCAGTCCTCTCTCTGGAGGATGATATCCCAAGTCCTTTACAATTGGAAATGACTGAATTCTTGAAGACTTTGCCAAGTCAAGAAGGAGATCTGACATGTCCTCTTAAGCTGGAAAAACTTTTGAGAATTAGCTCCATCACAGAGTGTATATCTCTTAGACAAGGACCAGACTAGATAAGTTCAAAGAAGCTCATCCCCAGTGGGGTTGGGCACAGGGATATGCTGGTAAATGATTAACAATTGGCTCTCCAAGGAAGGAAAAATTTATGCAAGTCACACAAATTTAATCTACATCATTAACATTTTTCTATAACTTTCTTAAATCTAGACAACAAAAGAATCAATCAAAACCTGATCTGTACCTTTTGTCAATTTCTGAGATAAAAATGTTCACAATGAAAATTTAACAATCACTTCTCAGAGAACCAATTCAACACAGTAAGAGCTTTTCAGTCATGGAAATTAAAGAAGACAGTCTAGGAAGCTATAGCAAGGGAAGTCACCTATAGCATTAAAGTACATAGAGTTTTAGAATAGAAATGAAATCTGGACCAACAAATACTCATTCTGAGCTGATCACTTGGATCTTAGGATCAAATTATTATTAATATAATATAGTGTATATAGTAAATCTAGAGCTAGAAGGGACCTCAGAGGCTATCTAGTCTAATCATCTCATTTTCTGGATGAAAAAAACTGAGGAGTTTGACTTGCGAAGGTCACACATGTAGTAAGTATCAGAGGTAGAATTCGAATCTATGTCCTCTGACACCAGCTACACTGTTCCAACTACAGACACCTTCCCTAGGTAGAATCCTCTTATGCAACTTTCTCCCACATACATACCCTGACCTAAGTATCCTTTTAATTATGCAATTATTAAATGACACATTGCATTCAGAATTTTGTCCAGTACCTGAGACACTGATGCCCTGTCCTAAATAGCCTTATTTTGATCCTGCTGTCCATTAAAAGTATTATTTTATATTTCTCCTTCACCACTAAACTATTTTTTTAAAAGTGGTCCATCCTCACTATCTCTGCCTCCTCACCAGCCACTGTCTTCTCAATCCTCTGAAATCTAGCTTCTAGGCCTATCATCCTGCTGAAAATACTTTCTTCTAAAGTAACTAATGCTTTTCTAATTGCCAAATCTAGTGCTTTTGTCTCAAGCTCGATCAGCACTTGATACTTGCTGAATACCATACTCCTTGATATTCTCTCTTGCTTTAGTTTTTATGATATTCACTACTCTTGCCTTGTCCTCTTCATAACTGCACAGTCACACATACGTGACCTTTCTTGTCTCCTTCATGGATTTCTCTTTCTTCATTGTCAGATAGGAAGGTCACCCAAGGTGTTCGTAGGATCCTAGATTTAGAACTAAGGAAGGAAACTTGGAGGCCATGAAGTTCAACCCCCTAATTTTATAGATGAGGGTTTGAAAGAGTTAAAATTATTTGCCCTGAGTCATATACCTATAAAGTATTTGAGGCAACATCTGACCTCAGGTTTTCCTGACTCAAAACCAGAACTTTTCTCCATTGTACCACCTAGGCATTTTTCTTCTGTTCTCTGTACTCTCTCTTGGCAACCCCAAAAACTCCCATGCTTTCCAACTTTCATTTTTATGCAGATTACCCCCAAATCTACACATCTATCCTCAATCTCTCCCATGAACTTGAGTTGCATTTCTACTGCTTTGATGCCTACAATCTGAATGTCCCAATAAATATTCAAACTCAATGTCCCAGTTTAAACTCATCAACTTTGCTCTCAAACCTGTTCCTTTTTCTAGCTTCTCCATTGATAAAACTCACATGAGTAATCTTGAAACCTCAGCATTTTCATTATCTCTGCTCTTACTTAACCCCCACATACATCAACTCTCTAAATCTTGATGATTCTCTCTCCACAGTATTTTTTAATCTATGCCCTTTCTCTCTTTACTCTTTAACCACCCTAATTCAGGCCCTTATGACTCTTGAAATAACCATGCCATCCCTCTTCCTTGTATTAATTTCTAGTCATTTAACACAGTTACCAAAATAGTCCCTCTCATGATCTTACTATGAATCTCCTCAACAACCTTCAGTAGTTTGTTATTGCCTTTGAGATAAAATGGGAAATCTTTAGCACAGCAGCAAAAGTTTTCCGTGATCTGATGACAACTTACTTTCTTAGCATTATTTCACAGTACTTCCCACACCAAAATGGACAATTAATTCATTTTTTTCCCCAAAGAGAGGCAACATAGTATAGTAAAAAGGGTTATGAATTGGGAATATTTTTTCCCAAGAGAGATCTGGGTCTGAATCCTACTTCTAACCACTTATTTGCTGCATGAAGTTGGCCAAATTCCTTACCCTTTCTAAAATTCATTTTCCTCATCTATAAAATTGGAATAATTGCATATGTTGAGCACTTACACAGTTGTTGTAAGAACCAAATGAGACAGCATATAAAGTACTTTATTACTGGTGCCACTCTAAATTGTCACATTTCCCCTCCAGTTTGTAATGCTCACTCATGTCCACAGGACTTTCTCTACAATTCCTCTCTATGGTATACCTTGCCATTCCATAGCTTTTCAACTTCTTTTTACATGTTGTCATCCCCCATTAGAATGTAAGTTTCTTGAGGGGTATTTATTTGTTCTTTCTGTTTGTATTTGTATTCCCATCTCTTAGCAAAATGCTGGCAATTAGTAAGTTGTTAATAAATGCTTGGTGGGCTGACTGCTTTTTCTCATACCTGGAACATGCTCCCCTCTTTATATCAGCCTACTAAAATCCTTCTTTCCCTTTGAAGCCCAGTTCTGCATCAAGCCTCCCTAGAATCCGCCAGTTAAAAGTGACTTCTGCCGCTTCAAATTTTTGTAAATACTCTGACTTATTTTCTTCTTTGCCTTTATCACAATTTACCATGCAGTGTATCTATCTGAGTAAAAGACATACATACCCTGCCCATTAGATTGCAAGCTCCTTTAGTTTAGAAACTGTATAGTATTTTTTTAATCTTTCTATCCTCAGTACCTAGGATAGTGTCCTGTATAAAGCAGTGACTGAATTCAGTCTGGCATTCCTCTATGCCAGGGCAGAAATGGACCTCCAAAGGTGGGTTTAGGGTAGATAATAATAAGTGACTTTGTAAGGAGACACCTAGATGAGTCTCTGGGTAGGTAAGTACATACCATCTGTAAAAAGAGAGGAATAATCCCCCCAAGAGTAATATTTTATGTGATATATTTGTGTGTGAATACATGTAGAGTGTATATTATAGACAGACAGACACACAGTGACAGAAAGTAATGAGGCAAATTTTTACTAGAGTTAAGCACTGTTGTTGTTTTTTTTTTTTTTTAAGTGCCAAAGAAGGATTGTCAGTGCCCTGAGGAAATTTCAATAAAAAAAAAAATACAAGACATTAGGGTACAGTGAATTGCCTACTTCAAAGTGTTTTTGCAGCTATTTTTATTGAATTCTGAAACAATTATGACCCATGAGCTTACAAGTGGGGAAGTGGTTTTGGCCCAATGGTCTACTCAGTGGTAAGATTTTCCCCAAGTTTCTGAGTTGGAGTTTCTGTCAAATAACCAAGACTATCATACTATGGGCATGGAAAATGTGATGAAGTGAAAAGAGTACTGGATCCAGTGTCCAAAGACCTGGATATGAGTTTCTGATATTTGCTGTGCCACCCTGAGTAAATCATTTAATCTTGGTAGGGCTCAGTTACCTAATTTCTAATATTAAGAGTTTAGACTTCGGTGTAAAAATCTATTTTACCGTACAGGAAAGTAGAAGGGGAAGGGAATAACAGAGGGTGAATTGAGGGGAATGGCAATCAGAAACAAAAGAGACTTTTAAGGAGGTACAGGTTAAAAAGAGAGAAAGAAAAATACATAAGGAAAAAATGAGATGGAGGGAAACACACAGCTAATAATCACAACTATGAATGTAACTGGGATGAAATCACCCATAAAACAGAAGCAGATAGCAAAATGGATTAGAAGTCAAAATCCAACAATATATTGTTTACAAGAAACACGATTGAAACAGAGACACACAGGAAAAGTTAGATTCTAAAATAGACCTCTAAAGAGAGTTGAATGGGAATTGAAAGGAATATGCTTTTTTCTCAGCTGTATACAGCACCTTCAGAAAAATTAGCCATGTATTGGACATAAAAAACCTCACAACCAAAAGCAAAAAAAAGCAGAAATATTAAATCAATCTTTTTCAGTCCATGCTGCAATAAAAATTATATTCAATAAATGGCCATAGAAACAGATTAAAATTAATTGAAAAGTAAGTAATCTAATTCTAAAGAATAAGTGAATCAAAGAATGAATCATAGAAACAATAATTTCATTAAAGAGAATGACAAAATTGAGACAACATACCAAAAATTATGGAATGCAGCAAAAGCAATGCTTACAAAAAAAATTATATCTCTAAATACTTACATCAATAAAATAGAGAAAGAAGAGATCATTGAATTAAACATGCAACAAAAAAAGAAAAAGAAGAATTTTAAAATTCCCAATTAAATACCAAATCAGAAATCCTAAAAATCAAAACAGATATGAATAAAATTGAAAGTAAGAAAACCATTGAACTAAAAGATAAAACTAGGACCTGGGTTTTATTTTTTTTTAAATAAACCATTGGTAAATTTGATTTAAAAAACAAAAAACAAATTACCCAGTATCAAAAATGAAAAGTTCCCCACCAATGAAGATGAAATTAAAGCAATTATTGGGAGCTATTTTGCCTAATTGTATGCCAATAAAACTGACAATCTAAGTGAAATGGAAGAATGTTTATAAAAATATAAACTGCCTAGATAAACAGAGGAGGAAATAGAATACTTAACCCTAACTTTAAAAAAAAATTGAACAAGTCATAAATGAACTCCCTTAGAAATAAATCCCCAGGACTAGATGGATTCATAAGTAAAATCTACCAAACATTAAAAGAATAAATAATTCCAATACTATATAAACTATTTGGAAAAATAGGCAAAGGAGTACAACCAAATTCCTTTTACAGCACAAATATGGTGCTTATACTTAAACCAGGAAGAGTATAAACAGAGAAAGAAAACTATAAACCAATTTCCCTAATGAATATAGATGCAAAAATTTTAAATGAAATAGCATCAAGAAGATTACAGCAATATATCATAGAGATCATACATTGAATGCAAAGGTGGTTCAATATTAGGAAAATCACAGCAAAATTGACCATATCAATAACAAATTCAACAAAAATCATATGATTATATCAATGATGCAGTAAAAGCTTTTGACAAAATACAATATTCATTCCTTTAAAAAAAAAAAAACATTAGAAAGCTTAGGAATAAATGGAACTTTCCTTAAAATGATAAGTAGTATTTATCTAAAACTATAAGCATAGTTAAAGGACAAGCTAGAATCCTTTCCAATAACATCAGGAGTAAAACAAGAATGCCTATTATCACAACCGTTACTCAATATTGTTCTAGGAATCTAGCTGTAGTAATAGGACAATAAAAAGGAATTGAAGGAATTAGAATAGGCAATGAGGAAACAAAATTGTCCCTGTGTAATGGCATACTTAGAGAATCAACTAAAAAAACCAGTGAAAATAATTAACAACTTAGAAAAGTAGCAAGATATAAAATAAACCCACATAAATTATCGGCATTTCTATGTATTTCTAGCAAAATCCAGGAGGAAGAGACAGAGAAACTACATTTAAAATAACTGCAAACAATACAAATTACTTGGAAGTCTACCTGCCAAGACAAACCCAGGAACTATAGAAACACAATTTTAGAAACACTTCTCATACAAATAATGTCAGATCTAAAAAAACTGGAGAAATATGAGTTGCTCGTGGATAGGCTAAGTCAATATAATAAAAAATGACAATTGTACCTCAGTACCATACCAATCAAATTATCAAAAAATCATAACAAAATTCTTCTGGAAGAACAAAATATCAAGGGAATAGATGAAAAGAAAAATGTGATGGAAGGTGACTTGGCAGTACTAGATCTCAAACTTTATCACAAAGCAGTAATCATCAAAACCATCTGAGACTGGGTAAGAGAGAGACTGGTATATCAGTGGAATAGATTAGGCACACAACTCACAGTAGTAAATGGCCATAAAAATCCAATGTTTGACAGACTCAAAGATCCAAGATTTGGGGACAAGAAAACACTATTTGACAAAAATTGATGGGTAAATTGGAAAGCAGTTTGGCAGAAACTAGGTATAGACCAACATTTCACACTGTATACTGGGATAAGGTTAAAATAGGTACATGATTTAGACATGAAGGATGATATTATAAGCAAATTAGGGGAGCATGGAAGATTTTACCTATCAAATCTATGGAGAAAGGAGCATAGAGAACATTATAAGATATAAAATGTTTTGATTATGTCAAATTAAAAAGATTTTGCACAAACAAAACCAAAGCCACTAAAATTAGAAGGGAAGCAAGAAACGGCCAGGGCAGGGGGTGGATTTACAGCCAATTTCTCTGATAATGGTCTTATTTTTCAAATAAGAGAAATGTAGAGAACTAAATCAAATTTATAAGAATACAAGTCATTCCCCAATTGCTAAATGGTCAAAGGACATGAATAGACAGTTTTCAGAAGATTAAATAAAAGCTAGCTATAATCATGTGAAAAATGCTCTAAGTCACTATTGACTAGAGAAATCCAAATTAAAACAACTCTGAGGTACCACCTCATGCCCATCAGATTGGCTAATATGACAGAAAAGAAAAATGACAAATATTGGAGGGGCTCTGGAAAAAGAGTAATGCACAATAGGGACACAATGGTGGAGTTGTGAACTAATCCAGTTATTCTGGAGAGCAATTTGGAACTATGGCTAAAGTGCTATAAAACTGTGCATACCCTTTGACTCAGCAATATCACTATTATATCTGTATCCCAAAGAGATTTTTTAAAAGGGAAATGATTTATATGTACAAAAATATTTTAGCAGCTCCTTTTGTGGTAGCAAAGAATTGGAAATTGAGGGGATACCCATTAATTGGAGAATGTCTGAACAAGTTATGGTATATGATTATGTTGAAATACTATTGTGCTATAAGAAATTATGAAGGGGCGGCTAGGTGGCGCAGTGAATAGAGCTCCGGCCCTGGAATCAGAAGGCGCTGAGTTCGGAGCTGGCCTCTGACACTTAATCCATACGAACAAAAAAACCTAGCTGTGTGACCTTGGGCAAGTTACTTAACCCCAATTGCCCTAAAGGGGCGGCTAGGTGGAGCAGTGAGTAAGAGTGCCGGCCGCAGAGTTGGGATGACCCAAGATCAGATCCGGCCTCAGAAAATGAGCACCCATGCATAAATAATGACGAGCCGTGTAACCTTGAGCAAGTTACTTAACCCCAATTGCTTTAAAAAAAAAAAAAAAAGAAATTATGAACATGGGGGCAGCTAGGTGGCGCTGTGAGTAGAGTGTCGGCCCTGGAGTCAGAAGGACATGAGTTCAAATTCGGCCTCAGACACTTACAGCACACACAAACAAAAACCTAGCCATGTGACCTTGGGCAAGTTACTTAACCCCAATTACCCTCCAAAAAAAAGAAAAAGAAAAAAAAAGAAATTATGAACATGATGCTTTCAGAAAAACCTGGAAAGACTTACATGAACAGATGCAAAGTGAAGTGAACAGAACCAAGAGAACATTATATACAGTAATAGCAATATTGTATGATGATCAACTATTAATGTTAGCTATTCTCAGCAATACAGTGATCTAAAACAATTCCCAAAGGACTTATGATGAAAAATGCTTTCCATCTCCAGGAAATAACAGATAGCATATGAAAGGAGATTGAAGCATACTTTTTAAAAAATTTCCTTGTTATTTTTGGATTTTTTAATGTGTTTTCATTTGCAGCATGGCTAAGACTGAAATGTTTTACATGACTACACAAGTAAACTCTATGTCTAATTGCCTTCTCCTTGCCTTCTTCAGTAGAGGAAAGAGGAGGGAGACAAATAATTTGAAATTCAAAATTTTTAAATATAACATTAAAAATTTTGTTTACATGCCATTGAGAAAAAATAAAATAAAACAAATTATCATATGGCCAAAAAAAGGAGATTGGCCTAAGCAGTCTTTATGGTTTATTCCTGCTTTAATTTGTGATCTCCGCCACCAAAGTTCATCTCTGATTTCTAGTTTTTTTTTTTAATTAAGAACAAACAAGTTGATATAATAGTCATAAGGAAGGGTTTTGATAATGAATGTTTGACTAAGACAACTTGATACCTTTCTTTTCATTTAAGCCATGTAAAACTAGTCATTTTAACCTTTCAGTACCCTTACATAGTTCTCTAGTAACACATTTTGCACAACAGGAAATGATTTCTTCAGTAGAGGGATTTCCTTACTGGGAATTCCCATTAAAAATGAAATCTCATGTCCAGTTGGAAATGGAGGAAGATAACCTCATTAAATAAATGTTATAAATGGCTCTATAATATAGCATATATACCCCTTACCGACATCCATAAGCAGTAGACATGAGACCCTGACATTTCTTTTAACTATCTGCATTGATAAAATTAATTGCATGATTACTGTTTACTTTATGCTGTAGAGACACAGTTTTTGAAATATATTTATTAGAACTTTTGTCCATAGAACAGGCAAAATGGCAAGGAGCAAGAAAACACTTTCACTTAAACATGTGTCACCTGCTAATATTTAGAAATCCTTCTAAATGTTCTTCAACTTTTCACTTTTCCAAAGGAACTCTTGATTGTGCTGTGATCTAACATAGAAAGAGCCTCTCTTTTAGGACCAGGACAGACAGATAGCCATTCAGTCAACCTGTCAGAATAGTAATAATAACAACACAATGAATTAATATGGCACCTTTGTTCAAAGGAAATCAAAGCCCTCTCATTGCCTGAACTACACTCCAAATATAATTATAGCAAATAACATTACAATGAAAACTTCTTTATAATGAAAATATCTCCAAACCACTATCCTTTATTTTATCCCAAATGCTATAGTGATGAATGTTCTCAGTGTTAACCTTTCCCAATGCCAGAAGGTCCTGAAGGCATCTCTTCAAGAATTCTATTCAACAAATATTTACTAACATTATTAGCTTTCCTAAACACTGAGAATACAAGGTCGAAAGTAGACACTTCAAGGATACCTCAAGGAACTTACAACCCAAAACAAGAAATAAGACACATACATCAATAAATATAAGTTAAAATATGATAATTGTATATGACAGGTCCAAAGAGAATGGTATGGGAAATTTTAGGATCACAGACCATAGATTTAAAGCTTAATTGACCTTTGTTACACTGAAAAAAGAAACTGACTTTGATAGAGACAAATGATTTATGCAGCAAAGCACGCAGTTGCAGAAACAAATTGGGCCCAATTTTGGGCTTTTGGTAGCACAAAGGGCCCTGAACCCTGTTTTCTATATAGTTAATATACAAGCTGGAGGGAGTGATAAACAGGATGGAAGGAGTAAGTCATCTGGCTTCTTTTTGGCAGAGGGGATTGGAAAACATTCAGGTGAGGGGTAGAGCGGTATTCTTGTGGTTAGGTACCAGTGGGGAGAGAAAGTAGACTTATGCAATCTCCAAAATCAAATGACTTACATGAGAGTTGAAACTTAACAAAATGGTTGTTAAAAAAAAAAAACAAAATGAAGTTAGTTACACTATTTTTTTAATATTTAAACAAATGCTTTATTAACTTCTGTTTTACATCATTCATTTCTGCCAGATTTTGAGTTACAATCATTTTCTCCCCCTGTTTTTCCCCTACCCACCCTCCCAGAATAGTAGTCCCGCAAGATATTGCTTCCTCCAATCTGCTTTCTCCCATACCTTCTCCCATACCCCCTTCGACTTTTCCATTAGAGGAAGGTGAATCTTTGTGTCCCAATGCCTGCACATATTATCTCCCAATTACAAGTAAATGAGTATTAATAAGAGTATTTATATATAATTGAAACGTTTAATCTTAAGACCTTGAATTTCAGATCCATTTCTTTCCTCTCTTGTCACCCATTCCCTCTGGGGAGATAAGTAATTCAGTATATGTTGTACATGTCTAGCTATGCAAAACATTATCATAGTAGATATATTGTACAAGGCTGCTTATAATTCCCTCCCACTCATCCCACCCCCCACCTGGTCCATTCCCTACATGATCCTGTCCCTCTTCTATAGTGGGTACTTCCAATATCCCCTCCCCCCAACAATGCCCTCCCATCCATCATCCCTCCTTTTCTCCCCCTTCCCCCTATTCTGCTGTAGGTTGAGATATCCCATTTAGTATGTATGTCATTCTCTCCCTGAACCAAATTCAATGAGAGTGTGGTTTTGCCTTTTTGCCTTCCTATTCTCCCCTCCCTTGCAACCACTTCCCCTTGCTTCTTCTACATGAGATAGTTTACCCTACCCTGTTTCTCCCCATCTCCTCTTGACACTTTCCTCTCTCACCTCATACTTTCACTCCTTGAGTATCCTCCTTTCCCAACAAAGTCAACCTATGCCCTCTATCCATATATAACTGTAACCATACACACACACATTCACATATGTATTCATATGACCATACACCTTCCTCCATTATTTTCATA
Source organism: Gymnobelideus leadbeateri (assembly GCA_011680675.1). Classification (NCBI taxonomy): domain Eukaryota; kingdom Metazoa; phylum Chordata; class Mammalia; order Diprotodontia; family Petauridae; genus Gymnobelideus; species Gymnobelideus leadbeateri. The sequence goes on along the minus strand of WOXC01003558.1, from coordinate 829,142 downwards.
CTGAGAGGGGTTTCATCAGTCACTGTTATTGTTTTTCCATGTAGGAATGTAAATAGGTTAACTTTGATAAGTTCCTTTTGATTTCTATTCCCTGACTACCTTCTCAGGCATCTCTTGCTTCTTGTGTCTGGATGTCAAGTTTTCTATTCAACTCTGGTTTTTCCCTCAAGAGTGCTTGAAAGTCCTCTATTCTACTGAATGACCATATTTTCCCCTGAAACAAAATACTCGGTTTTGCTGGGTAGGTGACCCTTGGGTTCATTCCCAGATCTTTTGCCCTCTGGAATATCATATCCCATGTCCTTCAATCCCTCAGTGTAGAAACTGCCAGGTCCTGGGCTATTCTGATTGTGTTTCCACAATATTGAAATTGTTTCTTCCTGGCTGCTTGGAGTATTTTCTCCCTGATCTGGGGATTCTGGAACCTGGCTATAATATTCCTGGGAGTTTTCTTTTTGGGATCTTTTTCAGGAGGTGATCTGTGGATTCTTTCAACCTCTATTTTGCCCTCTGGGTCTAAAACATCAGGGCAGTTTTCCTTGAGAATTTCTTGAAGGGTGATTTCGAGGTTCTTTCTTTGATCATGGCTTTCAGGTAGTCCAATAATTTTTAAATTGTCTCTCCTGGATCTATTTTCCAGGTCAGTGGTTTTTCCCATGAGATATTTCACATTGCCTTCTAATCTTTCATTTGTTTGGATCTGCTTAACAGCATCTTGATTTCTCATAAAGTCACTAGCTTCCATTTGCTCCAGTCTAACTCTGAAGGAATGAATCTCCTCAGTGAACTTTTGAGATTCTTTTTCCATCTGGCAAATTCGACTTTTTAAGGCATTCTTCTCCTCATTGCCCTTTTGGGCCTCCTTTGCCATTTGAGTTAGTCTATTTTTTAAGGTGTTGTTTTCCTCAGTCAGGCTGTTGACCCTCATTTCATACTTTTCCTGCATCCTTCTCATTTCTCTTTCCAATGTTTCCTCTACTTCTCTTATTTGATTTTTAAAGTCCTTCTTAAGGTCCTCTATGGCCTGCAACCCGCTCATGTTTTCCCCTGGGGCTTTTGGAGCAGGACTTCTGATCTCACAGTCCTTTTCCTGCTCTATGCTCCCAAAATAGGAGTCTAGGGTTTTGTTTTTCTGTTTAATTTGTTTCCTTTGCCTTGGCATGTTGCCACTTAATTACTTGACTTTTGGGCTTGTTGCCACACTATGGCTCTGCTGCCAGACAGGAATTTTCGTCCTGAACGTGTGGGGGACAACTTCCGTTTCTGGAAGCTGGAAGCCCACCCACGACCTCCACCCCAGATCACAATCCAGATCCAGGGAGGTTAAAGCAAGAGCAATTACCCCCCCAAGACTGATTGCTGGATCTCCCTACAGTTCGTAGGCCAGGAGCTGGAGCTGCCTCTGGAAACTACAAAATGACATGTCTCCTCAGCGGCTTCTAGCCCCCAGGGGAGGAAGCTGATGCATTCCCAAATACTGGTCCCAAAGTCCATAGGGCATTAACCTCTCACTTTGTCCTAGGCATGTCTATGTTGATAATTCTGGAATCGCCACAGCTCCTGGTGTTCTGGGGTCTCTCCAGCTGGCTGCTGGCCCGGCCACCCTGGAGCTAAAACCTCTGCTCAGGCAGACCTGGGCTTGGCTCGGCTCGGCTCCCCGTGCTCTGCGCTCTGCATGCTGCCGGCTCTCAGACCGCTGCGCTGGTCCTTCCTGCAGGGTTGCTGGGCTGTCCTCAGTGGGAGGTTAGCTTCTCTATGTCATTCTGTGAGTACTGGGGCTCCAGAAGTTGTTCAGAGTCCCCTTTTACATAGTTTGGAGGAAATCTGGGCCAGAGTGGCTTGGATGAGCTGTTTCTACTCCATACTTACACTATTTTTTAATGTAGCACCTTAGAGGTTCTTCAGTCTACTGCCATTTTATTTTTAAAATAAATTTTAAGCTGCTTTGGTCTTGTTTATACAAGAAGACCTTTTATTTTACATAATCATAATTGTCCATTTAACCTCTGGTGACCCCTTCTTCTTTGGTCATGAACTTTTTTTTCTTTTTGGAGGGGGGAAGGTAGAACAATTGGGGTTAAGTGACTTGCCCAAGGTTACACAGTTACTAAAGATTAAGTGTCTGAGGCTAGATTTGAACTCAGGTCCTCCTGACTCTAGAGCCAGTGCTCTATTCACTGTACCACCTAGCTTTTATCCATAGATCTGACAGGTAATTTTTTCCTTGTTCCTCTAATTTGTTTAGTATGTCTCCCTTTATATCTATGTCATGTATCCATCTGGAGCTTACCTTGGCATATGATGTAAGTTGTTGATCTACATCTAGTTTCTGGCAAATTGTTTCCTAGTTTTCCCAACAGTTTTTGTCAAAAATTGAGGTTTTGCCCTAATAATCAGGATGCTTGAGTTACAAAAAAAGGTTACTGTGTCCATTTGCTTCTGTATATTACATACCCAATCTGTTCCAATGATCAGCATCTCTTTCTAAACTATCACTAAATTGTTTTCATGATTATTACTTCATAGTAAAGCTTGAGATTGGTACTGCTAGGTTCCATTCCTTCTCAATTTTTTTCATTAATTTCTTTTGTATCCTTGACCTTTTATTCCTCAGGTGAATTTTGTTAACATTTTTTCTAGTTCCCTGAGGTAATTCCTTCCCTGGCTATTTAACTACCAACTTTAGATTGGACTGGATTCTAGAGGTTAAGACCCCACTCTAATCCTATGGCCAGAACCATATGACTACTCTTCATTTATGAGCTTATTATTAGCTCAGTACATTGCTTAGGACATTCAACTGCTCCCAAATTTAGAATGCCACTCATGGGCATAGGTCATCTGTTTAATCTACACTGGATCTGTGCCCTAGAACTGAGTGGTAAGTGGCAAATTTGCAAGTTGGCAGCTGATTCTTCATCCAGTCCAAGGTCCCAGTGCCCTAGTATGGATCCAGGACCTCTTTTTGACCTAGGATATGCTTCCTTTCATCTTTCAGTCCCAGATGCCAAGATACTTCCCATGGCTTCTAAGTAGAACCTGTCCCTTGTGTCCACAGACATCTATGTCTATCACCCCCTGCCAACATGGCCCAGAAAAATGACTTGCTGTGATTTTTTTTTTCTTGGATTTTCTGATCAGGACTTGATCTGGAGCATTTTCTAGGTATTTTGGAAGGGTATATTGGATGAATTAGGCTATACTTCTTCCTGCCATTCTTCCATCTTATCTCCACCCATCACTCCACCTTTATTCTACAAATGAAAAACTGAAATCTACAGAGGTAAAGTGATTTGCCCAAGGTCATATAGTCCAAAATGATAGAGGGTAGATTTAAATCCAAGTCTTTCTGATGCCAATCATTTTTAGCTAATGGGATCACGGAACCAGTGCTGGAACAATAACAAATGCTGCCATGAGATCAAGGGGAATAAGAGCTTGACTTGATGATAAGTAGGTCACTAGCATCCTTTAGAGAGAAAATTTTCAACAGTAGTGATAAAGTATAGTTAGCAAGTATAAGCTACATTACTGCTGCCTTTGGCAGAGCAAGGGAGGCAATACATAGAGGAAATACCTTAAAAGTATAGCAAAGTCAAATAAAGTTGTTTGTTTTTCTTTCAATACTTTTCTGAGGGGGGAGGGGAGTTGCACAAAAACATATAAACAAATATTGGAACTTAAATACAAAATTAAAATGGAAAATAAAGCATGTCATGTGCATAGGAGAACATAAGAGAGGATTCAAAATATGTAAAAATAAATTTTCATTTCAAGAAAGCCTGTATGATAAATAATACATGTTGTGTTGAGAATTGACCATCTTTGCTTCCTTGTAAATTTTCTTGTTTTCTGCTGTGTACTTTTTTACTTTGTTCTTTTCCCTCCTTCCCTGCCCCAGAAGGTTACAATAAGGTTTAGATATGTTTCTCTATAGCTATAAATATATACATACACATATACATAGTTTCCCTCTACCCACTACCTTGTCCTCCTATTGCTTGCCTACCCCCCTCCAAGCATCCCTCCCCTATTTTCCCATTCCCATAAATCTAAACACCCTTATATACCCCCTATTACCTATTCCCTCCCCCTCCCATCTAAAGATCACTCCCTTGTCCTCTCCTCCTCCCTATACCCCTGCCATTTTATTTCTTCTGAATTTAGAAGATTTTTACATTCTTCTAAGTATAGATAGATAGATAGATAGATAGATCCCTTTTAAACCCATTCCCAATAAAAGTAGGTTACCATAACTAACAGCCCTCCTCCCCATCTAATTCATCTGTATCAATTCTTCCTCTTGCACTCATTTCTATAAAATACTCTTTCTAGCTGTTCCTAATGGTTTTACTTTTAAAATTCATATAATACCCAGGTTTACCCCAATCTTTCTTATGAGCTACCCAATTATTATTAAAAATCTTAGACAAACATTTTACATTATAGTTGATCAAATGTCCATTTTTTTCCTTCAGGATAATACTTAAGTGTGCATGATATTTTCTGCCAGAGCCCCAGTTCTTTTGCTCTTTGATATATTATGTTCCCAGACCATGCAGTCCTGCATGTCTCTGCTGCTAGGTCTTATATGAGTCTAATTCTGGCAGCACCATACTTAAATTGTTTTAATCTTGATGCTTTTAATATTTTATCCTGGAGCTGGGGGTTTTGAATTTAACTCTGAAATTCCTATGAATCTTCCTCATAGTATCTCTTTCAAGTAGTGATCAATAGATTTTTTTTTCTATTTCTACTTTTCCCTCTTGTACTCATACTTCAGGACTATTTTCTTTAACTATTTTTTGTATTATTGTATCAAGATTCTTTATTTGATCATAACTTTTAGTTCAATTATTTTTATATTTTCTAGTCTTGATCTATTCTCCAAATCTGTCATTTTTCTTATGTTTCCCTTTTTCTTCTATTTTTAATTGTTTATATTTTGTTTAATTCTCATTCTCTGATCATTTCACTGGTTTCACTTTGCCCAATTCTAATTTTCAAGGTGTCATTTTCCTCCCTAAGATTCTGGATTTTGTTTTCTAATTGGTTGACTTTCCTTCCATAACCTTCTTGCTTTTCTTGGATTATTCTTTTTGTTGTTTATCCTCAATCTCTGTCATTTGATTTTTAAAGTCTTTTTCAAGATCTTCTATGAATTCTTTTTGGACAAATGACAATTTCACATTACTCTTTGGGGACTTCTTTACTTTAATATCCCCCTCTGAAGATGAACCCTGGTCATCTCTATTCCAATAATAGCTTTCTATGATTAAATTCTTTCTCCTTTGGGTGTACATTTTTGCAGTAATAGCTTAATTTTTGTAATCACCTCTAGCCCTAGGGCATGGGAAATGGTGCCTCTTGCCCCAGACCTTCAGTTCTTCCCTGTAGCCTGGGAACAAAGTCAAAACTCCAACCTCCTGTAAGTGCCCACAGCCCTCCCACTACTTCTGCACTCACTGGGTGGGTGCTGACTCCTTCTTGACCCTGACACTTTTCTCAGAACATCTGGGTCTGGCATTCCTGGTCAGCAGAGGTTCCCTTGATCTTCCCTGCCTCAAACGCCCAACTCCCCTCAATATCTTGGGGGTAAAAGACCCTGTGGCTAGTGCTGAGGCAGCCTCTCAAACCAACTAAACCCTGGACTTGCAGGTTGTTTTTAAAACAGAACCTAGCCTGGAGGTGTTCACTCTTCATGGGACCAAATCTTGTCCTGGGATTTTTCTTCAGATCTTCTCAAATTGTCCTAGGAAGATCCTGGTTTTGCCCCTGTTCTTATTTATCTTCACCCTCACTTTGTTCATCCTAAGATGATATTTTAACTCTTTTGTGGGAGAAAGTCTTAAGAGCTCGGAATTTTCTGACCTACTCTGCCATCTTCCCAGAGATAAATAAAGTTTTGAAGAGAATGTGCCTGTAGGCAGAAGAAAAAAGAGGTAGTAAAGATGAAACGAGTGAAGAAAAGAGAGACAGAGAAGATAAATGATGGAGCAAAATCCAAAGGAGATGGGGGAGATGTCATTAAGGGCACAAGGGAGAGCTTTCCCTTCACAAAGTAGATTTATCTTGTGGCCTGAGTATGAGAGAAAGAGAGGGAAAACATGTTTGGCATACAACTATACCCAAAATGAGAAATTATCAGGTTCTTTATAACAGTTCTCTGTTTCCCTGTTTTTCATAACAGATGTTCATAGAATCATATACCTGGAACTTAAAGAGCTCTCAGGGGCCATCTGTTCCAATCTCTTCGTGTTATATAAAAGGAAACTAAAGCCCATCATGGAATTTGAGTGACTTGTCCAAGGCCACAGAGTTAAGAAGCATAAAAAGTGGAATTTGAGCCCAGGTACTCTACTTCAGCACTCTTTCCATAAAACCACTCTGCCTCCCAAGTTACATTGGCACATAAACTGCAATAATTTATATAATGATCTTTTTGCCATGAGTACTGCACAATGAAATGACTGAATATCCCATGAAATGATGTTCCTTGTGACCTTTGTACACATGATACAATCCACTTTTCCAGATCCTTTATTTTCTCTCCAATGAAAACCTGTGAGTCATCCTGCAATTTACTTGTTCTTTCTTTTTCCTTCTAATTTTATTTATAGTCATAATGTTATGATTGATAAAATTAAGTTCTTCAAATAGTATGTTCATTCATTGATCACTGAACAATGATCTCATATATAGAATACAAATAATTGAATCAATGTCTATAATGCTCTAAAAATGATGATATACATGCATACATACATATATGTGTATATATAGAACATATATGTATGTATAGATAGATAGATGTGTGTGTATATATACTCTTTTCTCTATTTTCTACCATTCTGCTACCAGCTCCATAAAATTGAAAAGGGGTTCCCATTACCTACATCTACTCATTTTTATGTATTATTTCACTTTGGTGTTTATTTTTATCTATTCCAAAGTGAAAGCCTTGAGTTTGTCAATTAATATCCAGACAAAACATAATAAACCTCCTCATAATTAGGTAAGGTGGTCCTTGAAAAATAATCTGGTGCCAGGACCATGCTTCATGTTTCTACAGTACTGAAGGAAATAAAAAGATAATCAAGGCATATTCCCTGCATTCATTGGATTTATATTCTACAAGCTTTCCCTAATCTCATTAATTGGAAATGCTCTTTTCCCCACTGATCTACATAGCATTTTTCTTTCTTTCAATATAATTATATTTTAATATACCCAAAGTGTCAGGGTGTTCATTGGAATTCATTGTGACATTTGACCCACATCTCTTGTGTTTCTTCATCATTAAAATGAAATAAATAAGGGCAAGTTGTACTCTCTTCAGATTTGTACAAATGTAACCTAAAGCTGAGAGGTAAGAAACTTTAAAGTGCTATAGCTAATAGCAGGAATTAGACCCTGTACAGGAGATGTAAAGAGACCAAACTGCCCTTTTGCATTGCTCAGCCTCTGCTTTATGCACAAATTATGTTAGTCAAATTATTGTCTATAAGGAACTTTTACTTTTATAGCCAAGAGATACAAAGACTTGACAAAACCAAGCAAATCTACTGGCAGCATCAGGACATCCTTAGTCATATCATAAATGGAACACAAAGACCTATGAGTATATTTACTTACAGATATCAGGACAGAGCCATAGGAGCTGTCCACTGCTGGAAAGAGAAGAGGATGGCCACATTATACAAAGGGGAGGAAAGGTTCACTTGTTTAATTTTGGAACTGAAACATTCTCCATCCCACTTTCCTACTATCCTTAGTGACACCCACAATAGCCTTTCTCTTTTTCTCAGCACATTCTGCTTATTCCTACAAACCCTACAGATACAACTTTCCTCCTTAGATTCCTAAGGCAATTGATTCACTTTCCCAGCTTATCTGAAGTTTCAGTGGTTTTTCTCAGGGGTCTAAAGTCCCTAAGTTACATTCATTTACTCAACAAGCATTTATTGAGAACTTTCTATGTACACAGCACTGTAGTTATTGACTCTGTGAGAGACCTAAGAGTGGAAATGCTAATGCTTTCCCCCTACAATTATCAACAATCTGAACATGCCTGTTTGCATATTGTCTCCCTCATTAGAATCTGAGCTCTTTGAGATCAGGTACCATTTGTTGTTGCTGCTGTTGCTGTCATTGTATTGCCTTTCTTTGCCAGAATATAGTACCTGGTATATAGTAGGTGCTTAATGAATGCTTGTTGACTTGACTTGAAAAACAGTGCTTATTCTCAAAGATTTTACATTCTGGAGAAGTAAAATATGAACACAAAACACTGAGAAGAAATTATGAACACTATGTAAATATGTATGAGATAATGTGGCATAAAAGAAAAAAAAAGTAACATGCTGCTGGGAATAAAATGTGGTTGTGAAGAAAGTCAACTCTGTCTAACAAGTAGACAAGTAAGTCCCTTTCCCCTCTTGAATTTCCTTATCATGAAATGAAGAGCTGGGACTAAATTACCTCTAATATGTCTTTTGGATCTAATGTTTTTATGTTCTTTGGTTTTTGTAGTTTAATTAAAGACAGTGAGACATAGTAGACAGATAGCCAGCCTGAGTCAGGAAAGCTAGGCTTTGAGACAGACTTCTGACACATACTGGCTATGGGGGTGGGGGGCACTCTCAGGCCCCAAAGGTCCAAGATAAATTGCATAGCAGGAACTTATATGATTAGTAGAGGGGGTTTCTTCACTGGAGCTTCCTTATGTGGATGAAATCACAGGTCTGATTGAAAGAAAAAGGAGTCAAATGAGAATGTGGTAAGTGAGCATTAATAATGGTTAATGTGTAAAGTGCAGCAATTTAAAATTTACAAAGCAAATTGTTTATCTCTCAGGATCTTCACAAGAAAAGTGAAGTAGGTAGAAGTATTCTTAGCTCCATTTTACAGATGAAGAAACAGATTCAGAGAGGATCACAAGATAATAAGGAATAGAACAGAATTTTGAACAAAGGTTTCTCTAGACTCTACATCCAGCACTCTCTCCACTATACCGGGCTGCCTCCTTAGGGTTCACTAATGTTTGAAAGAAAGCAATAGAGCAGATATAGTGATTTACTGTATACAGTGACTTTCTATATAAAGGACTGCATTTAAAATCAGAGGCCCTAGGTTAGAATCTTGACTTGGCTTGAATGAACTTGTGCATTACTACATATCTTTAGATGTCAATTTATTTATCTGTAAAATGAGGGAGTTGAATTAGATCATCTTTAAGGACCCAATCAACAGATGGGATTTTCTAGCACAGCCTTTTCATTTTTCATATGAGGAAGTTGAGGCCCAGGAATTTAAGTGACTAATTTCAGCCAGGCCTTCACTGCTGTTCAATGTTTTTTGTCCTTCATGTTTTGTTAAATTTTCCATGACTTCCCCAACAGGTGCTTTTCTAAACTCTACATTTTTATCAAGCCTCTACCTTCTCTCCCATGTTTCCTAACTATCAGCAGATGACTTAGTGGTCTATTATGCAGAGAAAATTAAAAGTATCCATCGTTGGGGCAGCTAGGTGGCACAATGAGTAGAGCACTGGCCCTGGAGTCAGAAGGACCTGAGTTCAAATCCGGCCTCAGACACTTAACCCACACAAACAAAAACCTAGCCGTGTGACCTTGGGCAAGTTACTTAACCCCAATTGCCCTCCAAAAAGCAAAAAAAAAAAAAGTATCCATTGTCAACTTCAACAGTCTTCTCAATTCAAAAAAATCTCTCTGTATCTTCATTCTCCCTCATGTCCTTTACTTCTATCTCAGCAGAAGTAGCCCTCCTCCTTACCAAGACCAATCTCTCTTTTGGTTCATTCCTATTCCCCATCCCCTACTCCTGTAGTGAAGAGTCTTCCCAGTCAGTAATCTCTCTTCTTCCTTTAATTTTCAATCTTTCCTTCTCTGCTAGCTTCTTTACCACTTCTGATAAATAGGCTCAGGCCTCTCCCAGTCTGAAAATGCCAAATGAGTTATTTTTTTTAGGGGTTGAGGTTTTATTGCTTAGGTGCGGGCCCCCCACGTTTTGGAGGGGCTCCTCCACTGCTCCCTCCCCCTAGGCTCATGGCTGATCCCTCCAGAGGGAGGCTGCTGAGCTGGTCATGTAGGGAGCACATCTTCAGATGCAGGTAGTCCAAAGCAGCCACCTTCTCCCTGTAAGGAGGAGGGGCAGGAGTGCTCAGATGCTGGCATGGGAGCATTTGAGGTCGGTCACACAGGCTTTGAGGTTTGGGTCAAAACAGGAGGTAGTGAGGGTCAGGGGTCACAGGTCATTCTCTCAGGGATCACACTAGGATGTCACCAGCTGGTCATGATGACATCAGCAGTCTTATCATGGTTGTGTAGGACCCAGAGTTGGGCTCCTACAGGATGTCAGGGGTAATGACAAGGTCCAGATCACAGTCATAGCAAGTCAGGGGTTCAGGGACACACTGGGGTCAGATGAGGTCAGAGTGCTGGCCAGGGTCACATTTGAGGTCATTGTGAGGTAAGGTCAGGGGTCAGGACCCTCACTCAGGCTTCATCTTGTCTGTGAGCAGGAGGTTAAAATGAGTTATTTTTTGCAAAGCATTTAGTAAAGTACCTGATACATAACAGGTATTTCACAAATATTAATTCCCTTCCTCATTTGCCAAAAAGAGAAAAAAAAAGAAAAAAGCAACGTCCATTGACCATACAGCCCTCTCAAGGCACAGTCCCATGTTCTCCATCACCTTCCATTTACTCTCAGACTTCTTGAAAGAGTAGTGTATTCTCACTGCCTATTTCTTTCCCACAATCATTTCAAAACTCTTGTACATTCATAGCAGCTTCTATACCTGCCAGTCTACTGAAACTTCTCTCTTAAAAGGCACCATTGACCTCCCAATTAACAAATCCTACATTTTTTTTGTCAGATCTTACTCTCATCAAATTGTTGGTAGGCACTTCTTACCAATTCGTTCTTGAAATTCTCTCCTCCCTGGATTTCTTCATATCCTTCTCCTCCTACCTACCTCTCTAATGACTAGTTCTAATTCTCTTTTGCTGGTTCCTCTAATCCCACTTTGTAAATGTACTATTTTCCCCAAATTATGATTGCAGACCTCTTCTTTTCTATCTCCTTTAGTAATCTCATCTACTCTCATGGCTTCAGGTATCAACTGTTAAAACTGGTAGAGACTTCTAAGATCATTCCTTCCATAGTAGCTCATAACTCTCTCAAACTACAGTTTCATATTTCCTAATACACTGCTAAGAATCTCTACCTGGTTGCTCAGATGTTGTGTTAAATTCTAAATCCTAGTAGAGCTGATCGGTACCTGTGGATTCCAAAAGAGAAGGTTTGGAGAGTCCCAACAACCAACAGCAGCTAAAGATCAACAGGACCAAAACCAATAAGATGGCAGAACAAAGGCAACAACCGAGCCTCAAAATTCCCCTCCAAGCAATTTTAAAATAATGCCTCAAATCAAATTCTGAAACGTATAGCCTACAAAAGATCAGATTGAGATATTTTTCTAGTCCAAGACAACTCAGAATGTCAGCAGGAACACTATGTGACATGAAAGTGGGGGCCAATCCAGAGTACATGCAGCAACAACACCAGAGATGGGCCTTGGAGGTGGCTACAATAGCAGCTTCAGGAGCTCTCAGCACAAAGACAATAAGAGGATTGTACAGCTAATCAGAAAGAGATTACAGGGGATCCAGACCTGAAACTGGTCACATAAGTGGGTATTCTTTGGCAAATCCATTGTCTATACATAGTTCTGAGTCAGAGGTCCAATGTGGAAAGGGCAGCTTATGGTCAGTCACAAAGCAGCAGTGGACTTGATTGCAGTTCCAGGGCAGAGAAGAGTGAGCACTAGTGCTTGTGACTGGTGGGGGATGGGAGGAAGAGGGGCAGGAAATGCACTCATCTTAATTGGTCCAAAGAGGAAAATACACACAAACACACACACACACACACACACACACACACACACACACACACACACACACACACGTATAGCTATTTATCTTACCCTAAAAGGAAATAGGAGGAAAAGGGGATAAGAAAAAGGGGAAGAGTGATAAAAGGGAAGGTAGATTAAAGGAGGCAGTGGTCAGAAGCAAAACAGAGTTTTGAGGAGGAACAGAGCAGAAAGAGAAAAGGATAAGTAGAAGAAAATAGTATGGAAGGAAATTTATAGATAGTAATAATAACTGTGAATGTGAATGGAATGAACTTGCTGATAAAATGGAAACAGACAGCAGAATGGTTTAGATACCAGAATCCCACAACACACTCTTATAAAAAAACCACACTTGAAAAAGAAAGACATATACATAGAGTTAAAATAAGAGACTGGAGCAGAATCTATTATACTTTAACTAATGTAAATAAAGGTGGAGAAGAGATAGCAATAATGATCTCAGACAAAGCAAAAGCAAAAATAGAATTAGTTAAAAGATAATCAAGGAAACTATATTTTCTCTAAAGATATCATAGACAATGAAGCAATATCAAAAATTTTCATAGGAAATTTTTCCGATAAAGGTCTAATTTCTCAATTATATAGGAAAATGAGTCAAGTTTATGAAAATAAAAGCCATTTTCCAGTTGATAAATGGTCAAAGGATATGAATAGATAGTTTTCAGAAAAAGAAATCAAAGCTATCTACAGTCACATAAAAATATCCTCTAAGTCACTATTTAATCAAGAAATGAAAATTAAAACAACTCCATGATACCACCTCACATCTCTCAGATTGACTAACATGACAGAAAAAGAAAATGCTGGAACAAATGCTGGAACAGATATGGAAAAATAGGGTTACTAATACATGGCTAGTGGAGCTATGAACTGGTTCAAAACTGGTTCAGGAAAGAATTTAGAATTATGCCCAAAAGGCCATAAAATTGTGCATACCCTTTTACCCAATAATGCCACTACTACATTTATATCCCAAGGAAAAGGAAACGGACTTGTATGTACAAAAACATTTATAGCAGTTCTTTTTTGTGATAACAAAGAAATATAAATTGAGGGAATGCCCATCAACTGGGGAATGTCTGAACAAGTTAGGGTATATGGTTGTGAGATAATACTACTGTACTATAAGGAATAATAGGGGTGGGGGATAATTTCAGAAAAATCTGGGAAGACCCACATGAAGCAGGGCAGAGTAAAGTGAGCAGAACCAGATCATCATAGAGTATAACAGCAATATTGTAACAATGATCAACTGTGGCTTAGCTACTCTGATCAATACAGTGATCCAGGACAATTCTGAAGGACCCATGACAAAAAATGCTATCTATATCTAGAGAGAGAACTGATAAACTCTGAGTGCAAATTGGAACTGTCTTTTTTTTCCTTTATTTTTCCTGTGGGTTTTGTGCAAGTGTATGTGGGTGGAGGGGGGGTTAATAGAGAAATATATTTTGCATGGTCACACACACACACACACACACACACACACACACATATATAGCATCATGTTCTTGCCTTCTCAACCAGGGCGGGGGTGGAGGCAGGAGAATATTTGGAACTCAAAAAAAATTTTTTTTTAAACAAATGCTTTATTAACTTCTGTTTTACATCATTCATTTCCGCCAGATTTTGAGTTACAATCATTTTCCCCCCATTATTCCCCTACCCAACCTCCCAGAATAGTAGTCCCACAAGATATCGCTTCCTCCAATCTGCTCTCTCCCATATCCCAATCGACTTTTCCATTAGAGGAAGGTGAATCTTTGTGTCCCAATGCCTGCACATCTTATCTCCCTATTATAAGCAAAAGAGTATTAATAATAGTATTTATATATATTTGAAACATTTAATGTTAATACCTCGAATTTCAGATGCATTTCCTTCCTCCCTTGTCACCCATTCCTTCTTGGGAGATAAGTAATTCAGTATATGTTGTACGTGTCTAGCTATGCAAAACATTATCATAGTAGATATATTATACAAGGCTGCTTATAATTCCCTCCCACTCATGCCACCCCCCACCTGGTCCATTCCCTACATGATCCTGTCCCTCTTCTATAGTGGGTACTTCCAACCTCCCCTCACCCCAAGGATGCCCTCCCATCCATCATCCCTCCTCTCATCCCCCTTTCCCCTATCCTGCTGCAGGTTGAGATATCCCATTTAGTATGTATGTCATTTTCTCCCTGAACCAAATTCAATGTGAATGTGGTTTTGCCTTTTTAGCCTTCCTTATTCTCCCCCTCCTTTGCAACCACTTCCCCTTGCTTCTTCTACATGGGATAGTTTACCCTACCCTGTCTCTCCCCATCTCCTCTTGCCACTTTCCTCTCTCACCTCATAATTTCATCCCTTGAGTATTCTCTCTTCCCAACAAATTCAACCTATGCCCTCTATCCATATATAACTGTAACTATCTACACACACATTCACATATGTACTCATATGACCACACCCCCTTCTTCCATTATTTTCATAGTGAGAAAGATATCATCAGTCACAGTTATTGCTTTTCCATATAGGAATGTAAATAGTTCAACTTTGATAAGTTCCTTTTGATTTCTTTTCCCTGATTACCTTCTCAGGAATCTCTTCCTTCTTGTGTCTGGGTGTCAAATTTTCTGTTCAATTCTGGTTTTTTCCTCAAGAATGCCTGAAAGTCCTCTATTCCACTGAATGACCATATTTTCCCCTGAAACAAAATACTCAGTTTTGCTGGGTAGGTGACCCATGGGTTCATTCCCAGTTCTTTTGCCCTCTGGAATATCATATTCCATGCCCTTCGATCCCTCAGTGTAGAAGCTGCCAGGTCCTGGGCTATTCTGATTGTGTTTCCACAATATTGAAATTGTTTCTTTCTGGCTGCTTGTAGTATTTTCTCCTTGATCTGGGGATTCTGGAACCTGGCTATAATATTCCTGGGAGTTTTCTTTTTGGGATCTTTTTCAGGAGGTGATCGGTGGATTCTTTCAACCTCTATTTTGCCCTCTGGATCTAAAACATCAGGGCAATTTTCCTTGAGAATTTCTTGAAGGGTGATTTCTAGGTTCTTTCCTTGATCATGGCTTTCAGGTAGTCCAATAATTTTTAAATTGTCTCTCCTGGATCTATTTTCCAGGTCAGTGGTTTTTCCCACGAGATATTTCACATTGCCTTCTAATCTTTCGTTTCTTTGGATCTGCTTAACAGCATCTTGATTTCTCATAAAGTCACTAGCTTCCATTTGCTCCAGTCTAACTCTGAAGGAATGAATCTCCTCAGTGAACTTTTGAGATTCTTTTTCCATCTGGCAAATTCGACTTTTTAAGGCATTCTTCTCCCCATTGCCCTTTTGGGCCTCCTTTGCCATTTGAGTTAGTCTATTTTTTAAGGTGTTTTCCTCAGTCAGGCTGTTGACCCTCATTTCATACTTTTCCTGCATCCTTCTCATTTCTCTTTCCAATTTTTCCTCCACTTCTCTTATTTGATTTTTAAAGTCCTTCTTAAGGTCCTCTATGGCCTGCAACCCGCTCATGTTTTCCCCTGGGGCTTTTGGAGCAGGACTTCTGACCTCACAGTCCTTTTCCCGCTCTATGCCCCCAAAATAGGAGTCTAGGGTTGCATTTTTCTGTTTCCTTTGCCTTGGCATGTTGCCACTTAATTACTTGACTTTTGGGCTTGTTGCCACACTATGGCTTTAAGGCCAGATAGAGGAATTTTCGTCCCAAATGTGTGGGGGGCAACTTCCGTTTCTGGCAAGCTGTAAACCCACCCACGACTTCCACCCTAGATCACAATCCAGATCCAGGGAGGTTAAAGCAAGAGCGATTACCCCCCAAGACTGATCACTGGATCTCCCCACAATTTGTAGGCTGGGAGCCGGAGCTGCCTCTGAAAACTACAAAATGGCGTTTGTCCTCAGTGGCTTCTAGCCCCCAGGGGAGGGATCTGACGCATTCCCCAAATACAGGTCCCAAAGTCCATAGGACACTAACCTCTTACTTTGTCCTAGGCATGTCTATGTTGATAATTCTGGAGTCGCCACAGCTCCTGGTGTTCTGGGGTTCCTCCGGCCGGCTGCTGGCCCTGCCTCCCTGGGGCTAAAGCCTCGGCTCACGCGGACCTGGGCTCGGCTCAGCTCCTGTGCTCTGCGGGCTGCCAGGTCCCAGACCTCTGCGCTGGTCCTTCCTGCAGGGCTGCTGGGCTGTCCTCAGCGGGAGGTTAGCTTCTCTGTGTCATTCTGTGGGTGCTGGGGCTCCAGAAGTTGTTCAGAGTCCCCTTTTATATAGTTTGGGGGTAATCTGGGGGCAGAGAGGCTTGGACGAGCTGTTTCTACTCCGCCATCTTGGCTCTGCCCCGACTCAAAAAATTTTTAATGTTGAAAAATGAATATTTTTTAAAAGTATAATGATCTTAGAAGGCCAAAAAAAGTCAACATGACCAAAACCAGACTTTACTTCTTCATCCCTAAACCAGTTCTTCCTTCTCACTTTCCTATTTCTATTAATGTCACAAAAATGTTTTCTGTTACTCTGGTGAGACACATTTGAATCATTCTTTGTTCTCTACTCTCCATCTGTTTAATCAGTTAGCTCTACAATGTGTCTTGAACTTGTCCCTCTTTCCATTCCCATTCTTGTCATCTTTGATCAGGTTCACTCTTGTGAGATTTTTTTCTACAATAGCTTCCTAATGTTTCTGCTTCATTCCTATTCCAATCCATCCTGTGAAATGCTCACAATTTACTCCTCCTAAAGCACAGCTCCAATCATGTTGTTTCACATCTCTCCTGAAAGAAAATACAGTCTATAGAATAAAGTTTTAGCTCCTCACTTAGCATTCAAGGCTCTTGACAATATACCATCAATCTTTCCAGCTTCATATTTCACTATTTTCCTACATATATTTTGCACTCCTACCAAACAACTGACTATCCCATAAACAACTACATATTTTTCCTTTATGCTTTTCATTAATTTCTTTACTTGATATGCTTTCCCAAACTATCCTTATCTATTAAAGTCTTAGGGACAAAGGAAGGAAGGAAGGAAGGAAGGAAGGAAGGAAGGAAGGAAGGAAGGAAGGAAGGACGGAAGGAAGGAAGTATAAAAAGGAAGCAGGTAAAAGGGAAAGGAAGGGTGGGGGGAAGGGGTAGAGGAAAACAGAAGGGAAAGGAAGGAAGGAGGGGGTCCCAAAGTCAAAACTCCTTGAAACAAATATACACAGTTGGGTAAAACAAATTATAACATTAGCTGTGTTCAACAATGTATCACTCATTCTGTACTTCCAGTCCATCTCCTCTTTTTAATCATGAGTCCTGTAGTATCATATATTAGTCAGAATTTTTAAAATTAATTTATTTTTTGTTTTCAACATTAACTTCCACAAGATTTTGAGTTCCAAATTTTCTTCCCATCTCTCTCCTCCCCCCATCCCAAGACAACATGCATTCTGATTGCTCCTTCCCCCAGTCTACCCTCCCTTCTTTCACCCCCACACTTTTCTTGTCCTCTTCCCCTTCTATTTTCCTGTAGGGCAAGATAGATTTCTATACCTCATTGCCTCTATATCTCATTTCCAAGTTGCATGTAAAAACAATTTTTTAACATTCATTTTTAAAACTTTGAGATCCATATTCTCTCCATTCCTCCCCACCCACCCTCACTGAGAAGGCAAGCCATTTGATATACGTTATACATGTAAAATTATGCAAAACACTTCCATAACAGTCATGTTGTGAAAAACTATATTTCCCTCCATCCTATCCCACCCCCCATTTATTCTATTCTCTCCTTTGACCCTGTCCCTCTTCAAAAGTGTTTGCTTCTGATTGTCCCCTCTTCCCTTTTGCCCTCCCTTTTATCATCCCCACTTCTTATGCCCTTACTTCCTACTTTCCTGAAGGGTAAGATAGATTTTCATACCTAACTGAGTTTGTATGTTATTCCCTCCTTAAGCCAAATTCAATGAGAATAAGGTTCACCCATTCCCTATCACCTCCTACCTTCCCCTAGACTATAAAAGCTTTTTCTTGCCTCTTTTATGTGATAATTTATCCCATTCTACCTCTCTCTTTCTCCTCCTCCCAGTATATTCCTCTCTCTTACCCCTTAATTTTATTTTTTAGATATCATCCCTTCATATTCAACTCACTCTCTACCTCCCTCTGTCTAAAAATATACGTGTGTGTGTGGGTGTGTGTGTGTGTGTGTGTGTGTATGTTCTCTCCAACTACGATAAGACTGAGAAAGGTCTCATGAGTTACAAATATCATCTTTCCATGTAGAAATGCAAAGAGTTCAACTTTAATAAGTCTCTTGTGGTTTCTCTTTCCTGTTTACCTTTTCATTCTTCTCTTGAGTGCTGTATTTGAAAGTCACATTTTCTATTCAGCTCTGATCTTTTCATCAAGAATGCTTGAAAGTCCTCTCATTCATTCAATATCCATATTTTCCCCTGAAGTATTATACTCAGTTTTGTTGGGTAAGTGATTCTTGGTTTTAATCCTAGTTCCTTTGACCTCATGTTCCAAGCCTTTAATACCTTAAGGTAGAAACTGCTTGGGCGGAGCCAAGATGGCGGAGTAGAAACAGCTCGTCCAAGCCTCTCTGCCCCCAGATTCTCCACAAACTATGTAAAAAAGGACTCTGAAAATCTTCTGGAGCCCCAGCACCCACAGAACGACATAGAGAAGCTAACCTCCCGCTGAGGACAGCCCAGCACCCTGCAGGAAGGACCAGCGCAGTGGTCTGGGAGCCGGCAGCACGCAGAGCGCAGGAGCCAAGCGGAGCCCAGGTCCACATGAGCCGAGGTTTTAGCCCCAGGGCGGCAGGGCCAGCAGCCAGCTGGAGGAACCCCAGAACACCAGGAACTGTGGAGACGCCAGAATTATCAACATAGACTTGCCTAGGACAAAGTAAGAGGTTAGTGTCCTATGGACTTTGGGACCTGTATTTGGGGGAATGCGTCAGCTCCCTCCCCTGGGGGCTAGAAGCTGCTGAGGAGACACGCCACTGTGTAGTTTTCAGAGGCATTTCCGGCTCCCAGCCTACAAATCGTGGGGAGATCCAGCCATCAGTCTTGGGGGGTAATCGCTCTTGCTTTAACCTCCCTGGATCTGGATTGTGATCTAGGGTGGAAGTTGTGGGTGGGTTTACAGCTTGCCAGAAACGGAAGTTGCCCCCCACACGTTCGGGGACGAAAATTCCTCTAGCTGGCCTTAAAGCCATAGTGTGGCAACAAGCCCCAAAGTCAAGCAATTAAGTGGCAACATGCCAAGGCAAAGGAAACAGAAAATGCAACCCTAGACTCCTATTTTGGGGGCATAGAGCGGGAAAAGGACTGTGAGGTCAGAAGTCCTGCTCCAAAAGCCCCAGGGGAAAACATGAGTGGGTTGCAGGCCATAGAGGACCTTAAGGAGGACTTTAAAAATCAAATAAGAGAAGTGGAGGAAAAATTAGAAAGAGAAATGAGAAGGATGCAGGAAAAGTATGAAATGAGGGTCAACAGCCTGACTGAAGAAAATAACACCTTAAAAAATAGACTAACTCAAATGGCTAAGGAGGCCCAAAAGGGCAACGAGGAGAAGAATGCCTTAAAAAGTCAAATTTGCCAGATGGAAAAGAATCTCAAAAGTTCACTGAGGAGATTCATTCCTTCAGAGTTAGACTGGAGCAAATGGAAGCTAGTGACTTTATGAGAAATCAAGATGCTGTTAAGCAGATCCAAACAAACGAAAGATTAGAAGGCAATGAAATATCTCATGGGAAAAACCACTGACCTGGAAAATAGATCCAGGAGAGACAATTTAAAAATTATTGGACTACCTGAAAGCCATGATCAAAGAAAGAACCTAGAAATCACCCTTCAAGAAATTCTCAAGGAAAACTGCCCTGATGTTTTAGATCCAGAGGGCAAAAATAGAGGTTGAAAGAATCCACAGATCACCTCCTGAAAAAGATCCCCAAAAGAAAACTCCCAGGAATATTATAGCCAGGTTCCAGAATCCCCAGATCAAGGAGAAAATACTACAAGCAGCCAGGAAGAAACAATTTCAATATTGTGGAAACACAATCAGAATAGCCCAGGACCTGGCAGCTTCTACACTGAGGGATCGAGGGGCATGGAATATGATATTCCAGAGGGCAAAAGACCTGGGAATGAACCCAAGGGTTACCTACCCAGCAAAACTGAGTATTTTGTTTCAGGGGAAAATATGGTCATTCAGTGGAATAGAGGACTTTCAAGCATTCTTGAGGAAGAAACCAGAGTTGAATAGAAAATTTGACATCCAGACGCAAGAAGCAAGAGATGCCTGAGAAGGTAATCAGGGAAAAGAAATCAAAAGGAACTTATCAAAGTTGAACTATTTACATTCCTATATGGAAAAGCAATATCTGTGACTGATGATATCTTTCTCACTATGAAAATAATGGAAGAAGGGTGTGTGGTCATATGAATACATATGTGAATGTGTGTGTATATGGTTACAGTTATATATGGATAGAGGGCATAGGTTGATTTTGTTGGGAAGGGAGAGTACTCAAGGGATGAAATTATGAGGTGAGAGAGGAAAGTGGCAAGAGGAGATGGGGAGAGACAGGGTAGGGTAAACTATCTCATGTAGGGGAAGTGGGTGCAAAGGCGGGGGAGAATAAGGAAGGCTAAAAAGGCAAAACCACATTCACATTGAATTTGGTTCAGGGAGAAAATGACATACATACTAAATGGGATATCTCAACCTGCAGCAGGATAGGGGGAAGGGGGATGAGAGGAGGGATGATGGATGGGAGGGCATCCTTGGGGGGAGGGAGGTTGGAAGTACCCACTATAGAAGAGGGACAGGATCATGTAGGGAATGGACCAGGTGGGGGGTGGGATGAGTGGGAGGGAATTATAAGCAGCCTGAATGTATATTTATTATGATAATGTTTTGCATAGCTAGGCATGTACAACATATACTGAATTACTTATATCCCAAGAAGGAATGGGTGACAAGGGAGGAAGGAAATGGATCTGAAATTCGAGGTCGTAACATTAAATGTTTCAAATATATATATAAATACTATTATTAATACTCTTTTGCCTATAATTGGGAGATAAGATGTGCAGGCATTGGGACACAAAGATTCATCTTCCTCTAATGGAAAAGTCAATGGGGGTATGGGAGAAGGTATGGGAGAGAGCAGGTTGGAGGAAGCGATATCTTGTGGGACTGCTATTCTGGGAGGTTGGGTAGGGGAATAATGGGGGGAAAATGACTGTAACTCAAAATCTGGCAGAAATGAATGATGTAAAACAGAAGTTAATAAAGTATTTGTTATAGTAGCCTTTAAAAAAAAAAAAAGGTAGAAACTGCTTGATCTTGTGTTATCCGGTTTTTTCCATAGTACTTGAATTGTTTCTTTCTTTATGCTTGCAATATTTTCTCCTTGACCTGGGAACTCTGGAATTTGGCTACAATATTCCTAGAAGTTTTCCTTTTGTAATCACTTTCAGGAGATGATCAGTGGATCCTTTTAATTTATATTTTCCCTTCTGACTCTAGGATATCAGGGCAATTTTCCTTGATCTTCTTGAAAGATGATGTCTAGGCTACTTTTTTTTAACATGACTTTCAGGTAGTTCAATAATTTTTAAATTATCTCTCCTGGATCTATTTTCCAGGTCAGTTGTTTTTTCTAGTGAGATATTTCACATTGTCTTCTAGTTTTCCATTCTTTTGGTTTTGTTTCATAATTTCTTGATTTTTCATAAAGTCATTAGCTTCCAAAATTTGCTACATTCTAATTTTTAAGGAATTATTTTCTTCATTGAGATTTTGAACTTCCTTTTCCATCTGAACAGTTCTGCTTTTTACTGCATTCTTTTCCTCATTTGGTTTTTTGGGTGTCTTTTGCCATGTAGGTTCATCTGTTTTTAAGGTGTTATTTTTTCAGAATTTCTGGGGTCTCCTTTAGCAATCTATTGATTCATTTTTCATTATTTTCTGGCATTATTCTTATTCCTTTTCCCAATTTTCCCCCTATTTCTATTCCTTGATTTTCACAATTCTTTTTGAGCTCTTCCATGTCCTGAAACCAATTAAAATTTTTCCTGGATGCTTTGGATGTAGGAGCTTTGACTTTGCCAGCTTCTTCTGGCTGTGCCTTTTGATCTTCTCTGCCACCAAAATAGGATTCTATAGTCTGATTTTTTTTTCCTGCCATTTGCTCATTTTCCTAACCAACTACTTGAGTTTTTAGCTCTTTGTTAAAGTAGGACTCTGCTTCCAGAGGGGAGATTGTACTGTCCCAAGCTTCAGGGGTTTTGTGCAGTTGTTTTCAGATATACTTCTAGAGACCTGTAAATTTTCAGTTCTTCCAAGTTTATATGATCAAAAGAGAGGTGTTTATTCCTCTCCTGACTCTAGTTTGTGAGTGACCACAAGCAGGCTTCTCTGCATTGGAATTGTGAAGAGGATTCTCTCTCTACCACTGCCACAAGCTCCACCATGCCAGTGCCACCTTTGCCCCAGGATTGCCATGCAAGACTGTGACCCAGATCCAAGCAGGACAAAGCAAAAGAATCCTGCCTCGGCGGAGCCAAGATGGCGGATTAGAAACAGCACGTCCAAGGCACTCTCCCCCCAGATCACCTCCAAACCATGTAAAAGGGGACTCTGAACAACTTCTGGAGCCCCAGCACCCACAAAATGACACAGAGAAGCTAACCTCCCACTGAGGATAACCCAGCAGCCCTGCAGGAAGGGCAAGCAAAGTGCTCTGGGACTGGACAGCCTAGCACGCGGAGAGCTGAGGCCAGGTCTGGGTGAGCCAAGGTTTTAGCCCCAGGGCAGCCAGGCCAGCAGCCAGCTGGAGGGACCCCAGAACACCAGCAGCTGTGGCAATTCCAGAATTATTAACACAGACATGCCTAGGACAAGGTGAGAGGTTAGTGCCCTATGGACTTTGGGACCAGTATTTGGGGAACGCATCAGCTTCCTCCCCTAGGGGCTAGAAGCCGCTGAGGAGACACACCATTTTGCAGTTTTCAGTGGCAGCTCCAGCTGCTGGCTTGCGAACTGTAGGGAGATCCACTGATCAGTCTTGGGGGGTAATCGCTCTTGCTTTAACCTCCCTGGATCTGGATTGTGGTCTGGGGTGGAGGTCATGGGGTGGGTATCCAGCTTGCCAGAAATGGAAGTTGTGAAGACCCCAACTTTGGGACGGAAGCTCCCCTGTCTGATGGCAGAGTCCTACTGTGGCAACAAGCCCAAAAGTCAAGTAATTAAGTGGTAACATGCAAAGGCAAAGGAAACAAAATAAACAGAAAAATGAAACATTAGACTCCTATTTTGGGGGGCAAAGAGGATTAAATGGAATTTAAAATTAATTAAATTAAAATTTATTTTATCAATTTATTTAATTTGTTATCTAAAATTAATTAAATTAAAATTTAATTAAAAATTATTGGACTACCTGAAAGCCATGATCAAAGAAAGAACCTAGAAATCACCCTTCAAGAAATTCTCAAGGAAAATTGCCCTGATGTTTTAGACCCAGAGGGCAAAATAGAGGTTGAAAGAATCCACACATCACCTCCTGAAAAAGATCCCAAAAAGAAAACTCCCAGAAATATTATAGCCAGGTTCCAGAATTCCCAGATCAAGGAGAAAATACTACAAGCAGCCAGGAAGAAACAATTTCAATATTGTGGAAACACAGTCAGAATAGCACAGAACCTGGCAGCTTCTACACTGAGGGATTGAAGGACATGGAATATGATATTCCAGAGGGCAAAAGAGCTGGGAATGAACCCAAGGGTCACCTACCCAGCAAAACTGAGTATTTTGTTTCAGGGGAAAATATGGTCATTCAGTGGAATAGAGGACTTTCAAGCATTCTTGAGGGAAAAACCAGAGTTGAATAGAAAATTTGACATCCAGACACAAGAAGCAAGAGATGCCTGAGAAGGTAGTCAGGGAAAAGAAATCAAAAGGAACTTATCAAAGTTGACCTATTTACATTCCTACATGGAAAAACAATAACTGTGACTGATGAAACCTTTCTCAGTATGAAAATAATGGAAGAAGGGTGTATGGTCATATGAATACATATGTGAATGTGTGTATATATGTTTACAGTTATACATGGAGAGAGGGCATAGGTTGAATTTGTTGGGAAGGGATGATACTTAAGGGGTGAAATTATGAGGTGAGAGAGGAAAGTGGCAAGAGGAGATGGGGAGAGACAGGGTAGGGTAAACTATCTCATGTAGAAGAAGCAAGGGGAAGTGGTTGCAAGGGAGGGGAAGAATAGGAAGGCAAAAGGCAAAACCACATTCTCATTGAATTTGGTTCAGGGAGAGAATGACATACATACTAAATGGGATATCTCAATCTGCAGCAGAATAGGGGGAAGGGGGATGAGAGGAGGGATGATGGATGGGAGGGCATTCTTGGGGGGAGGGGAGGTTGGAAGTACCCATTATAGAAGAGGGACAGGATCAAGTAGGGAATGGACCAGGTGGGGGGTGGGATGGGTGGGAGGGAATTATAAGCAGCCTTGTACAATATATCTACTATGGTAATGTTTTGCATAGCTAGACATGTACAACATATACTGAATTACTTATCTTCCCAGAGGGAATGGGTGACAAGGGAGGAAGGGAATGGATCTGAAATTCGAGGTCTTAAAATTAAATGTTTCAAATATATATAAATACTATTTAAAAAAAAAAGAATCCTGCCTCAGTGCCAGTAAAGGATCTCTGCAATCCCCCTCTCATCAGCAGCTCAATCCCCCCCACTGTCTGTGGGCCAAGAGCTTTGGCAACAGCTACTGCCACTTCAGGGCTGCTGCCCTGGAGCAGGGGCCAGACTGGGGTCCTCTCTGACCCTGGTCAGACAGACTTTCCCTACTGACTTTCTAAGTTGTCTTTGGTGTTTTGGGTTGAGAAGTCTGGAAACTACCACAGCTGCCTGATTCAGTCCCCTGAGGCCTGCTTTGGCCCTTTCTGTGCTGGCAGCTGTTGTTCTACACTCCTCTCCCAGGTTGGTGCAACAAACCTTTCCTGTTGACCTTCTAGATTATCTTGAACTAGAAATTTGTTTCACTCTGTCATTTTGTGGGTTCTGCTGCTCTAGAATTTTTTAGAGTAATTTTTACTGGTATTTGGAAGGGTTTGGAGAAGAACTCAAGCAAGTCCCTGCTTTTACTTCACCATCTTGGTTCCACCCCATTAGTCAGCATTCTTAAGCCTTTCAAAGTTGTCTTTACAATGTTACTATTACTGTATACATTTTTCTCCTGGTTCTTCTTATCAGTTACTCTTATCCTCTGTATCGGTTCATACAGGTCTTCCCATATTTCTCTAAATCCATCCCTTTCATTATGTCATAGCTTACAATAATACTTTATTATATTACCATATCACAGTTTATTTGGGCATACCTCAATTGCTGGTTACCCCTACTTAGTTTCCAGTTCTTTGCTATAACAAAAAGAATTATAACAAGTACAAATACAAGAGTTGCAACAAATACAAAATTACAGTACGTACAAAAAGTACTTTTGTATCTATGATTCCTTTTCTTCATTCTTTGATTTCTTTGAACTATAGGCCTAGTAATGCTATCACTGGATAAAAGGTTATATATGTGCATTACAATGATTTTTTGGGTCCAGTTCTAAACTGTTTCCCAAAATAGCTAGACCACTTCTCCACTCCACCAGGTTGCCTGTTTTCCTACAGACCCTTGGAATAGGCTAGTAAGTTTGATCCTACCAAGTCACTTTGATTAAGGCATATATCCATCCCATGAATGGAAATCTGTAAATTTTGTTTCTATTATCTTACTATTGTCAGGAAATTTTTCAATGAATCAAAGCAAATAATTAACTTATTATAGATCACCAGAATTATACTTAGTCATTTAGCCTTAATCATTTCTCTTTATTCTGCTATAAACTCATCACTGATATATATATATATATATATATATATATGATATGCATGTCCTCTAGTCAGTGGGGCTTCTGATGAAGGAAAGTGAAAGAATAAAAGATACCTCAAATTCAGGACTTGGTATTAAACTTGTCTGGAAGTTAGTCTAATTTCCACAGTTCATTACAGCAGGTAATCCAGGTGTTATCCTCATGGTTTTTCCTCTATACTGGTATTATCCCCACTTGATTCACTAGGAATTTGAATATGAGCAAGGTGAAATTAGGAATCATCTATGTCTTCTAACACCTCCTCCCAAAAAAGAAAGAAAAGAAAAAAAGGCTGCCATAAAAACCTAAAATAGGAAAGTAATAAACATCAAAGCAACTGGCAAGCCTAAGTTTATAATAAATGAACTCCCACCATCATATCACCACCATTACTCCATATGTCTCCTATGTATCTAGAGCTAGATTTAGGATTTATGTGAGATTCAAAGCTATATCCTGTCCAGTCAAATTATCTATAAGTAAGCAAGTGACCAGGATGATTTAGTAACTGTCAAGTCAGCATGTTGAGTAGCTGTCATCCAAAAACACTCTGTGAGGGCCAGGAGAGTACTGGCCCCATACGGACCTATACAAATTAGAATTCTACTTGTTCCTACATTTCATATGCCTCTACAATATTTACACAATATAATGTGGCAGCATAATGCATATTTACTAAGACTACTAGGTCATTTTCACTTTCAAACTATTTGGCTGATAATTATTATTCACTGTGTTTTCTAAATGCTAAATGAGTAATATGCAGACTCTGATGAAGGCTGTATGTGCCATCTTAGCACCATGCCAGGGATGGGAGCCGAGATCATAATTATGCCAAATGGGAAGGAGAAAATCTGCACTGACCCAAGCCTCAGTCCCCAGCTGCTCTGAAGCCCATCATTTGTTGAGGTCATGGCTGCACAGTACAAGCTGAAGGGAACAGTTTGTGATTTTATGGTTAATTTAGGCCACATAGATAGCCAAAGTGAATGATCCCAGCCAAAAATATTCTGAGTTATCTGCATTGATTGCTTATCCAATTAAGCAGAGAACCCATATGATGCCTAACCCTTTCTGCTATGCCATGTACCCATAGGTTCCAAGTCTACTTAACTTTTATATCTGTTCTTGATCCTTTCAAACATTTGTTTTGCTGATGGTGCACATGGCTATACTTTAAGATTGAGCATTTCCTTTTAACTTGAAGATTTTGAAAAAGTATGTGGAATTGAATGTTGCAAACTAAAAGTATTTTTTTTTTTTGCTTTTTGGAGTGGTAAAGCAGGGCAATTGGGGTTGAGTGACCTGCTCAAGGTCACACAGCTAGTAAGAGTTAAGTGTCTGTGGCTGGATTTGAACTCAGGTCCTTCTGACTCCAGGCCAGTCCTCTATTCACTGAGCCACCTAGCCACCCCATAAATAAATGTGTTAAGAAAAGAAAGAGAAGAAATTTTAAAAATTAAATAAATAGATTAAAATATTAAAAAAAGAAAAAAATATTTAAAAAAACAAAGAAAAACTACTGACCCCATTCAGATGAAGGTTTTTAGAAATAGGTGAGAGGCACAGTAGATAGACACTGGGCTTAGAATCAAGAAGACCCGAGTTCAAACTTAGTATCAGATGCTAACTAGCTGTGTGTTCACCTAATTTCTATTTGCCTCAATTTTCTTAACTGCAAGATGATGATGACAGCATCTACCTCATAGGATTGTTCTGAGGATCAAATGAGTTAATATTTTTTAAGTGCTTAGCACAGTGCCTATCACATGGTAGGCACCAAATGAATGTTTATTTCCCTATTCAGAAGCATTTTATCTATAATTTCCCAGGCACAAGCAAAGAAAAGGAAAAATAAGAGACCAGGAGTAGAGTAGACATAGTATATAGGGTTCCCCTCATTTTTCAGAGTTTGGAGCTGGGATCAGCAACAAATTTGGATTTCAATGATGAGTTCTTTCCAATGTATTTAATATTTTTTTCATTTTTTCTTATTTTTTTTATTTTTAATTTATCTTTTATTTATTTATTTTTGGTTTTCAACATTTGTTTCCACAAGATTTTGAGTTACAAATTTTCTTCCTATCTTTCCCCTAGCCCCCACCCCAAGATAGTGAGCCTACTGAATACCCCTTCCCCCAATCTGTTCTCTCTTATATCCTCCCCCCTCATCTCCCTAACTTTCTAGTAGGGCAAGATGGATTTCTATACCGCAGTGCCTGTATATCTTATTTTCCAGTTGCATATAAAACAAACAAACAAAAAAACATTTGTTTTCAAAACTTTGATTTCCAGATTATTTCCTTTCTTCCCTTCTCACCCACCCCCAATGGGAAGACAAGCAATTCAATGTAGGTTATATATGTGTAGTTACGCAAAATGTTTCCATAGTAGTTATATTGTGAAAGACTAACTATATTTCCCTCCATCCTCTCCCACCCCCCACTTATTCTATTTTCTACTTTGTCCCTTTCCAGAAGTTTGCTTCCAACTACCCTCTCCGCCAATCTGCCCTCCCTTCTATCATCTCTGCCTTATCTTCTTTTCCCCTACTTTCCTGTAGGGTAAGATACCCAATTGAGTGTGTATGTTATTCCCTCCTTAAGCCAAACTCAATGTGAGTAAGGTTAACCAATTCCATTTCACCTTCCGGCTCTTCCCCTCCACTATAACAGCTTTCTATTACCTCTTTCATGTGAGATAATTTACCCTATTCTATCTCTCCCTTTCTCTTCCCAATATATACTCTCACCTGTTAATTTTATTTTTTAGATATCATCCCTTCATATTCAACTCATCCTGTGCCCTCTGTCTATGTATACTTGTACATACATATACATACACACCCACTTATACATATATATATGCATATATACATATATATATTCCCTTCAACTATCCTCATACTGAGAAAAGTCTCATGAATTACAAATATCAGCTTTCCATGTGGAAATGTAAATAGTTCAACTTCAATAAGTTCCTTTAAATTTCTCTTTCCTGTTTATCTTTTCACACTTCTCTTGCTTCTTGTATTTGAAAGAGACTTTTTCTGTTCAACTCTGTTTTTTTCATCAAGAATGTTTGAAAGTCCTCTATTTCATTGAAAGTCCTCTATTTCTTTGAATGTCCATATTTTCCCCTGAAGTTTTACACTGTATTGTTGGGTAGGTGATTCTTGGATTTAATCCTAGCTCTTTTGACCTCCAGAATATCATATTCCAAGCCTTTCAATGTAGAAGCAGCTAGATCTTGTGTTATCCTGATTGTGTTTCCACAGTACTCAAATTAATTCTTCTGGACTGCTTGTAATATTTTTTCCTTGACCTGGAAACTTTGGAATTTGACTACAATATTCTTAGGAGTTTTCTTTTGGGGATCTTTTTCAAGAGGTGATCAGTGAATTCTTTCAATTTCTACTTCAATCTGTTCTTCTAGAATATCACAGCATTTTTCCTTGATAATTTCTTGAAAGATGATATCTAGGCTCCTTTTTTATCATGGCTTTCAGGTAGTCTGATAACTGTTAAATTATCTCTCCTGGATATATTTTCTAGGTCAGTGGTTTTTCCAATGAGATATTTCACATTGTCTTTTATTTTTTTCATTCATTTGAATCTGCTTTATAGTGTCTTGATTTCTCATAAAGTCATTAACTTCCATTTGCTCTAATCTAATTTAAGAAATTAATTTCTTCCGTGAGTTTTTGAAATTTATTTTGCATCTGACCACTTCTACTTTTTAAGGCATTCTTCTCCTCATTGGCTTTTTGGGTCTCTTTTGCCATTTGAGTTAGTCTATTTTTAAGGTGTTATTTTCTTCAGTATTTTTTGGGTCTCCTTTAGCAGGCTGTTGACTCATGTTTCATTATTTTCTTGCATCATTCTCATTCCTCTTCCCAGTTTTTCCTCCACTTCTCATACTTGATTTTCAAAACCCTTGTTAAGCTCCTCCATGGTATATGACCAATTCATATTTTTCTTGGAAGCTTTTGATACGGGGTTTTGACTTTGCTGTCTTCTTCTGGTTCTATATTTTTATCATTTTTGTCAACAAAAAGTGATTCTGTAGTTTGATTACACTTTCTCTGTTTGTTCATCTTATCAGTCAATTACCTGACTTTTGAGCTCTTTGCCATGGTAGAACTCTGCTTCCAGAGTGGAGAGTTCTGTGTCCCAAATTTCTGGGGTTTTGTGCAACTGTTGTCAGAGCTTATTCTAGGCACCTGCCTAGAACTCTGCTTCCAGAGTAGAGAGTTCTGTGTCCCAAATTTCTGGGGATTTTGTGCAACTGTTGTCAGAGCTTATTCTAGGCACATGCCCTCTTCACAGCCTCAACAAGTTCTGCCACACTAGTGCTCCTCACCTCAGGCCTACCACCCAAGCCTGCCACCCAGATCCAAGCAGGACAAAGCAAGAGAATCCCACCTCAGTTCCAGCAAAGATATTCCTGCAATTATCCTCTGGATAGTCACTTGGTCCCCCTAGGATCTGTAGGTCTAGAGCATCCACTGCAGCACCTGCCAACTCTGCCACCCTGGGGGCAGGGGCCTCCAGTGTTCTTCTCACTCAGGATCAGCAGAGTTGCCCACTGACCTTTTACTTTCTCTTTGGCATTTATGGGTTAAGAAGTCTGGAAACCACCACAGCTGCCAGTGATTCACCCTCCTGAAGTCTGCTCCAGCCAGTCTGTGCCGGCATAGCCCAAGTAGGAATGTGGTCCACTCCCAGCCCGGTGTTATAGACCCTTTCTGTTGGCCAGCCCTTCAGTGGGAGATTTGTTTCGGTCACTTTCTGGGTTCTACAGAAGCTCTACTAGAGCTCTAAAATTTGTTTAGAAACATTTTTTATAGGTATTGGGGTTGTTGAAATAGGAGCTCAAGCAAGTTCCTGCTTTTACTCTGCCATCTTGAGTCCACCCTAAGGTATAGGTTTCTACAGCTATATAAGGCAAAGTTGGCAAAAGCTAAGGCACAGTGATAATGGTTTGCATTTATTAATACTTTTGCCCTAAAACAATTCCAAAGAGATGATCTTATAATAGCTTTCATCTGGATAGGGCATTATACTCACAATCAGGAAGAGGTGGATTCAAATCCTGCCTTACATACTTATTAGTTGTATAGGTCAGGGTCTTAGTTTCCTCTCCAATAAATGAGGGTAGAGGGCTCAATGATTTTTAAGATCCTTTACAGATCTAAATGTTTAATCCTAGTATCTTGTGATAAATACTGAGTTCATAGACTCCTTAGAGCTGGAAGATTCTTTCAAGGTCATCTGGGCCCATCCCTGCTCCTTGACCACCCCTTGCCCCATTCTGAAGCATGCCTAGCTACAGGATGAAGTTTTGAGCTCTATATACAAGGCAAAGAAAGCAAGGCAGGGGCTGATGGGGAATAGCAGGGCAGGACACCAGTTTGAAATTCTGTAAGCCTATTAGAGGTGCTCTACAAAACGTATAATTAGACACAGCTCCTGCCCCCATGGGTTTACAATTCAAATTAGACAGATATTGCTGAGAGGTAATTACAGGTGTGCCAGCAAAGCCAATAAGGTTGGGGGTTTCTGATTATGAATGTCACAATGACTTGGCAACATGGAGATTTTATTAATATTAAAAGAGACCACGGGAAAAATTGGGAGTCAAGAAACAATTATGTTAAAGAGAATTTCACAAATAGAAGGTTTTATATTTTATGCCATTCATTTGGATTTGGATAATTTCCATCAAAATGCCTGCCCACCAAATTGCCTGTGAGATTATAGTTCTCACTTGTGCTCTCTGTCCTCAAGCCACATCTTTAGATACCACTTCCTCCTAGTCATCTTATTTGAGCCCAAATTATTTCTTTGCATTGATGCATAAGGCATAACCATGGCAGCTCAGTGAACAAACAAATGCCTTGCACGTTTTCATAGGAGAAATGTTTTCCTAAATGATGAACTGCTCTTTCTGTCTCTGACTAGAGAGCAGCTCAATCATGGTAGGCACTCAATAAATATTTGTTGAATGAATAGCAATCAACCCATTGCGAGACCACATCCCATGCATATCTCAATCACAGCTTCCTGAACCAGGTGCCAGTTAGTTGAACAAACTGTATGTGAAGAATATAGTCAAGAACCATCTTTTACTTGAAGAACAGATAAAGATATCCTGGTAAAAGAAGCTAGAGGTGCAGAAAATCATGTCTGGCAAACAAATGAAAATATATGTATCCAGGATGGCAAATGAATCCTCATCCTCACTTTACTCTTTTTAATGATGGACAAAGGTAGGGACTCAGAATACTATTACAGTATTACATATTAGTTTTGTTTAGAATTACAGAAAATTTCTAAGAATAGAGTGATCTGAGAACCACGTCCTACATTTTTGTTCAGGCCACTAAAACCGTAAAGGGCTAACTAATCTAGGATCTGATAGTTCCTGTCCCACAAATCCCACAGTTCCCTCCTTCCCACAACAGCAATGCAGGCACTCTGCTTAGGATATGAAAGAAAGGGAGACCTTTACTTTAGGGCACCTAGGAGATGACACAATTACCCTAGACCAATGACCAGGCCCTGACCAGGGCCATTCATGTAAAAGTATCTTCACAGCCAAATTACCTGAAACCACACATTGTGACAAGGTTCCTTCCTGCCAAAGCAGCTCTCAGTAAAAATAGCTGTGAGATTTGGCTGCAGCCCCACGTCAGGATCTCTGCTATGAGCTATGTCAGAATGTGGCTGGTGTCTTGGTCTATAAGGTGGCAATTAGAACCATTCTCCCCATTCCCCCACCCTTATCCCTAATAAGTGTGGGGTAGGGGACATGACTGAGGCTTCCCTAGATGCCAGGTTATTGGGGAGGAGCATCTTACCTTCCCCCACATCCAATCCTCCAGTATACTTATCCCTGTCTTTTTTATCACCACCACCCTCTGATTATTGTGAAATCCATTGTTAACTAAGGTAGGAACATCATCCTTCTACAAACACCAAATGCAGGACTCTGTGCTATTAATTGAGAAGAAAAGTGACCTGGTATAAAGAAAACTAGATTTGAAGTCAGAGTGTTTGGATTCAAATCATGATTCTCTTTATTACTACTTTACTACTCAATAAAATACTCCATCACTTACCAGCATATTTTCCCAAAATTATTGTCTAGGAAAGGCATTTCTTCCTAGAGGAGTGTTCATAACAGACTGGCAAAGAATAAGAATATCAAATGTTTTAAAACTGGTATAATGATATTAATAGTACTGATGATTTGAGCTTTCTGGGCAAATGGCCTAGTAAAAAAAATCCATATGAGACACTGTATTATTAGCCAATGGATTAGCTTGACTTTCTTTAAATACTATTAAGATCCTTTGGGGGCTGAGAGTCCTCTATTACATTGGGAAAGGTACCTTAGTCATAGGATTTAGTGCTAGAGAGCCATTAGATGCCATTTAGTTCAACTCCTTCTCTTTATAGATCAGCAAACAAATTGGATGAGGTGAAATGATTTGCTCAAGGTCAAGGAATTAGTAAGTAGATCCTGAGTTACAATCAAAGCCTTTGTCTCCAAATCTAATGCCTTTTACACTACAATATGGGTATGAAACTCAAAAGACCAGTCTTCCAGAGTTCAAATCTAACCCCAGACACTTACCATCTGTGTGACCCCAGGCAATTCACTTAACCCTGTTTGCCTCAGTTTCCTCATTTGTAAAATTATCTGGAGAAGGAAACGGCAAACCACTCCAGTATCTTTGCCAATAAAATACCAAATGAGGTCATAAAGAGTTGAAAATGATTGAAAAACAACTAGTCACTAAAATGACTACAGTATATATTATATAAGTGTGTGTGTGTGTGTGTGTGTGTGTGTGTGTAAAGAGAGAGAGATCTGTAAAGAGCATTGGGAACCCGTGGAATAAAGTTCATATCTGCATCATGCCATGGTGAAAAGGGAAAGAATGAAAGTTTTAATGAGCCTCAGGTTTTTTTTTTTAATACAATCTGTTGGTAAATTGGAAATTTTAAAACATTTGACTATGCCATCAAATATCCAGCTCTTACAGAGGCCTGCAACTCAGGCATTTAGCACAGAGGAAAATGAAGCCATCAAAAATGAGCTGAGGGTGGCTAGGAGGCACAACGAGTAAAAGCACTGGCCCTGGAGTAGGGAGGACCCCGGATCTGTTCCAGCCTCAGTACTTAGCACCCACACATAAATAACTAACCTTGTAACCTTGAGCAAGTTACTTAACCCCAATTTCTTTTTAAAAAAAAAAATGAACTGGACCTGTATTCAACAGGTTTAAATTCTGTCTTCAACACCAACTGGTTGTATGATCTCAGGCAGATTATCTATGCTCTCAGTGCCTCAACTTCTGTGTCTATAAAATGGGAGTAATACCTCATATCTCTACTTCCTACAATTACTATGAAAAAAGTACTTTATATGGAGCAACTAGGTGGTGCAGTGAATAGAGCATCATCCCTGGAGTCAGGAGAACCTGAGTTCAAATCTGGCCTCAGACACAACACAAAAAAATAGCTGTGTGACCTTGGGCAAGTCACTTAACCCCAACTGCCCTCCAAAAAGCAAAAGAAAAAAATGGAAAAAAATTTTAAAATAAAAAATAAATAAAAATATTTAAAAGTGGAGGGCAGAGCCAAGATGGCAGAGTAGAAACAGTGCAACCAAGGCACTCTCCCCCCCAGATCACCTCCAAATCATGTAAAAGGGGACTCTGAACAACTTCTGGAGTCCCAGCACCCACAGAATGACACAGAGAAGCTAACCTCCCACTGAGGACAGTCCAGCAGCCCTGAAAGAAGGACCAGCGCAGTGCTCTGGGAGGTGGCAGTGCAGCGCAAAGTGCGCAGGGAGCCGAGCACAGGTCCACCTGAGTCGCGGTTTTAGCCCCAGGGTGGCAGGGCCAGCAGCCAGCTGGAGGGACCCCAGAACACCAGCAGCTGTGGTGATTCCAGAATTATCAACACAGACATGCCTAAGACAAAGTGAGAGATTAGTGCCCTATGGACTTTGGGACCAGTATTTGGGGAACGCATCAGCTTCCTCCCCTAGGGGCTAGAAGCCACTGAGGAGACACGCCATTTTGCAGTTTTCAGTGGCAGCTCCAGCTGCTGGCCTGCGAACTGTAGGGAGATCTACTGATCAGTCTTGGGGGTTAATCACTCTTGTTTTAACCTCCCTGGATCTGGATTATGATCTGGGGGGGAGGTCTGGGGTGGGTATCCAGCTTGACAGAAAGCTGTGAAGACCCCATCGTTTGGACGAAAGCTCTCCTGTCTGGTGGCAGAGTCCTACTGTGGCAACAAGCCCAAAAGTCAAGTAATTAAGTGGCAACATGTCAAGGCAAAGGAAACAAAATAAACAGAAAAATGCAACCTTAGACTCCTATTTTGGGGGCAAAGAGGATCGAAGCATAGGACAGGAAGAGGATTGTGAGGTCAGAAATCCTCCTCCAAAAGCCCCAAAGGAAAATATGAGCGGGTTACAGGCCATAGAGGACCTTAAGAAGGACTTTAAAAATCAAATAAGAGAAGTGGAGGAAACATTGGGAAGAGAAATGAGAAGGATGCAGGAAAAGTATGAAATGAGGGTCAACAGCCTGACTGAGGAAAACAACACCTTAAAAAATAGACTAACTCAAATGGCAAAGGAGGCCCAAAAGGGCAATGAGGAGAAGAATGCCTTAAAAAGTCAAATTTGCCAGATGGAAAAAGAATCTCAAAAGTTCACTGAGGAGATTCATTCCTTCAGAGTTAGACTGGAGCAAATGGAAGCTAATGTCTCTATGAGAAATCAAGATGCTGTTAAGCAGATCCAAACAAATGAAAGAATAGAAGGCAATGTGAAATATCTCATGGGAAAAACCACTGACCTGGAAAATAAATCCAGGAGAGACAATTTAAAAATTATTGGACTACCTGAAAGCTATGATCAAAGAAAAAACCTCGAAATCACCCTTCAAGAAATTCTTAAAGAAAACTGCCCTGATGTTTTAGACCCAGAGGGCAAAATAGAGGTTGAAAGAATCCACAGATCACCTCCTGAAAAAGATCCCAAAAAGAAAACTCCCAGGAATATTACAGCAAGGTTCCAGAATCCCCAGATCAAGGAGAAAATACTCCAAGCAGCCAGGAAGAAACAATTTCAATATTGTGGAAACATAATCAGAATAGCACAGGATCTGGCAGCTTCTACACTGAGGGATCGAAGGGCATGGTATATGATATTCCAGAGGGCAAAAGAGCTGGGAATGAACCCAAGGGTCACCTACCCAACAAAACTGAGTATTTTGTTTCAGGGGAAAATATGATCATTCAGTGGAATAGAGGACTTTCAAGCATTCTTGAGAGGAAAACTCTCAAGAGTTGAATAGAAAAAAAAAAACTCAAGAGTTGAATAGAAAATTTGACATCCAGACACAAGAAGCAAGAGATGCCTGAGAAGGTAATCAGGGAAAAGAAATCAAAAGCAACTTATCAAAGTTGAACTATTTACATTCCTACATGGAAAAACAATAACAGTGACTGATGAAACCTTTCTCAGTATGAAAATAATGGAAGAAGGGTGTATGGTCATATGAATACATATGTGAATGTGTGTATATATGTTTACAGTTATACATGGAGAGAGGGCATAGGTTGAATTTGTTGGGAAGGGATGATACTTAAGGGGTGAAATTATGAGGAGAGAGAGGAAAGTGGCAAGAAGAGATGGGGAGAGACAGGGTAGGGTAAACTATCTCATGTAGAAGAAGCAAGGGGAAGTGCCTGCAGGGGAGTGGAGGAATAGGAAGGCAAAAAGGCAAAACCACATTCTCATTGAATTTGGTTCAGGGAGGGAATGACATACATACTAAATGGGATATCTCAACCTGAAGCAGAATAGGGGGAAGGGGATGAGAGGGGGGATGATGGATGGGAGGGCATCCTTGGGGGGAAGGGATGTTGGAAGTACCTACTATAGAAGAGGGACAGGTTCAAGTAGGGAATGAACCAAGTGTGGGGGTGGAATGGGTGGGAGGGAATTATAAGCAGCCTTGTCCAATATATCTATTATGGTAATATTTTGCATAGCTATACATGTACAACACATACTGAATTACTTATCTTCCCAGAGAGAATGGGTGGGAAGGGAGGAAGGAAATGGATCTGAAATTTGAGGTCTTAAAATTAAATGTTTCAAATATATATAAATACTATTATCAAAAAAATATTTAAATTTAAAAAAACAATTAAAATATTTAAAAGTACTTTGTGATAAAGTTGAACTATTGCTATCACTATATTTAGATAATGGCATGTAACTTGATGCCCTCCATACTCAGTAAACTCCAAGAGCTCCGGATCACTTCCAGGATCAAATACTAAATACTCTTATTTGGCATTCAAAATCCTTTATAACCTAGCCAATCCAACTACCGCCTATATAGTCTTTCTATACTTTACAAGCCACAGACTCTTCTATCCAATGGCCTCCTTCCTATTCCTCATGGAAGACATCCCATTTCCCAATTCCAGACATTTTCTCTAGCTGTCCACCATGCCTTGAATGCTCTTCCTCATCATCTCCATTTCTTCATTTCCCTGGCTTCCTTTGAGTTACAGCTAAAATCCCATCTTCTAAAGAAAGTTTCTCAAGTCCTCTGAATTCTAATGTCTTCCTTCTGTTACTCTCCTTTTTATCCTATGCATGGCTCGCTTGTATGTACTTATTAAATTGCAAGTTCATTAAGGGCAAAGATTGTCTTTGACCATTCTTTATATCTCTAATACTTAGCACAATGCCTGGCACACGTTAGATGCTTAATAAAAGCACTTGATTGATCAGTATATTTTCTCAAAGCCTACTTATTATGTGACCCTGAACAAGTCATTTAACACCTCTGATCCTCAGTTTCATCATTTGTAAAATGGGGCTACTATATGATCTAAGTACTTCACAGGGCTGTTCTTAGGGAACTTGAATGCATGACAGAGTTCTCTTTCTTTTTCAAGTCATAGACTTCACAGATATCCCTTCTCTGGTCCTCTGTAGTCACCCTCAGAAGTTAAATGAATAGCTAAAATATATGAGAGAAGAGAGAAGCACCCAGAAAGCCCTTCCAAAGGATTCAGGGTTCAAAATGAGATATCTTTGGGATATGCCTGATGTAAGAAATTGTTTTGCTTACTCATGAATATTTCTTATAAAAATTTTATTTTTCCTTTTTTTTCCTACAATGGTGGTCAGAGGAAGAGAAAATTGACTTATGTTCATTGAAAAAACAACATTCATCAAATGCAAAAAGATGTGAAATAGATAACATTTGTTTTCAGAACTCCATAACTTTCCCATTCCCAACATTGTACACAGAATAATCCCCAGTCAGGCTCTGAACTCTTGAGTTTTTTCCTTCCTTATTCCTAAAACCTGCTTTCAGGCAAGGATATGAAAATTATTTGTACTAAGCAAATACTTTTTGAGTGGTCTACCATGTGATTGACCCTGTAGTAGGGTTGTTGAGAATAAAGGTCACTTTGCTCCAGGAGTTATGTCTGGTAACAGCATAAAGTGTTAGCCCTCCCAGGGATATTTGCATTTAAATAGGAATCAGATCCTTAAACTAAAGAATTGAAGCTCTGCTGGACTATAAATTTCTTCTGAGCAGAGACAACATCATTAATCGTTTTTGTCTTCATCACCAGCACCTAACCCAGTATCTACACATAGTAGGCACAGAATGAGTGTTGAATGAATTAAGGAACAATGGAAAAGGAGTCATTCTCATTGGAAGTATAAGGTAAGTTGTGGGGGACAAAGTCCTCTAGAAATCACTCCAGGCAAGGCATTCACTGTTTCACCTAAGATCAAGACTGACCCTGGAGAAGTCAACTGTCCTCTCCACACTCACGAATTCTCCAACACAGAGGAAAAGACTGAGCAGAATAATAAAACCTAATGCCATGGGGGGGTCCTAATAAGGTTGGTACATCGAGATGTCATGGAAAAAATTATAAAACAGATTAAGAACAATAGAAAGGAAGTTTAAGAGTGATAATAAAGAATAAGAAATTAGAATGCTTTTTAAGAAAAATAAAAGAGATAGTATTTAAAAGGAAAATTAGTCCAAATTTACTTCAGATCAGTGCTAATTTCATTCATAATGCTTTGGATAGTGTGCTAATTTGGAGTCAGGAAGACCCAAGTTCAAATCTTACTTCAAACACTTGATAGCTGTGTAACCCTGGGTAAGTCACTTAACCTCTATATCTCAGTTTCCTCATCCCTAACAAGGATAATAAAAGCATTTACCTCACAGGGCTATTGTGAGGGCCAAATGAGAAAACAAATAAGATACTTTACAAAAATACTAGTTATTGTTACTATTGTTATTATTATTATGTTAGCTGGCATCCAATCCATTTCACATAATAGTAATAACTAGTCTAATAGCAGGTAGCATTTATAAACCACTCTAAGGTTTACAAAGTACTTTATAAACATTAGTTCCTTTGTTCCTCACAACAACCCTGGGATGTAGGCACTGTGATCATCCCACTTTTATAGTAGAGGAAACTGAGAAAGATGGAGATTGAGTAGCTCACTCAGAGTCACACAACTAGTAAGTGTATGAAGGTATATTTGAACTCAGACCCTCCTGGCTCCATGTTTAGTTCTCTGTCTACTATGCCACCTCCTGGACTCATTTGATAAATGCTTATTGGATTTATAATTCAAGCTAATAAGCCATAGATAGTGCTACTGGTCCTTTGAAAGAATTTCTTCTGATTACAACTCATAGTACTTATTAACTTATCATTAACAAGTTATTTATTGAATACTGTGGTCAAGGCACTAAGGTTATCAGGTACTAAAGTTATAAATTTAAATGGCCTGTCCTCAAAGAATTCACAATCTAGTTGGATCACTTCACAGACAAGATTCCATGACCAGAGGCTATTATAGAGGAAGCTACAGGAAAAGTTAGCCAGAAGATGCACTTTGTATTTTTAATTACAAGGGTGTCTTTCCTGTTGCAAAGGTTAGTGGCCAGGATGGGAACAATAAGGCTATAAGCAGGCTCTCACTGTCAGGAGGAGTTCATGACCTTCCTGGTAAGCTGCTATTAAAAGGTTTTACAAATTCATGGCACTATCTAGGATCAAGAATGTGAGGCCAAAGCATTCAGAAAAGAAAGCAATCATGAATGAAGTTCAGGTTAACAGGCTGGTGTTGGAAACAGATCAGGATATAGTAGAAAGGAGAAATAGAAGCAGAAAATTAAAACAACCTATTGTTCTCAGTAATAGTAATATAGATTAGATTTATATAGCAATTTACAGAATAGACAGTAGGCCAGTGTCAATTTAACATGCTAAAAGTCAGGAATACAAGAAATAATGGTCGAGTTTGCTAAACCAAGGTCAGCATCATCAGAAGTCAGAGTCAAGAAGGATAGAAGTACCTCAATTCATAATTATAGGCTGAAATGAGGTCAAGACATAACACCAGGGGAGATGAGAATGCCTAAAGGCTTTAAATATCTGACTGTACCTGGCAGATATAGCCTTCTCCACCTGATCCAGGCTAACAGGTTGAATTTTGAATGTCAAGGTGACCTATTCCCTGCAGCGTGCTAACATTCTCCATATTAGAGAGCGAACTCCTTGACAAATGCTGTCTTGTTGCATTTTTGGTAGATACTTTTTTTAATAGGGAGAGGACTAGACCTATAATTTCATCCAGGAACCACTTATTTAAAAACTCCTTCCACTGATGCAGATAGACTGTTCAACTATAACTTGATTTTAGATGATTTGCCCACAGTCACAAAACTAGTATGCATTAGAGGCACATTAACCCAGGTCGTCCTAATGGCAAGATTAACCATCTATCTTGACCCACTGTCTCCCTTCCTTCTACATTCTGTTGGCAGAATGGGCAGATGAGAAAAATTTGTTCCAAAGACCAAGAAGGAGTCTGTGGAGCACTTAGACCTTGATAAAACATTGAAGACTCCAAGGTCATCCACTATACCCCAGGTCATTGGCAGTTGTCCTGACTTTTGTCTTACCACTGGACTTCAATGACTCTGGAGGAGAAAGAGAGTGAGGCTGAGGACTTTGTGCAACTCTACCTTCCTTAAACCCAATCTACTAGAAAATCAAGACGTCATTCCGTGATGTCATTGGTCTTCTTCAAAAATGAAGGACAAACAAACAAAAGGTGCTTAACTAAAATTTACTCAATTAAATTGCAATTTACCATCAATTAATAAAATCTAGGTATTTTAGGAATCTTAGGCATTCTAATGTTTTTGTACATCCTTTAAATGTAGTTTAAATGTAAGGTAGGAAATCTACAGATATGCATAGACACTTTAGTGCCAACTAATTAGCTAAATTTGGCATGAAGGGTAGACTATACTTCTAATGCTGATTGACAGTTTAGGAATTAGAAAAACTGAACCCCATGGTATGAATTTGAATGAGCTATGGTAATTGACACATGGCCAGTTGCTTGCTGTCATGCTTCCCCACTGCCCACAAAGAGTGGTCACCAGCTGTGAGAACAGCAGTGGCCTAAAAGTGAGTCACGAGTCACGAGGCTAGCTTATGATCAGCCACCAGTCCTCCCACACACACACACATACACACAATAAAAAGAAAAAAATCAATAACCTTGGCAGATTCTCCTCCGCTCCCCACTTTTTTTTAAACTAGGTCTTCTAGTCTCATACATCCTGAAAGTTCAGGGATCACACAAGGACCTAATTCTAATACTGATCAGCACAAAAGTTTTAATTTGCTCCATTTCCCCCACTTAGGCACTTTCATCCTTCTTTAGGCAACCTGATAGCCCTCAGCTCTCAGTGGCTCACCATAGTTTTGCTGTTCAACTATAACTGTTCAACTATAACTATAACTGATAGGCTTTACTAGCATCTCTGGTATGAGAGCTTCCTAAGCCTTTTTCAGGACTACTCATCCACCTTTGGTATTTACCTGGTACTCAACTCTCACCTATGGCTCCAAGAAGCTACAGTATGTGTAGCAGCCATACTCCAGTAAACTATCTCAGCAGACAGGCTAAACCAGGTAAAGGGTAACTGATAGGCCTCAGACCCATAGGTGGGTGAGGGGGATGTCTACCCCAAGCACATGAAGATCTCCCCTGGAGAAATGGGTGAATAAGAACAATTTGTTCCAATAGCCATGAAGGCAGCTGAAGCAGATACTATGGAGCACTTAGAGCTTACTGGGACATCAAAGACACTAAGGTCATCCACTACATCATCAGTTGTCTTGATGAGACTAGTGACTTTGTATACAGAACAATGAGGAGAGAGAGGAGTGTGCCATCATAGATGAATCACAGAACTTGAAATCAGGAAGACCTAAGTTCAAATTCCACATCAGATACTTATTAGCTGTATGACCTTGGGCAAGTCACTTAATTTCCTTGTGCCACAGTTTCCTCATTTGGAAAAGGGAAGGCTATGTTTCATTGCCTTTAAGACCCTTCCATCTCCAAATCTATTAAATCTATTTTAATATATACTTCATAGGATAAGAGTCCAAAGGAGCAAAGAATTGTTCCCTATTGCTAGAATCCATTAATGATACAATAAATTAGGTGATATGCCAGAGAAAACATTCCTGAGAAAGACAATAAATTTCAATTCAAAGACTTTCAATACTTTACTCTTCTGTATGATTATGCCATGGAGGCAATATGACATATTGGAGAGAGTGCTATCTTTGAAGTCAAAAATTTGGGTTCAAATCATGGCTCTTCTACCACGTACGTGTGGGGGGGGGGGGTAGAAGAGCCTTTCTCATCACCTCAACCTCACACAAAAGGGTT
This sequence comes from Gymnobelideus leadbeateri, assembly GCA_011680675.1. Lineage (NCBI taxonomy): Eukaryota > Metazoa > Chordata > Mammalia > Diprotodontia > Petauridae > Gymnobelideus > Gymnobelideus leadbeateri. The sequence goes on along the minus strand of WOXC01003558.1, from coordinate 786,365 downwards.
GGATTAGATCAGGTGTTCTTAATCTGGGTTCTCTTGGGTCTTACAGGTCCTTGGATATATTTCAGGAATGTATTCCCATCCACAAATTTGGATTGGAAAAAAATACATCTTTATTTTAATACAAGTGACTTGCTTTATAATATGGTGTGTTTTATGCATTTAAACTCATTTTTCTGAAAAGGGGTCCATAGGCTTCACCAGACTGTCAAAGAATTGAGGACTTATAGATTAGATGGTCTCTCCCTGACTCTGACATTTGTGATTTTGTATCTAAGTGTACCTGTATCCCCAACATTTAAGTGAAAATTAAATAGACACTCAACATTAGGTACTATAAAAAGCAAAAAAGACATGAGATTATCAGCCTTCTGTTGAATTAACATCATTTATACAATGTCACGGACTCACTTAAAATTGTTTAAATTTGTTTTTAAATGATAATTGTAATAAACTCATAGGCTAGCCCTAGAGACCCTCCTTAGATACAAGATTATTTTGTTATGCAGTCTTTGGAACTCAAAGCCAATCTGAGAAGGGTCTCACTCTTAGCCCCCCGAAGATACACAATCAGAGCTATAGGAATACTTCTTCTAGGTCAAGTGCTATTTTAGGTATAAATACTTCTATGGCAAGAATAGGAACAGTCAATGTTTGAATCCAGACTGCAATCATTTAATTTTTCCAAATGTGATTAAAAAGCCATATTTCCTCTTTTCTGTGAACCAGGAGGAAATGTTGCCAAAAGTGAGACTATGCAGTTGAAGAGAAATTAATCAATTAACTAGGATGCTTCCTGTAATATTTTAATATCAACAATAACAATAAAGTGTGTTACAAGGCTGGAATAAAATTATTGTTATTGACTTCTACATCCCAGGCAACCAACAGTGCCTGTTCAGGGGTGGACCATTATAGCTCTCCTCCTCAATGTTGGATTGGACATGGGCCCAGAAAGCATTCTTAAAGGAATAAAGCAATTTAGTCACACCTTGCATTGACCCCTGCTCGGGGACCTTGTTGGGGACCTATATATTTCTAACAGAGCTGCTAAGTATAGGAAGGTCCATGGGCAACAATAAATATATTTATTCAGCATTTTTGAGATAGGAAAACAAAACATGAGTGACGCATACAGTGCCAATGGCAGGAATTAGATACATAAGCAACACAGAGAATTAGAGGGGGTTTTTTTAATGTGGAAATTTTGAGAACATATAAATTGTAATAGTGTAGATGGAGGAGTTTTATTGTCTATCTTTTTTACTATTCCGTTTGAAGTGTGGTAATGAGGAAGAAAGAAAGCAGCTCTAATAGACTGGAACCAGGGAAGAATATTAATGCTATACATAAGCATTGAAAACTTTAATGGCTTCTAAATACCAACAAATTGAAGGCAATAAAAATGTATTCAATCTTTATTCCTACATATAACAAAGAGTTTCAATATAGATTAGTAAAAAATAACAATTGACCCTCAAAAGGATAAAAAAGTTTATCAAAATGTTATTTTCTATATCATGATCCCCAAGCCAGATATGGGTTTGAGAAATTTTATTTCACTCTAAAATATCCCATAGTAGTCAACATTAGACACATGAAACTGGTCATAGGATAATAGATTTGAAGCTAGAAGACAGCCTTTTAGTCTAATAGTCCAAGCCCATCACTTTACACATTGTCATCAGTAGGGTGATGTCTTGACTTGCAAATAAATTGGATTTAAGTGAGGCAGGGCAAGCTCCCAAGTGGTGAAATGAGTATCTGAGGCTAGATTTTGAATTCAGGTCTTCCTGACTTCAAATCCACCCACCATGCCACACAAGCTGACTCAACTATATCTTAGCCAGGCCCTTTGCCAATACCAGGGGTGGGAAACCTGCAGCCTCAAGGCCACATGTGGCCTTCCAGGTTCTCAAGCGCAGCCCTTTGACTGAATCCAAACTTCACAGAACAAATCCCCTTAATAAAAGGATTTGTTGTTTAAAATTGAACTCAGTCAAAAGGTCACATACAAGGACATAGAAGGCCACATGTGACCTTGAGGCTGCAAGTTCTCCAGCCCTGACCAATACCACAATAATAGTTAACATTTGTATAGTTCTTGTAAGTTTGCAAAGCACTTTCCCTACATTAATCCATTTCATTCTCAGGACAGTCTGGGAGGGAACTATTCTAGATATTATTAGCCTCATTTTACAGAGAAGGAAAATGAGGATAAGTGGAGGATAAGTGATTTGTCTATGCTCACATAGCTTGTGTATCAGGGATTGTGGGTATCAGGGATTTGAACCAAAGATTTCCTTTCTGAGTCCAGCACTCTATCTACTAAACAATACTATTGGGATTCAGAGTCAGGAAAAGAAAAAAAAAAGGTTTCACAGCCTCCAAAAGCTTGAAAATCGTGGTTATACAGATATCCTCCCAACAAAGCCCTAGACAGAAGAGAATCCCTACATATAATATAATACACTCAGCAGCACTTTTTATGGTAGCAAACAACTAGAAACAAAGAAGGCACACATATTTCAATAATGGCTAAACAAATTATGATATATTAATATAATGGGATATTACTGTGCATAAGAAAAGACAAATATGAAAAATTCAGAGAAACACACGAAACATTTATGAAATGATACTGAGTAAGCGGAACCAGAAAAACAAAGTACTCAATGACTACAGAAGTATAACCAAAAAGAAAATAAAATGAAACTGAAGCCTGTATAATTATAATGACCTATCTCAGCCCCTAAGGAAAAGATGAGGAAACATACCTCACTCCTTTTTCAATAGAGGTGGGGGGTTGCTGAAGTCTATGGATGTGGAATATTATTGTGTCTTTATGTCAATTGGTTTTACTGAAATATTTTTCCTCCTTTGTTTATAAGGAAAGGCTCATTAGTAGCAAAGGAAGAATATACATCGAAATGACTGTGATGTTGGTACATAATGCATAAGAAAGGAAAAAAGAAAGAAGGAAAGAGAAAGAGAGGAAGGAAAAAAGGAAAGAAGGAAGGAAGGAAAGGAGAAAGAAAAAAAAGAGAAAGAAAGAATCACTGGTCAAAAGGAAACTGTTGGTTTCTTCTATTCTATATAAGCATCTTAATTCCAAATGCCAATCTTCGAATATATTGACCTTCTCTCTCCAGTATTATTAAGAAGCCAATTATGTTAAACAATATTGCCTGGAGCTATCTTTAGCATTAGAGACATCAATGCAATGGATCTGGAATTTTAAGTACCAATATTTTTATGAAAAATATATACTTCTCAATGATCCAGTTTTTGTTAGGTATGTTAAAAATTATATGCAACAATTAACATTTCACATTCTGCCACTAACTTATTCTTCAATACACAGTCATTGAAATATTCGGCAGTACTAGCAACAGAGTCTAAATACCAAATATAAACTAAAATTGTCCTTCAAGGAAAAATAAAAAGGAAATTACCATATCTAACTGTGGGGAATAATTTTACCTACTACTACCTTTAATACAGCTATCAATCAGATGAGTTAAATATTCACCACTTCCATTTCTGTCACTTCTCAAGAAAGTATATATTCATCTAACAGAAATAATAAGTTGTCCTTTGAACCAAAAAGATGAGCCCTTATGGTACAATCCCTCAATCAAAATGGAGGCACCAAATGGAAAACTGTCCCCCCAGGCAAGAATGGAATACAGTTCAAGAGATATGCGGGGAAAGCAATTAACATAATCAAAAAAACAAGAAGAGATTGAAATACACCAGGAAAATAACCTCTAAACAAATGAATATCAGCAAGAAATATTTCATTCAAATGATGAGCTGGTTGATTCGGATATACAGAAGTCACCACAGACCACTTAGCTTAAAAAGAAGAGAGAGAAATTTACTTCCCTGGTTAGGGCAGAGATATTAGGGTGAAACAGATATTTTTCTGCCTGATCATTTAAATCAATGTGAAAAATTGACTGATACATTGTACATGATAGCAGGGCCATAAGAATAAAAAGCTGACTCTGAACATTCTCCACTTTTTGCCTTATCAACATTTGTCATTATACTATAACAAGAATAGAAATCATGAAACTACAACACAATGTAGTAGTACTCATTAAGTGTCTGCTATGTGCAGAATTCAGTGCTAGGGAAAATCAAACAAACATAATGTCTGCCTTTGGGGAACTTACACTCTAACAGAAGGTTACAACACCAACATAAATAGTTAAAATACATACTGTTACATGAACAAATACCTTAGAACACTATAATACAAAGTACAATATGAGCTCTGAGGGGCAAGGTCATTACCAATTTGGAAAGAAGGGATGGAGTTCATAAATAGCATGGCACCCTTGGTTGATATAGCTATTCATCTAGCTGTACTCATGAGAAAAGATTGCCAACCAGCCTTGACTTATTTCTACAAATTCTCATGACATCAAGAGTAGGCAAATAACTTGATACAGTGGAACCAGTACTGGTTCTGGTACCAGAATCAATTCAATCAGTCAGTTACTCAGCAATCAATTACTAAGTATCATTAATCATTAAGTACAATCATTAGAAAATACACAAACTGTCCACCCCTAGGTCACAAGTAAATTACAAATTCATCATTATTCAGTACCCATAGAGAGGTCTTTTCATCTTGACTTGGGGTCTGTTCTCAGATTCCCTGGATCCCCTTCCATGGTCCCAGATTCTACCTGGATTCCCCAGCCTCTCACCCAGGTTCAATGGCAGACAGCTCCCAGCTCCTTGTCCACCTCTCTGGGTAGGTCCTGCTCCACACTGAAGTTCACAGGGTCCATCTCAAATCCTTCACAATTTCTGCTCCCAGGTTCAACCAAGCCACAAACAGCCAAAGTCTTAGCATCTTGGTCATGCTTCCTCAGTCTTCTGAAGCTTGTTCAAAAAATCAGAACCACCTTATCCAGCCTAGGGGACAGGGCTCCTGGCTTCCTGGGCTCCTAGCCTCCTGTTGAGAAGAAGCTCCACCACCACAAGTTCTCAGGAAATTCTGGCTCAGTTCTCTTTTCTCTCTTCTGTAGCTGCTCTGCCACCAGATGCTGGTCCCAAGAAATTCTGACTGTGCCTCTCTGGGGCTTTTCCTTATATACACGCAGCATTAGCTTCCTGTTTCAGGCAGACCCTTCCTGTTACATCAGCAACAGGAGACAGGAGTTCATACCTTCTGTTTCCCCAGCAGAGGCTTGATCACTTAGTAAGTGCTAAGAACCTGCTTACTTGCCAATACAAAGGGATCAAACTACATTATCATTACAGATGCCTTCCAATTCTAGAACTTTAATAAACTCAGCTTTTGTGGGGATATTAGACAACTCCCTAAAAAATTATAAAACATACAAATCATGTCACAAGCTACTAAGGCATATACTTAACTCCTTAGAAAGCCTATCCTTAAACAAATGTTTTAACAATTAAGCCAATGATTGTGTAGTAGGTAATTCTTGATTAAATGGGGAAGGTCAGCATCAAAGCATGCTTTCCAAATGGGCAAACTACTATGGCACAACCCTATCCTCATATCACCTTCTCAGCTGAGGACAGATTGCTTAATCTAAAGCAAAAATGGAGACTGTTCACCCTGAGCCCCCTCTTCACCCTTCCTTCTCATCTACAACTCCTCACTATTTTTTCCATTACTCCCATCTCTTATAGAGACATGGCCCTTCTCTTCAAGCCCAATCTCTCTTATGTTCCAGACCGTTCCCTCCCATCTTCTCTAGCCCCCACTTACATTCCCCCATTCTTCTCTATCACCTTCAGTCTTTATGAGTTTATCAGCTCCTTTCTCACATCCTATAATGCCTTCCAGCTTTCATCCTATATATATATATATATCCCTTCCCTTTCTAAGTCTCTCCTATCCCTCTTTTTGAACCCCCTGCAATGTATCTCTGAATGTCCCAACTCAACTAAAATTGCTCTCTTCAAAGTCACTAATGATTTCTTGATTGCAAAATCTATCAGCCTTTTCTCAATCTATATCCTCCTTGACCTTGCTGCATTTTCCCCTGTTGACAAACCTTTCTTTCTCGATATTCTCTCTTCTCTGGGTCTTTGTGACAATCTTATCTCCTGTTTTTCTCTTGTTTCTCCAATAGCTCCTCAATTTCCTTGGCTGAATCATCACCCACGTCACACCCACTCCCTGGACATGTATGTCAAGGCTCTTTCTGGGCACCTCTTTTCTTTTGTCTCTACTCCCTTACTTGGTGATCTCATCAGTCCCCTCCCCCCATTTAATTTATCATTTCTATGCAAATGACTCCTAAATCTATATATTAAGCCTTAATCTCCTGAGCTCCAGATTGGAATGCTAATATCCTATTGGACATGTTAAACTAGACACCTCATACTCATCTCAAACTCAGCCATGTGCAAAACAGAACTCATTATCTTTCCCCTTATAGCCACCCCTTTTCCAAAACAATTCCCTATTACTGTTGTACATACCATCATCCTTTGCGTCACCTACATTGGCAAGCTCCATATCAGCCTCAGCTCCTCACTTTTACCCTATGTTTCCAATCAGTCGCTAAATCTTGTCATTTCTAGCCCCCAACAGGTCTCATATATCTCCTCTCCACTCACACAGCAACCACCTTGGTTCAGGCCCTCCTCACCTCTCACCTGGACTATCATCATTGCCTCAAATCCCTCCCTCTTCCACATCCACCAGAACTACTGTCCTAAAGAGCAAGCCACTTCACTATTCAATCAACTTCAGTTACTCCCAACTCTCTTTAAGAACAAATCAAAGGGGAAGCTAGATGACGCAGTGAGTACAGCACTGACCCTGGAGTCAGGAGGTCCTGAGTTCAAGTCCAGCCTCAGACACTTAACATTCACTACCTGTGTGACCTTGGGCAAGTCACTTAACAGAAATTGTCCTGGCTTCCCCCCTCCAAAAAGACAAAAAATAAAATAAAATGATACATCTTTAAAGGGGCAGCTAGGTGACACAGTGAATAGAGCACCAGCCCAGGAATCAGGAGGACCTGAGTTCAAATCCAGCCTCAGACACTTGACACAAAAACTAGCCATGTGATCTTGGACAAGTCACTTAACCCAAAATGCCCTCCAAAAAGCAAAAAAAAAATTTTTTTAAAGAACAAATCAAAAATCCTTTGTCATTTCTAGCTCTTTCTAACCTTGGCCTTCTTTCTATTCCTGCCTTCTTATACATTATTCCCCTTCATACCTTGTATAATGCAGTCATATTTTCCTACTTTTGTTTCTCACAGATAACACTCTATCTCCCATCTCCATACTCTTTGCTAGGTGTCCTTCATTTACAATCAACACCAATTCATATGTTGTCACTTAGGCTCACTCTCCATGTAACCCTGGACAAGTAACTTAACTCTTCTAATTTTTAAATTTTTTTTTCCTTTTTGGAGGGGGAGGGCAGGGCAGTCGGGCTTAAGTGACTTGCCCAAGGTCACACGGCTAGTAAGTCTTAAGTGTCCGAGTTCAGATTTGAACTCAGGTCCTCCTGACACCAGGGCCAGTGCTCTATTCACTGTGTCACCTAGACACCCTTATCTTAACTCTTCTAGGCCTAAGTTTCCTCATCTTTAAAAAGAAGGGTTTGTATTAGATGACCTCTAAGGGCCTTGCAGCTCTTGAGTTATTATTCTATGGTCCCCCTGCACTGCCATCTCCTAGAATCACAGGAGTCTTCAAGGCTCAGCTCAAGAGCTACCTTCTGCTAGAGGCCTTTCCTGATCTCTATCCCACCCCATTGCTCCACCAGATGCTAGTGCTTTCCCCTATGTTTTCTTGAATTTTATTTTTATATGTCTTGTATCTTGTTGTTAAGTCTAATTCTTCATGACCCAATTTGGAGTTTTCTTGGCAAAGATACTAGAGTGGTTTGACATTTCCTTCTCCAGCTCATTTTTACAGATTAGGAACAGAAGCAAACAGGGTTAAGTGACTTGCTCAGGGTCACACAGCTAATAAGTGTCTGAAGCTGTATTTGAATTCAGATATTCCTGATTCCAAGCCTGGCACTTAATTAACCATGCCACCTATCTTCCTCTGTGTGTCTTGTGTATAACTGTAAACTTATATGTACATATATATAGCTACATATAATAGATAATCATATATATCACACTTTGGCAACTATGTGGCACAGTGGATAGAGTAATGGATTTGGAATTTGGAAGACTTATTTTCATAAATTCAAATCCAACCTCAGATACTTATTAGCTGGATGACCCTAGGCAAGTCACTTAACCCTATTTGCCTCTGTTCCTAATCTGTAAAAATGAGCTGGAGAAGGAAATGGCAAAGCACTCTAGGATCTTTGCCAAGAAAACCCCAAAAGGGGGGTCACAAAGAGTGTCACAACTGAAATGACTGAGCAACACATTGTTGATTCATATTAAGCATGTAGTCTCCTAAATAGCACATCTTTTTCAGATGGATTGCTATCTAGCCAAGTCTCCACATCTTGGGTCTATGTGGTTGATTATGTAAAACCAAGTGCAAGACTTTATACCTATTTCAATAAACTTTAGCACAAGTCTGGTGGCACAGTAGTGTAGCACCAATGCAATATTCACAGCACCAACTGAGATTGCAAATATGCCAACATAGTTCTCAATTGCAAAATATAACAGACTCTCCATATAGAAGACAGAAGGAAAACATTTATTCAGACACTAGAAAACCAAATCCCAGCACCAGGAAAATGAATTCATCATAGCAGCATAGAAGTTAATATACTATAACACAGCAGGGAGCCACAGTATCTTTTAACCTTCCCACAAACCAACATTTACTCACAAGCCTGTCTCTCTTGGATACATCCTCTCCTCCCTCCAGTCTAGCTGCTCTGACTCCCAGCTTCCTGTGGGCTCTGCTCTACCCTTCAGCAAACTCCTCCCAGCACAGACTCCATGTGATTAAATTCAGTCTATTAGGGGTCAGGAAAAATCTTCAAATTACCATTGGAACTAGTTAGAACACTGGCCCTACAGTGAAAAAGATCTGAGTTCAAATCTACCTTCAAACACTGACTTCTTATGAGACCTTGTTCAAGTCACTTAATGTCTATCTGCTTCAGTTTCCTCCACTGTGAAATAGACATAAAATAGCACCTATCTAAAAGGGCTGTTGTGGGGGTCCAGTGAGATATGAGATCTGTAAAATGTATAGCACAGTGCTTGGAACATATTAGGTGCTTAATAATTTTTTCCCTCCCAATCAAGAACTTTTTGTTGCTAGCTATCCCTCCCAGTTTTATTCTGCTTCCAAATTCTATAAACATGCAACCTTTGCTTTTATCCACATCATTGACAAACATATTAAATAGCATAGAACTAGGAACAATTTCTCAGGCACCCCCTACCCCACTAGAAAGGCCTTGAGTTTATTGGTCCACATTTCCATTGCACCATTAATAAGTACTCTGGCTCCAGTAACTTGATATAGTGGAAAGAGTGGATTTAAAATTAGAAGATATGGGCTCAAACTACATCTTTGACACTTATCAGTTGCATGACAGTGGGAAACTCATTAACTTCTCTGAGCCAGTTTCCTCATAAATAAAATCAGGATGAAAATACCTCTAATATTATTTTATTCTATAATTTTTGTTGTGAGTTGCTTTTGCCATGTCCAACTCTCCATTACCCCATTTGGGGTTTTCTTGGCAAAGACACTGGAATGGTTTTCTTCTCCAGCTCATTTTACAGATGAGGAAACTGAGACAAACAAGATTAAGTGATATGCCCAGGGTCATACACCTAGCAAGTGTCTGAGGTTGAATTTGATGAGTTCTCCTGGTTCCAAGCACAGTACTCTATCCATTGTGCCACCTAGCTGCCTATTTATAATATGTTATTATAATATTGTAAATGAGACAGTTAAGTAAAGAATTTCACAAAATTTAGACTGTCATTATACAACCAGTTCTGGATCTATGTAAATGTACTATTATCTGACTCATCTCTATTTTTTCCACAAGAATTGCCTGAGAGATTATGTCAAATGCTTTGCTGACACCTAGAGAAATTGCACCCATGATGCTAACCTGATCTAGCCTTGATTAAAAAAAGAAAAAAGGAAGGAAATTAGGTTAGTCTGGCATTATTGTTCTTGATAAAGTCATGTTGGCTTCTTGGGCATAAGGGTTGCCTATCTAGATGTTTGCTAAACATTCCTTTAATAATAATTTCTAGAATTTTGCCAGGAATAAATGTCAAACTCACCAGCCTATGGTTTGATTAAATAATCCATCATCATTTTCTACACATCTACTATATGCCATGTACTAAGCTGGGTGCTAGAGATACAAAGGCAAAACCTATACAGTCCCTGCCCTCAAGAAACACATACAGAACAGATATTAAGCATCTTTGGGAAAAGGAAGGCACTAGTAGCTGGGGGCAGGGTAGGAAAAACCAGAAAAAAGCCTCATGAAGAAAGTGGCATTTGATCTGAGTCAGCTGAGTCTGGTGATTTGAACTCATCATGGGCAGCTGGATACTCTCTTGCTATCAATCTACTTCCTTAGGGGTGTCAGATCCCTATTACTCTTTTTGTTCTATTCTTCTGATGTAGAGATCATTCTCCAAGGTAAAGAAAACTGGAGAAAAATGAGAGCTGGAATGTTTTTTTCCATCATCATTTATCAGCATCTGATCCATTCTGAATAGTGATCCTACCCTTATTTGATCTTCCTCTTTTCCCTAATATAAGCATTTTTAAAAATATCTTCTTTTTTCCTTAGCTTTCTTCACCAGGCTCAGCTTATAATAAGCTTCAGTATTCCTGACACTCTTCTTCCAGGCCTGTGATATGCTTAGTATTCATCCTCCACTCCCTGCCTTTGCTTCCATCTTCTACGAAAATCTTTTGAAGATCTTAATCAATCAGTTCCATGTTCATCCAACATCGACTCTTTGGGAAACTCCCTCTTTTCTTCATGAGAAGATGTTTCTTTGTGTTTTCAGTATTTCTAAATTAATAGTTTCCTCATCCCTCTTGGGGTTTACTTTCCCAATAAAATCATTTTCCCCCTGAACCCTTTGAAATCTGCCTTTTCAAAATCTAGGGCTTATGTCAGACTATCCCTGACTTTTCTCTTTTCCTCTAATACAGACTCTAAGATGGAGGAGTCAGTTCTTCCTCAACCATGAGAGTCCTGTCATTTCCACTTCAAAAACTAGTTGATCCCTATTGGTGAGGATTAGACCTAATGTAGAAGTATCCTTCATTGGTTCTTCCCCTTTCTGAGGGATAAAACTATTGTAGTACATATAGACTCTGGGCTCATTCTCTCAACTCACACCCAGAATAGATCAAGGCTAACCATTCTTCTCAGCATTCTAGGGGTAATTGTGAGCAGAACAGGATTGTTCCTGTAATACTATAGCTCACAAGCTATAGTATTACATAGATTGTTCTTGTAATACTATAGCTCACAAGCACCCATCCAATATATATGTGTGTGTGTATGTATATGTATATATATATGTGTGTATATGTGTGTGTATATATGTATATATGTGTATATATATAATTCCCAATACCAGTCATCATATATATAATATTTCCATATATATATATAATTCACAATACTAGTCATTACTTCTCCAAAATCAATCTAACCCATGCATTTCTACTCAGTATTTATTAACTAAGTATCAGCTGTTAGCTTTAGCAAAGGCTGAGAAAATATAGTAAGGAGAGATTTACAAAAATATCCCCTACCAACCAAGGTATACTCTCTCCTCTACAAACTCATTGAGTCTCTGGGAGAAGGGGCTCAAAGATAAAGTGGTTGCTAACAAGTGTTTCTCCCACAAAATTCACTTCTGGTCATGACAGAAGAAACAAATAAGCTGCTCCCTTGCTTACAGGACATAGCATGTTGGCTGTCAGCTCAGTTCACCAATAGGCTGGACCAAGCAGGTTGATCCTTAGGGCTGGCCCCCATTCTCATTTGCTATGGCTACCAGCAATTGCTGAACTCTAGTTCTTGAACCTCCAGTGACAATTCCAACCTTGCAAAACTCACAAGACCACAATCTGTTTCATTCCATCTCTGGTATTCATTAACCTAAGATCATGACAGAAGAAGTACATCAAAGTGAAGAAACAGCCTCTATATGGAACACCCTGGGGGGAATACATGCCTCTGTCCAGCTGGAGGAAGACAGATTCATAAAGAAATTAAGTTATTGTCCTTCATTCTTGAAGAGGACCAAAATGACATTGCTATGCTAGAGTCCAGTTCCAATGCATCTGACTATGGCTGATCAGACCAAAATGAGCTTGGAATGCCATACCACAGGTTGGGCATCTCATGTTTCTTTTGAGCTCTTTCAGTCCCACTTAGCTCATAGAGCACACACCTCCTCTGATGTGGGCATGCCCTGCTGAGTAGTCCTGTGCCAGAGTCTCCCATGTCACAAAATCAATTCCAAAGTTCTTAGAGATCTTGAGGGTGCCCTTGTATAGCTACTTCTGACCAGAAAGTGAACATTTGCCCTATGTGAGTTCTCCATAAAATAGTCTTGGAGTTAGAGTTGGAAGAGACCTGAAGCAAATCACTGGATCCATCACACTTCTGTATTACAGCACATGAGATAGTATTATTCACATTTTAAAGTCAAACAAGTTTCCCAACTCTACCTGCTCCAGTAAACATTAACCAAGAACCTCTTGCCCTGAAGTTTAATTCTTTATCCCCAGAAAAGCAATTCCCACACTTTTCTTTTTAAACTGACACTTGTTTTCAAGACTCCTAAAGCTAACTGCGCCCTGCATCAATAACTCAGTGTATCCAGGATATCATCAATATAGGTATTTCTTCAGTAGTGCAGCATGGGAATTATCTGGGCCTCATCATACTACACAATTTTCCCCCATACTCTACCACAGATCCTTTTTTAAAATTTTTAGACTTGGGGGCGGCTAGGTGGCACAGTGAGTAGAGAGCGGGCCCTGGAGTCAGAAGGACCCGAGTTCAGATCCAGCCTCAGACACTTAACACACACAAACAAAAACCTAACCCTGTGACCTTGGGCAAGTTACTTAACCCCAATTGCTCTCCAAAAAGCAAAAAAAAAATTAGACTTGAGTATTAAAACTTAAATATATAATAAGAAAGGAAAAATAAACATTTTATAAACTTAAATATAAAATGAGAAAAGAAAAAATGTCATGTACACAGCAGAATATAACAGAGGGTTCAAAATATATAGCAAGAAATTTCCATTTCAAGAAAGTCTATATAATAAATACTACATGTTATGTTGAGAGCTATCCATCTTTGCTTCCTTACTCTCTGTTGTACACTTTTGATTTTGTTCTTTTTTGCCCTTCGTCCTTCTCCCCTATTTCCCCCCCACCAAAGGCTACAATTAAGCATGGGTATGTTTATATGTATTCTACTGCAGATCCTTGATAGAGGGCTTGTCTGGCATGTCTTTCCTCATATCACCTGACCCAAAAGTAGCCTAGTCTACCTAAGAAGCCAGAGAACTGAAGGAAATATGCATAAGGTAGACTGAGCAGTAGCTATGTTACAAGGAATACTGCAGTGGCAATACCCAAGAAGAATGGAAACTGGAATGTTCTAAGCATTCTTGAACACTGGGACCCCTACAAGTATTGCAAGGGAGGTGTTGAAACAAGTATCCATATTCTCTACTATGAGATAACATAATATAATGGATTAAGTCCTAAAATTAGAAATAGGAAAACCTAGATTCAAATCTTACCACCAAACTAAGTAACTTTGTAATCCTGAGTAAGACATTTGACCACTCTGAACATCAGTGTCCTCATCTGTCAAATGAAGATAACAATGTCTGTAATAAATCTAACCCACATGATTATTGTGAAGATCAAATGAGATAAAGTACATTAAAGGCTTCATAAGCCTGTAAGTGCTATTTAAATATCATTTATTATTTTTATTATTTGTCATCACCAAAGACTATGTTAACTATCATGACCATTTGGAAGTGAGGTGTAGATGACACACATATCCATTAAGATAGCCCACGGTGGCTCTCAGAGAAAGGAAATTAAATGTAAATTTATCCTACATTTCTGAAGCTGCTTACATCCATTTCAGAAATTTAGAATGACTTCAAGGGATCCTTCAATCTTTTGTATTAATCTATTTAATATTTTATAACAAGAGCCTGGAGGATTCTATGTCATTCTATGAGTTATCTTTAAAGAAGACTACTTTCCCTTTGAATATTTTACTCTTCCATTTTCTCTAATGCCATCTGCATAGTGGCAATTATATACTATTAGATATCAAATTGACTCAATTCAATAAACATTCATTAAGCATCTCTTATGTTCCAGACACTATACTATGTGCTGTAGATGCAAAGACAAATTCAAAATAGCTCCTAACCCCAAGGAGCTCACATTACACTGGAGAACGGCAGATGAGACACAACATGTGAGGGCTGGGTTCCATTGTTAAAGTAATTTACCTTTATAAGACACAATCACTTGTTGGTTGAATCAGAGACTTGGTTAAACTGACACCTGTTTTCAAGACAGGATCTATACATGTCCTTGAGTCAAAACCATTGGTGAAACACTTAGTCACCATCAGTAGGGAAACCAATTACGAAGCTATTGTAATGGTCTAAACCAGAGGTTCTCAAACTTATTTGGTCTATCTCCCCCTTTTCAAAAGAATTACTTAGTGCCCCCTGGAAATCTATTTTCTTTAACCCTTTAATAGTTTTTAAAATTTGCTTTATTTTTTAAAATATAATTTTTAAATGACATCTTAAATTTAATAATTTATTATGAATTTGTGGGGTTTTTTCCTGCATTGAAATTTTGATGATGCAATATTGCATCATGTAACTGTATAGTATCGCATTGTAAACAAGTCATTACATGCACACATTACTGCCAATGCTGGACTTCCTGACAATGTGCAATACACTCACCTGCCAATATTTGCTTGCTAACACCTGTTGGTGGATTTGACCACTGATTGGTTATAACTTGCATTTTGTATGTTTATTTGGAAAATAATGTAATCACTATGACTTCAAATCTATTATACAACATGAACAGTTTTTCAAAATTTTCTTCTTTCCTTATGCTTCCATCTCCCCCTTATTTTTATTCAACACCCCTCAAATGAACCTGAGATTACTACTGCCCCCCTGAATTGTTGCAGCACCCCCCCAGGGGGTACCACCCACTTTGGGAACCTCTGGATTCTAACTAAATGTGACAAAGTCTAGAATTAGGTAGCTGTGGTGTAATACTGGAGAGGAGGGGATGAATATGACAGATGCCAAGGACGTACATTCCACAAAACTTGTCAATTCATTAAATATGAAAGAGATACAGAAGACAACTATGAATGATGAGGACTTGGTTGCTAACCTACGTGACTTGGAAATTAATGGTACCTTCAAAAGAAAGTTGGGAGGAAGGGAGGATTTAGGGGGAAGTATAATGAATTCAGTTTTGGACACACTAAGTTTGATATGTGTCTTAACCAGGTAGAGATATTCAACTGACAGTTTCAAATATGGTGGTCAAACTCAGGACAACTGAGGATAGGACATGCAAATTTAGAAGTCATCAGCATAGAGATAATAGTTGAATAGATGAACAGCTGATGAAATAATAATCAGTCATATACCAAGAGAAAGAGTAGAGAGAGATAAGAAAGCCCAGAATGAACTTTGGGGTCCATTCACACGTAAGGACTAAAGCATCGATGGTGGTACGGTAGGCAGACAGAACTAGAGAAGTTAGGAGGAAGGGTGGGTTTAAGGGAAGAACTGTGATAATAATTAACATATACCGTGCTTTAAAATTTTCTAAGTAATTTATATCTATTATCTTATTTAATATAACAACCCCATGGAGTGCTATAATCCCTTCCATTTTATAGATGAGGAAAATGAGGATGGAAGAGATTAAGAATTTTTTCATAATCTTAAAGCTAGAAAGTGTCTAAGGAGGCAGTGTTCAAACAGGTCCTCCTGTGTGGCCTAGCTGTCTACAAGGCAAAGGGAAGGAACTCTATTTGGGACTTGTTGAGGTAATCAAAAACATACTATTCCATTTCTATGCATACCAGTCTATACCGAGGACAACCTATAGAAGTTGATTACAATATGTTTTGCAGTCTGTTGTACCCACATGTTAAACACGAAACCTGCCCAGAGAACATAAGAATTAATGGTGCATTTTCCAAACTGTCAGAAGCAATGGAACACCTGTCCCTCAGTTCCTTGGATTTTACCTCACATAGGCCCAAAAAGTCCAGTGCTATTGTGTGGTATAACAAAAGCCAGAGAAGGATTTTGGAATGCTTACAAATGTGAGTCATCTCACTTTCCCTCCCACAAAGCTGCTTGAACACTAACCCTGCAATGACATAAGGCTTCCTTACTGCTTTGATCTATTTCCCCCTCTGCCTTAAAAGCACTACTCCAATTATTTTAATGAAATGTTCCAAATAGAAAAGAAACTAAGGGACTGAGTGCATTCATCACCACTAAAGACTCATAGCACTAGCTTTCATGGATCATTCCCTCTAAAAATCATTTGATAATGAATCTACATACAAAAACATGTGAGACTATTATAATATCACAGGAGACAGAGACAATGACAGTCACAGAGACAAGATAAAGAGACAGAGAAAAAAGAGGATGCATATGCAACTGCATATCTATGTATGTATATATGCATACATATATAAAATTAATGTATATGTATGTGTGTGTATATATATATACATATATATACATATATATACACATATATATGTATATATGTGTCCTTTTGGGGGATAAAAAGGGTCAAAACTTGTGATTTCAACAATGTGAAGAACTACCTGCATGAAAAAAGCATATAAGCTGGCATCTAGTCAGTCTCAGAGGGTTGCCTAGAACACTAAGAGTCTAAATGATTTGCCCATGGCCATACAGCAACTAGTAAATGTCAGAGGCAGGACAAGCAGTCAGATATTCCTGACTCCAAGGCCTGTCTTTTATCCACTACATCACTAATACATCCTTAGATGTCCTAAATATTATTTATTCAACTAGCATTTATTGAATTTAAATTATGCATCCAGCATTACTCTTGACCATGAACTATATAGTGATCCTAAATCAAAGACTGTGATGGTTTAGAAAACCTCTAGCAGTTCCACTGACTTTCTATCAAGGCCTTTTTGTTTAGTCACTTTTCAATTAAAAGAAATCTGGGTATTTGCTGAGTGATATGTGATGGGAAAATATAGAAATGAAAAAGTTATTCACCTGGAATGGTTATCTAATTTTTCTTTTGTTATAAAAATAATTCCTAACCCTAAGAATTGGGTATTTTAAAAATTCATCACAATAATGAAATGCTTAAGTTCCATGCTGGTACATATTAAAATAATACAAAGTGTTGCAGAGAAACAAATGAGAAATATAGAAACAAACACTGCTTTACTGCATTTAAATAAGCCAGTTGAAACCCTCTATCTTAAAACCTGTGTGTGTCAGTGTGAGATAATCCTTTCTCTTGCTTCCAGCCTCTTTCTCCTTCTCTAGGGAAATGAGTCACACCTGATCGCTGCCCTTGATATTATGTTTGATATTCTGAATTCCCATCAGCAACACACAGCTAGTATGATGTCAGCCCAGTTGACTTTGTTAGATCCCTGTGCTTCTTACATCAGCTCCCTGCTGCTCAGAATTCAAATGGATGTGGGGGAAAGGACACATCTTCTTAGCAACTGAGAAAAAGCTTTTAGAATCTAGAAAATGACATCTGGCACTTTGCTATGGGGGTTTCTGGGGTTTCTCAGGACTCCAACCAGATGGGAGCTCTGTCACACTGAGACAAAAAGAAATTACACATCATCTTCTTATTAGATATTTCTACTTTATAGGATCCCAAATATAACTGTTCATTACTAAGTGGTAATTTGATGTTAAGTTCTCATCCTATTTTTTCTGCTTCTCTCTCTCTCTCTCCCTCTCCTTCCCCTTCTCCCTCTCCCTCCCTCTTTTCCTCCCTCCATCTGTCTCTCTGCCTGTCTCTCTCTGTCTCTGTTTCTGTGTGTGTGTGTGTGTGTGTGTTTCTCTCTCTGTCTCTGATTAAAAAGAAGATTTTAAGTACTTCATATGTGCCAAGCAATGTGCTAGGTACTGGTAACGTAAAGACAAAAATGAGACAGTTTGTTTTTTGTTGTTGGTTTTTTTTTTTTTTGCTTTTTGTGTGTGCATTAAGTGTCTGAGGCCGGATCTTAACTCAGGTCCTTCTGACTCCAGGGCTGACGCTCTACTCACTGCGCCACCTAGCCGCCCCTAAAATGAGACAGTCTTAACCTTCAAAGAGCCTAAATTTTACTGGAGTGATAAAACATGTACACAGATAAGTAACTACAAAGCATTGTGTTGGGAGGATAACCCTAAGATCAGAAAAGGTTTGGTATAGGAGATGGCAAATGAGTTGTCTTGAAGATATCTAGAGATTCCAAGGGGCAGAAATTTGGAGAGAGAGCATTACAGGAATGGAAAACAGTACACATTAAGACAACAAGGGGAAAGTAGACTGTTTGGTTTGGATGAAACACATAATTTATGAGGGAAAATCATGATCTGAACTTAGGAAACCATATTGTGAGGGGCTTTCGATGCCAAACAAAGAAATTTATGTCTTAGAGGAAATAGAAAGACACTGAGCTTCTTGGACATGGGAGCTCCGGGGTCAGACTTGTATTTGAGGGATATGAATTTGACATCTGTGTGGAGAAAAGATTGTCGAGGGAAGAGAGTAAAAGCAAAGTAGACAATTAGAAGACTATCATGGATCTCACTGAAGAAAACTTATAATGTTCTGCAGTTTTATGCTATTCATACAATGCCATGAATAAATAGGAACATCTGAAGGACTTCACCATATATGTTGGATTCCTCTTCTATTTGGACCCTGAACAGGATATCCACCATGACAATGGCTAATCGCTTTGATGAGCATGTATCTTGGATGTTGATGATTTAAAGTCATTGAATGAAGTTATCTCTATGGTTTCATTTAGCAAAGAAATCTTAATTTATAGGTGAAGGTCCCTGTTGGAGAAAAGCTTTTAAGGATGTTTTGTTAGACAGGGAGTGCTCCCTCTAGAATTCATCCAACTTGTACTCAGATTTCTGGGTTTGGCCTCTGAAAAGATTCAGGTTCTTTGGTGCTCTAGTGTGGCTGCTCTTGAAATATAGCTCACAAACTCCCTATTAATAGTTATGGCAATAGACACAATGGGGTATTAGCAAAGGCATTTACTAAGAAAGCATAGTAAGAATAGTAGCTACAAAATATCTTGCCCATAAACTAGAGATTTTCTCTTCCAACAGGTCCAAGTACCCTTGGGAAGAATAGATTGAAACTTAGAGATCCATGGTTGTAAAGCATATCTGAGTTATACATGATACCAAGGCTACTCCTTACTCTTACTACAGGGCCTGAAAGTCCTTTCTTTCCTGTGGAGACCTCACAAAGGTCTGTCCTTGGAGCAACATCTCTACTGGGCAAGTTACTAAGTTGGGCTCTCAGGGTGTACTCTGCTTCATTCTTAATTGCCAGAGCTATTCCTCTCTTGAGTACACAGCTTTCTTTTCTCTTTCTAGTGGTCAAGCTCCTCAAAGTTCCTTCCTCCCTTGAGGAGGACTCTCTGTAGTCATATCTACCTTAAGTTTACATCTCTGTTGCCTCAAACTCTCTTGAATTGATCTCCCTCCTCATGGTTGAAGTAAGTCACAGAAAGCAAAGGTAAAATAAAAGAGGGAAGAGGGGTATTAATGTGTTAACAACATATTAGTTCCTCATGGTTCCTTTATCAAGTGTGAGCATCTTTCTTTGATGAGTCAGGAGGGAGCAAACTTATTGGACAACAAATGTTGGACATATCTTTGCAAAACTTTAAACAGCTAAGCTCTGGACCAGTTTGTTCCTTTGAATGAGTTCATTCCAGGAGCTACCTATGGAGAAAATTCCTTCCAGAAGGAATAAAGGCTGATTAGTAGAGGAGAAGCAAATCTGTTTCTCCACTTTCCTAAAGGGGACTCTTGTAACGGCTAGTGTTTGCTATCCAATAAGATGGCTCCCTACTGGCCCATCAGAGAAATATGTTCAGATTTCATAAAGGGACAATTAGGTACTAACAAATTGTTCATACATTAATACTTTATTTTCTCTCTTATCTGACCTTTGTTTTAAGCTACCTATGAGGAAGGGAACCAGATTCCTCCCCCTCTGGCCCCTCTGGCACTGATGATGATGTCTCCCCTTCCAAGGTATAAATATCCCCAATGACACTGCATTTGAGACTTTGTTCTGACACTGATGATGATGTCTCCTTTATTGGGTACTTGGGTACTTATTGGTCCATTGACACCCACATTAACGATGGTGGATTGACAGCCAGTTTCAGGGTAT
The DNA here is from genome assembly GCA_011680675.1 of Gymnobelideus leadbeateri. Taxonomy (NCBI): domain Eukaryota; kingdom Metazoa; phylum Chordata; class Mammalia; order Diprotodontia; family Petauridae; genus Gymnobelideus; species Gymnobelideus leadbeateri. Next base: position 765,887 of record WOXC01003558.1, on the reverse strand, counting down.
TAGGACTGCACCCTTGGAGGCCTTTAAAAAGACGACGGATCTTCCAGACAAAAAACACAGAGGCAAAGTGAGACTACACACAGAGAGCAGATTTAGATGCTGGTGGGGAAGAAAACTTCCTATCCAAGCAGCCCCCACCTCTGGAAACTGCACAGCCCCGGAAATAACTACAGAGGAGCATCAGGGGCAGTAATGTAGTAAGTACTGGAGAAAGAACCACACGATGGAGGATTTCCTGGAGCCAAAGGAAAAGTTGTGGCTTTGCAATTGAGAAGATGTGGACAAGCATCCTGGAGGGAAAAGGAGTCCCTGGACAAAACCAAGTACCAGAAACAATCAGGGAAAATTTTTGACCAAGCAGGTGCCAGACCAATCACTTTTAGCCCACCACCATTCCTCCCACAAGAAATTCTGAAATCATGTGGATCAGGTTTGATCTGTTCTGGGTCCTCTTCTATATGATTTTGATTGGCAACTTCTCCAGCTCCTATGGATTTAACTATTATCTCTATTCAAATGATTCTGAAATCTGTTTAGGTCATGCAATGGAAAGAGTGCTGGACTTGGAGTCAGGAAGACCTAGGTTCAGATCCTGCCGCAGATACTTACCAGCTGTGTGGTCCTGGGTAAGTCATAAATCCGTCTGCCTTAATTTCCTCAACTTTAAATGGAGGTAATAATAGAACTTACCTTAAAGGTTTGCTATGAGGATTAAAGGATGTAAAGTGCTTTGCAATCCTTAATTTGCTACATAAAACACTATTATTACTTTATTACTGTTCATTCAGCCCCAACTTCTCTCCCATATCCAACAATCAACTGAACATCTCAAACTCAAAATATCCAAAACAGAATGCATTCTTTCTCTCCAAGCTTTTCCCTCTTCCTAAATTCCCTATTACTGTTGAGGGCACCATCCTTCCAGGCCCACAGGCTCCCAGTCTAGGTGTTGATCTCTACTGCTCTCTCTTTCTCTTACCCCATATCTAATTTGTTACCAAGGTCTGTCAATTTTACTTCATAATATCTCTGATCTATGTCTTCTTCTTCTCTTCAGGCAACACTAACAATAACACCCTGGTGTATAGACTCTCATCACTCCACACCTGGCCCATTACAGTAGTCTGATGGTTGAGCTCACCACAGATCTCTCCCCACTGTAGTCCAACCTCCAATGTGATCTTCCTGAGCCCTGGTCTGACCATGTCACTCATTCTCCCTATTCAATCAGTTTCAAGGGCTCCCTATTGCCTCCAGGATAAAATATAAAATCCTCTGTTTGGCTTTTAAAATGCTTAATAGTCTGGTCTATTCTTAGTCTTCTGTCTGACACCTTACTTTACACCAATGATTCTAGGATGATACCTCACCTCCTATCTCTACAAATTTCCACTGTCTGTCCCCCATATCTGGACCTCTCTCCCTCCTCACCTCTAGATTCTAGCTTCTCTAGATTTCCTCAAATCTCAACTAAAATTCTACTTTCTGCAAAAAAATCTTTCCTTAACGTTCATGACTACCCTCTAAGATTACCTTCAATTTACCCTGTATATATCTAGTTTATACATAATTGTTTGCATGATGTCTCCCATTTTAGAATATATTTCCTGTGGGTAGGGATTATTGTTACCTTTCTTTGTATCTCCAGTCCATATTACACTCCAGTATACTTAGTACACAAGTAAGTACTTAATAAATACTTGTTGATTTTGACTGGGGATATCTGACCCCAAAGGAATCAGGTTTTCTATGATTCACTAATGCCTCCATTATGGAGCACAATTTAAGGGAAATGACTTTGGTATGGCTTGTTTCTAGTGAGTTTGGAGGCCCCTACTAAAAAGGTGGTCAGTATACAATGTGGATCAGGGACAGCTATGGCAAAGTAAATAAAATACCAGCTTTGAAGTCAGAAGGACCTGAGTTCAAATTTGGTCTCAGACACTTGACATTTAACTAGTTGTGTAACCTTGGGCAAGTCACTTAACCCCAATTGCCTTGACTTGCCCCCTCAAAAAAAGAAAAATATACAATGTGGACCAGTTAGGGATTAGTTTTTTCCCTCTACCTCAGAAGATGCAAAAAGACATGAAGAGACTTAAAATACTCCAATAGATCCCTGTACTTTTTATACTAGCCCCAGAAAGTCAATGCCCTTTGTGGGAATGCAGAAATATAATTCCTATCCTCTATTGATTATCACTGCCTGAGAGACTCACAGCAATTGTCCTAAAGACTTGGCAAGGTCCAGATCTCCTGCCTCTCCAGGGCCTGGCTTTATTCCTTCATTTACAGGATGATCCTAATGATGGTCATCCTATTCTCTGAAAATTATACTGTTACAGAAAATTTTTCTCTCCCATTTCCCCAATTCAAGAAATACTAGGATTAGGATTACTCATAAGGTTATGTGATTTCTTCTACATTCTTAAAAAGGACCATAACATCAGGAAGGTGATGTCATGACTTGCAAATGAATTGAATTTAAGGGAACGCCCTGCAAAGTCACCAGCCTTACTTTCTCCTCCAGAACCATCTGGGACCAGTGGTCAGATATAGATTAGGATGATTGGAGATGGCCCAGTACCCGCAAGGTAATAGCCTAAGACTAGAAATCCCATTTCTCAGATTTTCTAGCCACTGACCTACGTTCAGAAAAGGTAAGGCAGAAGAAGGTAACAAAGAATTGGGAGATTTAGAAATTTTCATCTCAGGCTGGCCTAGACAAGTACAGGTCATAGTCACCATGTGATTCTCCTCCAACTTACCATTTTCTGCTGCTTGGGAAGAGGAAGAGAGGAAAGAGAAGTGTGGACCCCTCACCTTTTGCTGTTTATAATTCCAAGGGAGCAAAGGTTAAAAGGTGAAGCCATTCTACAATTTACTCTTATATACCACACAGAGGGTGAATCCTCTGACAGGAGTCTATCTTTCTCAGCATTAGTCAAGCAATCATCAGAGGGCATCTCCAGTCATTGAGGACTAATGAGAGAAGTTCATTATGTTTTCTTGATGAAGATCCAGGTCACATACTCAGCTCCATGCAATAATATTCCTTCTACTAGAGGTTCTGCAATTTCAAGTTAATTGGGACATCAAACTGATTGGAATTCTCCTGATCACTCCTGCAACACTTCCATCTCTCCCTCTACCTTACTCATCCTAAACTCACTTTTTTGTCTTCATGTGACCTCCAATTGTTCAGTGGCTTTTCCAATACATCACTCCTGCCTTGGTCTTCTTTTTCCTCTATTTGCAGTCTTGATCATATATTCAACCAATCTAACTTTCCAGTATTGTCTACTTTTGAATCCTTTGCCTTTTTTCCTTATTGCCATTTGTACCGTTTCAAAGCCCAGATGTGAATTATTATTATGTCCAGGCTGCTGAAAGCCCCAGAGGCAGTAACACAACTATGCTGACTACAGAACTGTGTCATCTAATCTCAACTGGGCCTTTCCTACTGTACTCCTATTCTTTTATTCTTCTCTTGTGGATTTTCTCTCTCAATTAGATGTTTCATATCTTTTCTTCTTCCTCAGACTACCAGAACCACCCTTCCACCTCCCTCTTGGTAAAAGATCTCATTTCATACATTTCCAAGAAAATAAAGGACATCCACCATGAGCTCTCTCTTTTCCCCAATTCTATAACTCATATTCTTCTGCCTCCATTTTCTCACTCTTTGCTCCAGTCTCTGAGGAAAAGATGATCTTCCTCCTTGCCAAGTCTTACCCTCATCTGATGCCTTTCCATACCATCCCTTTCTATCTCATCCATAACCTTGCCCCTTTGATTTTTCCTTCTTTATCTCTCCCTTCTACAATATTTTCATCCACTGGATCCTCCCTATAAACATCTTCAGATCTCCCCTATTCTTAAAAACCTTTCTCTTGACCCTCAAGCTACCACTTTCACCTTCTATGTTTCATCATTTTCATGTCCAAATTCTAAAAGTGATTATTTTACACCTGGAACCGCCATCTTCCACTTACTTCCCACCCCTTGCAATCTGGATGTCAGCTATACTAGTTGACTGAAATATCTCTTTCAAAGAGTGCCAGGGATCTATTCATTATAACTGCAGTCATCTTTTCTCATCCTTCTTGACCCTAATCCTGAGACGTTCTCTTCTTGGTTTTTCATGACACTGCTTCCTCCTGGTTCTCTTTTATACTTGCCTGTTCTTTCTCAATCTCATTTGCTGTATCATGATAACAGTCCTATCTCCTATTCAAGGGTGTGTCCCCAGGTCTCTGCCTTCAGTTTTTTTTTCTCCTTCTATCCCCTCTCACTGAACTTAGCAAGTGCTAAGGGTTCAATAATTATCTTTTGTACAGATGTGTCCCATGTATCCAGATCTCTCCTTAGTTGCATTCCTTCACCATCACTACCTACTGGATAGCTGACTTGGATCTCCAAAAGGCATCTCAAATTCATTGGTTTCTGGAAGCCCACCTTCCCTCTTACTTTTGTCAAGGATACTAACATCCTTCCATCATCAAAATTCAAAATCTCAGAGGCATCCTCCACTCTTTGTTCTCTCTCATGCACCATATCCAACCAGATTTTAGGTTGCAAAAGGACTCAATAAGGGCTGAACCATAAATCTGAAGAGATGGGTCATTAGGAAGTTGGGATGCCATGAAGAGGGGTTCAATAATAACAACATCAACAGCTGATATTTACATAGCAATTACAGGTTTGCGAAGCATTTTACAAATATTATTTCATTTTTTCTTCTCAATAACCTTAGGAAATAGGTGCTATTATAATTCCCATTTTACAGATCAGGAAACTGAGGCAGACAGATGGTAAGTGTCTGTCACATAGCTAATAAGTCCCTGAAGCTAGATTTGAACTCAGGACTTTCTCACTTTATCCAATGAGTCATCTAAATGTTTCTATCAAACTTAAGTTGCTAGACAACAAGGCTTCTGGGAGAAGGGTACCAAACACTAATGGAATCCGTAAGGGAGATGGAATCCAACTGTGGAGGGAAAGAAAGTTGCCTTGATTGTTTCATGGGCTCTGGCAGAGGTCATTCTTGTTTTGCATATTTTTTAAGTTAAATAAAACTTGTTCTCCAGTCAATTTGTTGTTCATTTGAATTCATGCATGGGAGCTGATGAACCTTCCATTTTTTTTCTGTAGAGACCTAGCTAAAATGAACTAAAATCTGATGCTCTTGAGACAAACCCTGGTAGGAGCAATATGGATCAAGTGCTGAGGTCACAGGAGAAACCCTGGATGGGAGCTCAAATTAAAGGAAGTTATTCATGAGATACTCCAATCCTGAACCCCATCCATTTGTGCCTCAGATAATAATGAAACAAGAAGCACAACAGGCTTTTATATTCTTTTCACCTTTCAACCAATTGTGTGACTGTCAAGATGTGGTTTGCTGTTGGAAATTGTGAAACCCATGTTCCCTCCCGATATTTTCATCAAAGATACTCTTGCTCTATGTATTGATCATTCTCATAAAGATTTTATAAAGATGAGAATAGTCGCCATATGGGTCAGTGGTTATTGATGAGCTCTCAGTCATCTTTTTTGGTTATCAATATCATCCATCATTTTTTCCCACTCTCTTCTTCCCTGAGATATCTTGCAAAACAATTCCTTGTTGCTTTCAAGACTGTATTACCTCCAGTACGAATTTCCCTGATGTGTACTTGGTCTCAGCCAGTGGCTTTATTCCAAACTAATTTTCTTAAGTGCCATTTTTACTTCCCCATTTAGCACACTAGGGACTGAGTCCAAATGCAAAAATCTCATTGCCACTGATTATAGAAGCTTTGAAAAAAATCTGTTTGGCAGCAATAACCTATGATACCAGAAGTCAAGTAAGATACATTAGTGAAAGAATGCATGCCTTGGGAAGGAATGGGCTAGTCATCTACTGAAAGAAAGGGATTAACAAATGGACAACTAAAGTGATGCACTGGTACCTACAAAACATTTTTTAAAAGAAATCTAAAAGATCTCTGCAGAAGATTTATGGGGGTGCATGGACAAGAATGAGACAGGTTAGGAAGCTGTGAATGAGTTTTAACATACACTAAACCTCTCTAGCCCTAGCCTTGGAAAGGAGAATATATCACCTAATCTCTTTGAGCCTCAACTTTCTCTTCTATAAAATGGATAGTACTAGCACTATCTACCTCATAGGGCCTTCAAGGTCTGCCTGACATTATGGGAATATAATGACCAATAGTTACCTTCTTTGTCTCTTTGCTCTATAAAAATCTTGTTCAGAGAATCAGTAAACAGAGTTCTAGCCTGAACCGCCCACCTGGCCTGCTTCATCTCACACCTCAGCCCACACTTGATGCTGGCATTAAGTGGCCCCCATCAAATGGTGCCCAATGTACAGGGTGGGCTGCTACGACAGGTTTTTCGATCTGCTATGCTAAAGCAAAAAAGGGTCAACAATCTTACTTTAATTACAGATGAGTAGAAAATACAGTCAGAGGAATTAGCACAGAGATTAAACAGACAGGGATCCTAGTGTCTGAACAAAGTAATACAACCACCTATGTACACCACTGGATTAGGACAGCACAAACCTCTGAGTGGGTCAACAAATGGCTACTCAGAGTCCCATCCAGGGAATCAAAAGATCTTTCTCATAAGCGAACCTCCAAAATAAAAATAACGGGGGCGGCTAGGTGGTGCAGTGAGTAGAGCGTCGGCCCTGGAGTCAGAAGGACTTGAGTTCGAATCTGGCCTCAGACACTTAATGCACACACAAAAACCTAGCTGTGTGACCTTGGGCAAGTTACTTAACCCCAATTGCCCTCCAAAAAGAAAAAAATAAATAAATAAAAAAACCAATCTCCCAGTATATATAGTTTTCAACTAATAGGCTCAGAGCCAGAAGGAATCACAACCTTCATGACTCAGTACCTAATTGACTTAGTACCAAAACGTGTGAAAGACTTCCCCTAAGCAAGCTTCCCTTTAGGCAAGTTCCTCCCACAATAGGCTTTATGTGACTCAGAAAGCATCACAGTTGGGCTGTAGCCCAAAGCAGTGAAACATCTATGATTGAACAGACATGCTCACATAGACCTACACTTCTCCAGCTCGTTTTACAGAGGTAGAAACTGAGGCAAAGAGGATTAAGTGACTTGCCCAGGGTCACTCAGCTAGTAAGTGTCAGACCAGACAAATCTGAGATCAGATTTGAACTCAGGATGATGAGTCTTCTTGACTTCAGATCAGTCACTCAATCCACCTAACTGCCCATCTGACTTATATCAGGTGTTTTAATAAATACTTAGTAACCACAATATATTACAAACAAGGAGAAAAATTTGAAGTATATAATCAAAGAATAGCATGTGTGAAAAAGTAGATCATGTGGCAAAGAGCAAGAGGCAACCAGCAATCATTGACAGCCTGTGTCTTACATTGGTATCTTTGTGATGATAAGAGAAATTAGTGAGGACCCCTACCATGGCAGGTAGGAAGATGTAGTCAAGCATCGCATAGACTGGGCAGGCATGGATAGGTTATAGTGTACCACCCTCTGCAGTGAGATCCCAGATCCCATTGAGTATAAAAAATCATATGCTTAAAGTGCATCAAAAAATACACTTGTGACGTGAGATAAGCATAGAGAAAGGAAGTTAAAACCTGAGAGGAGGGAGATTAGGAAAACTTCATGGAGGAACAGATAGGTCATAGACCCATAGGATTTAAGACTAGAAGGAACTTTCAAAATCATTTAATCCAGCCCTATCATTTTACAGATGACAAAATTTAGCCCCAGAGAAACTGTGACTTTCTTAGGCTATCAGAACCAGGATTTTAACCCATGTCCACTGACTACTTTCTATTACAATTCTATGTTGACCTCTAAAGGATGGGTAGGAATTAACAGAATGACAAGGGGGTAGAGAAAAGAGCGTTCCAGGCATGGGGAACAGAGTGAGTAAAGGTACCGAGGTAGGAAAATGCCGCCCTTTGACGAACCAATCAGTAGTACTCTGTTTTAGCAAGCTAAAAAAATAAATAAATAAAAGAGGTAAGGTCAGCTATAGCAAAATTCAAAGAAACCATACTAGACTGTCTCTCATCATACTGCTTTCATCATTGGTTTCTCTGAATTAGTATATGTTCTGTGGAAGTAATAGCTTCAAAACCACAAGCCCTGAATAAGCCAAACACCACAATGTTATTAGAAAGAAAAGCCGTCCCAGGCAGACACTACTAGACCACTGCAGTTGCGCTTTCCAGCCTCTCTGTTCTTCCTTGCTTAATCATCATGCCAAATAATACATAGTACACCAGTGTCTCCTACAGTGCCCTAATTCTCTTTACCCAGACTGGCCTCACATCTATTATTTTTCACTATCCTCCAGCAATTTGTCTCTTTCCTGGTACCCCTAAATGTTCCCTTCCTCATCTATATCCAGTGGTAATAACTGTGAAAAGAATCTTCCTCTCTCCAAAGAAGCATTTTCCTCTTCTCCCATCTCTGCATAAGCCCAATCTCCCAAGAGCAACACATGTATATAGAATGGGGAATAGTTGAGTTTTGTTGGATAGTAGAGTATGAAGAATAGAGAAGCATTAGGTTAGTACAGTCAACAGTCAATAAAACACCTACAATGTGCCAGGCATTGTGATAAGCACTGTGATAGAAATATGAAAAAATAAAATAAAGACAGTCCCTGCCCTCAATAAACTTACAGTCTAATGGGATAAGATGATGATGATGATGATATATATATATATAGGTGTGTGTGTATAATATTTACAAATATACATAAATATATGTGTGTGTGTGTGTGTTGTGTATGTATGTGTGTATGTATAGGCCCAGAGAAATTGTGACTCCCTTAGGTCATCAAAATGGTATCAGAACCAGGATTTGAACCCAAGTCCACTGACATATGGATAGATAGATCTATATTTATATCTATATACATAGATCTATCTATCTATACTTGTAGATAGATAGATGGATAGATGGATAGATAAGAGAGAGAGAATATACACACATACACCAAAGAAAGGAGGAGAAAGAAAGATTCAGTGGCATGGTGGAGAAGTCAGTCAGAGAAATCCCAGAGTAGTGACACTCAGGTAGAAAGAAGATGTCTGAGCAGATCTCTCTCCTTAAATGGAGGATAGGAATTCATGGCCCCACCCTACAAATCCAAGAGGCCAAGGGTAGTGATGAGACACTAGTATCAAGGCTGAAATTAGCTTTCACAGGATGATGAGAGTAATGAGACATAAATAAGTCAGAGAATTCCCAGAGTAGAGCAGCCAGGTGAGAAATTAAGCATTACATAGTATTAGTCACCCAGGCTCCCACCAGAGGTATCATGACTTCTCACTCTCTCTCATTGCTATCTCTCCTGCCTATCCAATCTGTTTTCAGGGCCAGTTGATTTTACTTTTACAACATTTCCCATATATCTTCCCTTCTTTCTTCTGACACGACCACCTTCCTGGGTTAGGCCCTCATTTCCTCATACCTGCACTACTGCATGATTGATCTGCCTGCCACAAGTTTCTCCCTACTCCAGTCCATCCACCCCTCATCTGTCAAAGTGATCTGCTTAAATAGTTGGTCTGACCATGTCACCCTCCAACTCAATAAACTCCAGTGACTTTCTGTCACCTCCAGGATCTAAGATCCTCTGTTTGTCTTTCAAAGCCCTTCATAACCTGCCCCACCTCCAACTTTTCTGTCTTCTTACACTTTATTCACTTGCATGGATCTTTGATCCTTGTTGTTCCTCACACAAGACTCTATATCCCAAATCCAAGTATTTTCACTGATGTCACCCATTTCCAATTTATCCTGTATGTAGCTTGTTTATACAGAGTTCTTTGCATGCTGTCTCCCCCGTTGGACTGTGAATTCTTCAGCTCAGGGACTGTCTTTTCCCTTTCTTTGTATCCCCATTGCTTGGGGTCTGGAGGAGAAGTGAGACTGATGACTGCACAGCACTCCCTCAGCTAAATCCAATTCACTAGCATGTCATGACATCACCTCTGATGTGATGGTCTGCTTCAAGATGGAAGCATAAACAGTCTCTGTAAGGAGAAAAAGGGTCGCCCACTGTCAATTTGGCAATACAGTTTTCTTTCTTCATTTTTCTTTCTGCTTTTCTTTTTGCTTTCTCTCCCTTCCCTCTGTCCACATAGGGTATCACACCCTTACTTACAGGTACTCTGCCCAAAGGGAATATTAATGTAATTTTAATCTCTGAAGCTTTTTTTTTAAACCCCAAATCACTCTGGCTTTCATTGATTGGCCAACAAGAGGTTCCAGGCCAAGCCCTACTAGGTTGTTCCCTGTTAGGCCCTGATTAGCTCAGAATGATATAAATAGCATTGTTTCTATTTTGGCCAGAAACTCTGAGAATCTTCCCCTACCAGATCTTTTTTTGAGGTCATTCTCTGCCTCATTTATTAAATCTTAATCACTGAATGGGCATTGTCTCAGTCAAACTGAGACCTGTTAAAGACCTTAGCTAGAAAGGGTTCTAGATCCCCCTCTTCATCCTGGGCCATCTCCAGTTGTCCTGATCCATATCAGATCACTGGACCAGTTGGCTGTGGAGGAGAAACTGAGGCTGGTGGCTTCGCACAGCCCGCCATCACTTAAATCCAATCCACTTACATGTCATGGCGTGACCTTCCTGATGTCATGGTCCTTTCGGAGAATGAAAGACAAACAACAATCCCCATTGCTTAGCCCAGTGCCTGGCACATAAACACTTAACTGATTAACTAGGTAAAAATGAAAAAAAATAGAGTGATAAATAAATAAAAATAAATGACAGGCTAAGGAAGTTCAACTTTATTCATTAGGCAATCAGTGGCCATAGGATGATGTAAAGCAAAGGAGGGACCCACATAGACTTATATATAAGAATAAAAATACCTGATAGAAGTGTCCAAAATAGATGTTCTCTTTCCTCATAAATTCACCCCTCATACACATTTTCCTATTTCTATTTTGAAGGCACAACTACTGTTTTAGTCATCCAGGTTCAAAACCTTGTAGTCATTCTCATTTTTTTCCCCTTTCCCTCACTCTCTATATCCAATCAGTTGATGTGCTATGTCAATGTTGCCTCCACAACATCTCTCACATCCAATCTTTCTCTCTATTTATATGGCCACCATTCTTAAGTCAGGACCTCCTCACCTCTTACATGGATTATTGCAATAACCTGCTACTGTATTTGGTCTCCTAGTTACCAGTTTTCCTCTCTGCAATGCATCCTCCACACAACTGTCAAAACCATCTTTCTAAAACCCAGGTGTGGTCAAATCCCTGCCCTCCTCAAAAAATATCGAATGGTTGCCTATTTTCTCTAGAATAAAATAGAAGCTGTTTACCTTGACATTTAAAACACATGTAATGTAGTTAGCCCTTTTTATTTACAACTCTAGGAGATCAACATTGAAACTATTTTCATGCCCCTTTTGCCAGTGAAATCTAAAGGCTAAATGATTTGCCCATGGTCACATAGATAGTATTGCCTTGATATTTAAAATCTTTCACAATATGACTTCTACCAACTTTTTTTTCAGGCAATCATAGTTAAGTGACTTGCCTAAGGTCACACAGCTAGTAACTGTCAAGTATCTGAGGACAGATTTGAAATCAGTTCCTTCTGACTCCAAAGCTGGTACTCGATCCATTGCACCACCTAGCTGCCCCTCCCACCTATACACAATTTCCCTTCAAGTATATTTTTTCCGGTCCAACTGGTCTTATTATTCTTTGAATGCTGCATTTGGTCTCCTAGCTACTATTCAGCACCCTATACATCTCTGACCTCTGCATCTTTGCAATTTGTGCCCTGTGCCTATAATGCATCCTTTCCTCTGAAATCAAACCTTTAGAATCCTTAGATTCCAAAAAGATTCAGCTCAGGTCCCACCTCATGACCATATCCCTGAGTCCCATTTCCCAGAGCTGTAAAATGAGGAACTTGTACTTAATGACCTTGGAATTCCCTTCTAGCTTTAGATTTATGATCTGATGACTATAATTCACATAGACCATAACATCCTCAAGTTATTTTATTGGTAAAATGTCTACATTGTTATAATTATATAATGCAATCATAAAAATGAACTGAACATAGGACTTTACCTTGATCTGTTCCCAGAATCCTTCATAACTTCTTTCCACCCCCATCTATAGGGCATAAAGGGAATACAAGTCCTTCTCTTCCCTTTGCTTCATCTCTCAACTTCATTCTTTAGCATTAAGGAAAGCAAAAGAGAGTTTCAATTTCTTTTTTGAACTTTATTTTTCCTTCCCTCCTTTACTTTGACTTATCTTGTTAGAAGTTCTTTAAAAAGCATTGAACTTTTTTTTTTTCTTTTTGGAGGGAAGGCAGGGCAATTGGAGTTAAGTGACTGGCTCAAGGTCACAGGGCTAATTTTTTGTGTTAAGTGTCTGAGACCAGATTTAAACTCAGGTCCTCCTGACTCCAGGGCCAGTGCTCTATTCACTGCACATCTAGCCACCCCAAGGTACGAACATTTTTTAAAAATAGGATAGTTACAATAATGTATGGGAAACTTGGTTCTCCATATATTACAAAAAGTCATTTGTTCTCTCTTTTTCTCATCTGGAAGAGATAGCATGTTTGCATCAATAAGTGTATATTAGGTCCTCACTGTCTAGTGAGCAAATGGGTCTCTAACATGCCAATATAACACAGAGGAGATCTGACCTCATTGCAGGATAGATCTCAAACTTGCCTTCTTTGTCATAAGCACAAAACCAAACACTTTTCCATTCTCTCTTACAGTGCCTTAAATTTTTAATAAAATGTGATTGATTAACATTTAAATGCAAACACAAAAGCCTCTATCGACCTGCACTTACACTGATCAATGTTTCCAAGAAATTCAAAGCTCAAGCCCAGTGAAGACAGAGCACAGATTTTCAGTCTCTCCAGCACTAGAGTAACTAACACTTTTCTGTTGATGTGTTTATACAACACCCTTCAGAAAACAACATTAACCTAATGGCTGATTCTCCTGTTCATTTTATTTCCTGTTTTCCTACTTAAAAACTACAAGAGAATCATTTTCCCACTTCCGTTTTTTTCTTTCTCAATCACTTTACATTTTCACTCAGAATTCAGCTTTCAATCTCTAGAACAATGAAATTGAGAAAAGGGGCACATATAAAAGTTAGTCCTTGGTCAAGAGTGAATTTGGGCAAAAACTAAACAACATTGAATAAAAGAAAATTCAGCTATGTTGAACAACATGATGATAACTGCTATTCTAGAAACCTATATCAAATTTTCCATTAAAATACCTAGCAGATAGAAATATGAATGTCAGGAGAGCAGAAAAAGGCCCAAGTTATACTATGAATGGAGCTAGCTAGTACTCTAGCTAGTTCTAACTCAATACTTAGAAAATAATGAATCATATTATAAAATTACTGGTATCAATATCATGACTAAGTACAACATTTAGCAGAGATATCCCTGCTATAGATAATCCTTCTACTGATGCAGATTGCAACCTAGGTATACCTTTTCTACATGCATGATTTTTTTACATGTCTTTCCATAAATCCTAGAGAGTTATTCAACTAATGATGTTTAATCCTTGTGTTCAAGTCTCTCTTGTAACATAAAAGGCTGCAGGTGTGCTTGTAGAATTTCTCTAACTAGTTGCCCCACTCATAAAAAATGAGAAACTCACAACATGACACCATTCAGCATACTATACTAACTCCTCTTGCAAGCATATGGTTCACAGAACTTAAAGATAGAACATTTTATTGGCAATTCAAGGAAAATAGAATCGAATTATCTCAGTGGAATTTATGGAAAAGGAAGGTATTCATCAACAAATAGGCTACTCTCAGAACTTTGTAAAAACCTGATATGTGGTAAGTACTTAAAAATGTTTATTGATTGAATGATAGAGTTCCTCTTGTACTCTTCTTGTAAGTTGACATGGCTCCCATTGGGTGGTATCAGCATCAATCCCCCTCATGATTCTTCTATTCATGCTTGCATAGTAGCTCCTCTAGTATCGTTAGCCATCATCTTGACAGAAAAAAAAAAACTCTCTTTGATGTGGTCATATCCCATGATTACAGAGGGCAATATTGAGAGCGTCCCTGTCTTAGGAAGAGATATAGTTCTCCCTACATCTAGGTTCTAACATTGACAAACAAGAAACTTCCACTGTGGAATTTCTCCCTTTTACTACAACTCTTGTCAATCTCTCACCTCACAGAAATTCCCCCCAGGGATCAAGAACATACTGTTCCTCTTATTTCCAACTGAGTCTCTGTTACTAGCACCATTTTTGGACAAGGGGACTTCAAAAGATTGATGTCTTCATGCCCTCAAGTGTCTGGGTAATATGTTTCCAGGTGACTATTTCCCATAAATCCAGGCGTGCCTAATATCTCCCTTAATGATCTCCCAAGACAAATTGATAGGGTTATTCAAATACAATAGGGACTTAGATGGAGATCCTGAGAACAATGAGAAGTAATCATACAGGAGGAACAGCTAGATGGTGCAGTGAATAGAGCACCAGAACTAGAGTCAAGAAGACCCAAGTTCAAATCTGGCCTCAGATACTTAACAGCTGTTTGGCTCTGGGAAAGTTATCTAACTGTTTCCTCATCTATAAAATGAGCTAGAGAAGGAAATAGCAAACCACTCCAGTATCTTTTAACAAGAAAATCACAAACATGATCATGAAGAGTCAGAAATGACTGAATAACAATAGTCATACAGGGAGAAAGAGAATGAGGAAAGAATAGTCAATAAGAGCAGGAGAGATATGAGTTGCTAGCAAGGATAGTCAGATCAAGCGAAGTTTCTTTTTTTTTTTTAAAGCAATTGGGGTTAAGTAACTTGCTCAAGGTTACAGGGCTAGTCATTATTTATGTGTGGGTGCTCATTTTCTGAGGCCAGATCTGATCTCAGGTCATCCCAACTCCGAGGCCGGCGCTCTTACTCACTGCACCACCTAGCCGCCCCTTTAGGGCAATTGGGGTTAAGTAACTTGCCCAAGGTCACACGGCTAGGATTTTGTTTGTGTGGATTAAGTGTCGGAGGCCGGATCTGAACTCAGGTCCTTCTGACTCCAGGGCCGGCGCTTTATTCACTGTGCCACCTAGCCGCCCCAAGAGAAGTTTCTTTATGTATGATGGAGACATGGATGTGTTTGTAAGTAGCAGGGAAGGAGCCAGTAAAAAAGGAGAGACAGAAGATGAGGGCAGGAGAGGTGAAACACTGGAGAAGACAGAATGGGCTGAATCAAGGGTGAATGTAGAGGAGTTGACCTAGGCAAAGAGAAGGGCCACCTCCTCGTCAGAGGCTGGAGAGATGGTGATAATGGAGGAAGACTTTTGAATAGTGTGAAATTAAGAGGAGAGGGGAAGAGGAACATCTCTGATAATGTCCTTTATTTTTTCAGTGAAGTGTGAGGTAAGGTCCTCAGCTGAAAAGGTGGGGATAAAGATTATATGGGGGGTGGGACTCAGGAGGACAGAGGATGGAAAAAAAGTTTTGGAATAACCACTGTTCCAAAAATGCACAGAAGAGAGCAGAAGGTGGTTTATAGGAAAACACAGACAAGTGAGAGTTTTGGCACATGTTGAATTCAGTATATACTTTTAAAAGAAACAGAAAACAACATTTTTTTCTGTTTTTCGTGTATGGAAATGTTCATACTTGTCAAATTTGTAATTACAAAAAAGAAAATTTGAATTTACAAAACCCAACAAGACATGTGGTGGAATGTTCTTCCATCTCTGAAAAAGCATAAACAAAACAAAAAAGAAAAGTCCTGAATTTAAAGTCAGAGGACCCATCCCCATTCTACCACCTGCCACCTGGGTAACTTTGGGCAAGTCAGTTAACCTCTCTGAGCCTCCGTTTAAGAAATGTATCAAATTAGGAAATTAGCAAATGTCCCCTTCAACTCTAAATCTATGATTCTATGATCCTATGACCTATGAACTAGGGCCAAGCTAGTGAATCTAGCCAGTCTGGCATTTTCCCCACCTGAAGCCTCCCCAAAGGCAAAATGGGAAAGAACCACTTCTCTATCTCTATCTATATCAGGCCAAATGCACTGAAGCACACAGAGTATATACAATAACATGAGGAAAATGTGCAGTTAAGGAGGAAAAAAAGGACTTTACTCTTCAAATATCCATTGAGCATTTGTCACTTATTCAGACAGTATTTATTTTTTGTAGGTGGAGGTATTAAAAATCTCAAGACTGGGATCAATACTGCTAACATAAAATGGAGCAGAACTAATGTGTTTACTGTATTTTATTATTACTTGAAAATGAGTTATTTCAACACATTTATTTATGGCACTTGACAGATCAAATATTCCTTTTCTCCAAAGTTCAAAAAAACATGAGTACAGTCAATTTTTTATTCCTTTTAATTTGTACTCTACCCCTAAGTATGCTCAAAGTAATCCCAGACATAATTTCTTTGGGTCCAATCAGATAAACTAATGGACTAGACTAGAGACTCGAAGTTTC
Organism: Gymnobelideus leadbeateri; assembly: GCA_011680675.1. Classification (NCBI taxonomy): domain Eukaryota; kingdom Metazoa; phylum Chordata; class Mammalia; order Diprotodontia; family Petauridae; genus Gymnobelideus; species Gymnobelideus leadbeateri. The sequence continues at coordinate 749,341 of WOXC01003558.1, read as the reverse complement.
TATGTCAGGGAATGACCTAAGATGATTTTCTTGTGTGAATCAAGACATTATTAGAACTAGACACTAATCTAGAGGTTTCTCTGAGATATAATTTAACTTCAAGATAAGCTACAAATAGCTATGGGAGAAAAGAAAGAGGGGAAGAGTGAGCTAAGCTGTAACAGAAATATATCTAGGGGTATACACCCCCCCTGGCAGCCCCCTCCCTCACCTAGCTTTGCTTGAGAAATTTGTAATTACTCTTTATTTTCTAAACCTATGACATCATGACTGAGGAAGGGGTATAATGAATTCAATCCACGATGAAGTACTCAATCAAAGCAAAGCAAGAAAAGGGAAAGCTGCCATCACAATGAAAAGATAAGGTTTGGGGGAGACGGTTTGCATCATAAAATTCCCTCCTACTTCTATCTCAGCGCCTTAGATTTTGTTAGATTCATAAAACCCTGGTTCCTCACCCTGGCTTTTGGTCAATAATTGCTTGGATCCTGGTTTATCCCTGTCCTTCTTTCCTCAAGTGAGGATTTTCCTACCACCCTGTTGATTGCACTAATCATCAGCACATAAACATCAGGCTGTTATTCCAGGTAGAATGATAGCACTGTCTGATGCCTTTTGTATGATCTGCTTATGGCTGACAATGGCATTGAGAGCCATTTGCAAGATTGAAAACTGTAAAGCAGGTTTCAAACAGCTCAGAGTTGCAGTGGCAGTTGGAACAGACCACTGATGGGGGGAGCTGGCTATGCTATGAGACATATCTGTCATGTTACAGGAAAGAAACTCCTTGTCTTGGTAGCATGTGGAATCAGGTACCCCATTTTGTCAATGGTACAATGAACATCCTAGGTTCTTGCACTGAGCAGATGAAGACTCTCTTAGAATACCTGAACCAATGCTAATTGTCCATGGCCTTCATCTCCCTGGAGAGAGTTTCCGTAGCCTGAGCTAAGCTGGTTTACATTGTACCCAGTCTTGTAGAATGCAGTCTTCTATTAGAAAGCATGGAAACTTTCCTCAAGAGCTTAGGCATGAGGTTGCTAACCATAAGATTTGCCTGTGATGGCAGGGACAAAGGACCATGTTTGAATACACCAGGATCCTAAATGGACATCTAGGGTGACAAAATACCCTAGGGTCAGGAGGACCTGAGTTCAAATGTGGCTTCAGACATTCACTAGTTGTGTGACCTTAAATCACTTAAATCTGTTTGTCTCAATTTCCTCATCTGTAAAATTATCTAGAGAAAGAAATGGCAAACCATTCCAGGATCTCTACCAAGGAAACCCCAAACAGGGTCAAGGAGAGTCAGAACAAAAATAATAACAATGGATCCCAAGTCAAGGAATAATATAGGTAGTACAAGATAGTAGATAGAATATTGTACTTTGGGTCAGAAAGACACAGGTCCAAATTCTACCTTGGATCCTTACAGTCTATATGCTCTCTGTACCTCAGTTTTCTTACCTATAAAATAATAATGCTAGATTTAATGGCCTCTAAGATCCCTTCCAGACCTAAATCTATTATTATCCTATGAATACAGTCCTGCTGGTTCAATTTTTAACTCATTTTTTATTTTGTTAAATTGTTTCCCAATTACACATAGAAAATTTTTAACATTCATTTTTAAAAATTTTGATTTTCCAATTCCCTCTCCATCCAGCCCCTTGCCCGCCCACTGAGAAGACAAGCAATATGATGTTGATTTTACATATGAAGTCATATAAAACATATTTCCTTTGTGTTCATATACCCTTTGTTCATAAACACACACACACAAAAAAAAAGAAAATAAGAAAAGTAAAGAAAGTTAAAAAAAAAAAGTATGCTTCAATCTGCACCAAGAGTTCATCAGTTTTCTCTCTGGAGGTGGATACCATTTTTCGTCCTGGGTCCTTGAGAACTTTCTTGGGATCATTGCCTTGGTCAGAGTAGGTAAGTCTTTCACAGTTGATCATCCTTATAATATTGCTGTTATTGCATACAGTGATCTCCTGGTTACTTCACTTTGCATCAGTTCATGTAAGTCTTTCTAGGTTTTTCTGAAACCATCCTGCTCATCATTTCTTATAGCACAATAGCTACAACTCGTTCAGGCATTCCCCATTTGATGGGCATCCCCTCAATTTTCAATTCTTTGTCACCAGAAAAAGAGTTGCTATAAATATTTTTATACAAATAGGCTCTTTTCCCTTTGATTTCTTTGGGATACAGATCTAGTAGTGGTACTGCTGGGTCAAAGGGTATGCAAATTTTTATAGTCCTTTGGGCATGGTTCCAAATTGTTCTCCAGAATGGCAGAGTTGTTGATTCAATTTTTGAATGACTTAGCTATATTAATCTTCAATGAATTAGTTCAGGAAGATGCAACTATCAACCCACTTACACTCCACTTTGCATCTGCTACTCTGCCTGGTTTCAATTCCACAGAACAAGATTTTCTTCCTAGGTTAAGCTCATCATCTCTGATCTCATCACCATGCTACTGACTCAACCTTAATCACCTCCCTCAGTCTTCTCACCCCTCTGATTGTAGGGCTAGAGGGTACCAAACTCCTCCCAATAGCTTCCTTTATTGAGGGCAAAAAAATGGACTTTAGGTCTCCTAAAGAGAGTCTTTAGTCTTTAGGACTCCCGCTCTGCATCTGCTACTTCTACCTAATTTCAACTCCAAGGACAAAGATACCCATTATTGTCCTGCCCCTCCCCCACTAGATTGTAAGCTCCTTGAGGACAGAAACTGTCTTTCTTTTTTATTAATTGTTGCATAGTGCCAGGGACATAGCAGGTGCTTAATAAATATTTATCAGATTAGATTAGGTTGATTTATCCAGCAATTTGTTCATACCAAATCCAGCATTTGATCATGGCCAATTTTTTGTGGGCTTCTTAATTTATAACTACTATGGCTCATTGCATCGTTTCCAGCTTGTGGTTTCCATGGCATTTCTTAAATATGTATAAGAATATGCTTGCTTCTTAGAATTTTGCAGCTGCAAGTGCCATCCTTCATCTGAAGAATATAAATAAGTTGATACTGCTTGCTAAAATGTAGATATAGCACATGTGTTTAATGAGCCACCTTGACCCAGCATAACAGTGAATTGAAGGCAGAGGGGCCAACAATAAATACAATGCCAGGTCTAGAGTCAAGAAGATTCATCTTCCTGAGTTCAAATCTTATCTCAGATACTTACTTGTGATCCTAGACAAGATACTTAACATTGTTTGCCTCAGTTTCCCAACCTCACAAGCTGGAGAAGGAAATGGCAAAACACTTCAGTATCTTTGCCAAGAAAACCCCAAATGGAGTCATAAAAAGTTGGACATGGCTAAAAAGTGACTAAACGACAAAAACAAAGAGGAAACTATTTGCAAATGAATTTAGTTGGGGCAAATACTTTCTAGCAAGTGCTTTAAGTTTGAACACAATATCCTCAGTACACACACACACACACACACACACACACACACACACACACACACACACAATTGTATTAGTAATTAAGGTCTTCATGCTCTTTGTCAGGATCTGTGTAAAAATACTGGACAATTATTGCCCCTGCCCTATGAAATCTGAATTAGCATTCATATATAGATTCCAAAGGGGAAAAATCATAAATATTTTTATCAAAGCTGATTATTTGAGAGACTGGATCTTTAGCCATTCTTGTTGAGAACATCAAGAAAGGAGCAAAGATGACATGAAGGTAGAATTAAATTAATTTGGAATTAGGCTGTAGGTGTTTGTAGTACCAATGCAATAGTCATAGCAACAATGATTACTATAAATATACCTGCATAGTACTAGATCACAAAATATAACAGACTCTCCATATAGAAGCCAGAAGCAAAACATTTATTCTGATACCAGAACATCGAATCCCCAAACCAGTAAGCCAATTCCATCATATAGCAAAGAAGTTAATAAGTCACAACAGCATAGAGAGCCACAGTATCCTTTAGCTTTCCCACAAACCAACACAAGCTTAGCTATCACAGCAACTGGCAAACACCAACTTTTACTCACAAGCCTAGCTGTCTCCTTCAGAAGCATCCTCTCCTCCCAGCCATGTCTAGTTACTCTGACTCTCATCTTCCTGTGGGTTCTGCTCCACCCTTCAGCAAACTCTTCCCATCACAGGCTCCATATGATTACATTCAGCCTATTAGGGGGCAGGGTATATTTTCAAAGTGAGGAAGGTCTTCAAATTCCCTTAGGCTTATTAAGGGGCAGGGAAGATCTTCAAATTCCCATTACTATTACAGTGTTTAAGAAAAAGGAGGAGACAACCTCACTCTTAGGTTTTGTTACCTTGGAGAGGGCAATTTCTGTAGAGTAGTGGAAACAGAAACCAGATTGCAAAGGTCTGAAGAGTGAATGGATGGTAGAAAAGTGGAGTGTATAGAAAAAGTGAGAAAAGTTATTAAGTATATATGATTATTTCTACAAGTTTGGCTTAGGAATTCTAGCATAAAACCAACTAAAGTGACCCAGGTCCTTGTTAGGAAAGTGTTGAACAAAAACGAGCCTCAGCCTCTTTTAAAGGAAAAGTATAATTGTGTATAGGAAGATGAGAAAATCTTTTTCATTCTTAGTAAACACTTACTAGATTGGTATTTTAAATTACAGAATATGCTGTTAGCTTAACGCTCGAATACACTATGTCTGTCTATTATTTATAACCACTTAAAATTTTAAAGTACTGGAAACATAGCCATTGCCTATTATTTATCTTTTAGAGTGCTTTAAATCTTGTTGCCTTTGTTTTTTCTTTTCCTGGTATCTAGAAGAAAGAATCATCAAAGTTTCAATGACAAAGAAAGACTAGAATGTTCTGTAATAGTTCATTTCTATCTTGTTTCAGACTAGATTCACCTTATTCGTTTTTTTCCCAGAAAAATTATCTAAGTTTAACATCATCTTGTAGAAAATACTTAGCAGGGGCGGCTAGGTGGCGCAGTGAGTAGAGCGCCGGCCCTGGAGTCAGAAGGACCTGAGTTCAGATCCAGCCTCAGACACTTAACCCACACAAACAAAAACCTAGCCGTGTGACCTTGGGCAAGTTACTTAACCCCAATTGCCCTAAAAGGGGCAGCTAGGTGGCGCAGTGAGTAAGAGCGCCAGCCTCGGAGTTGGGATGACCCGAGATTGAATCCGGCCTCAGAAAATGAGCACCCACACATAAATAATGACTAGCCGTGTAACCTTGAGCAAGTTACTTAACCCCAATTGCTTAAAAAAAAAATACTTAGCATCAGAAATAAAGAAATGGATCATTTAAAAAGCACATTAGATTTGGAGTCAGAAAAGACCAAGGTTCAAATCTCACTTCAGATCCCTATTTGGTGACTAACCAAGAAGATATACAAAACCTACATGGACTCAATCACACACACATACACACACACACACACACACACACACACACACACACACACTCCAAAATTGTTGGATCAGTTCACAATTCCATCAACAGTGAATTAGTGTACCAATTTTTCCACATCCCTTCCAACATTTGTTGCTTTTCCCTTCAATCGTTTTAGCCAATCTGATAGATATAAAATGATATCTCAAGATTGTTTTAATTTTTATTTCTATAATGAATAATGATGTAGGACATTTTTTCATATAACTATACATTGTTTTGATTTTGTCTGAAAATTGCCTGTTCATATCCTCTGACTATCAATCAGGGAATGACTCATATTATTATAGACTTGACAAAACTTTATATATTTGACACATAAGACCTTTATCTGAGAATCTATCTATAAATTTTTTCCCCAATTTTCTACTTTCCTTCTGACCTTGGATACATTTATTTGCTAAAAAAATAAATAAAGAATTAAATATAATTGAAATTATCTACTTCATGCATCACACTGCTCTCTATCTTTTGTCTATTCATAAATGGTCTGTATCCATTTCAATCTTATCTTGGCAAATGGTGTAAGAGATTGGTCTGTGCCCAATTTCTGCCAAAGTGCTTTCCAGTTTTCCCCCAAAATTTTTACCAAATAATGAATTCTTATCCCCAAAACTTGTCTTTATATTTGTCAAATACAAGGTTACTATATTTGTTTGCTGCTGTAAATTGTATATTTACTCTGTTCCACTGATCTACCTTTCTACTTCTTAGCTACTACCAGATAGTTTTGATAATTACTGCCTTACAATATAGTTTAAGATCTGATACTGCTAAAACTCCTTCCTTCATGTTTTTGTATTAGTTCTTTTAGTATTCTTGACTTTTTGTTTTTCCAAATGAATTTTGTTATTAATTTTTCTAATTCAGTAAAAAAAATGATAATTTAATTGGTATGGCATTGAATATATATAAATTAGTTTAGGCAAAATTATCATTTTTTATTATAATGGCCAGCAGGCTGCTATCTTGTACCTTGAGAATTTTGCCTGATGTCCTCACTGTGTGTCTGAAGATGTCTACAACCCAATCAATGTAATGCAAATTAAATATGTTCTCCATATTGAGGGACCTTGATTGTGTCTAATTCCGGTACCACAGATTTCCTTGCTACAAGGCCCATAGATTCCTTGACATTCTTCCCAGGGCTCATCAAAACATTTTGCAGCCCAAGTACACTATTTATGAATAAGTGACTCTATAAAGCTGAAGAATGAATATGGGGTAGAGGTAGATGAGTCTATGTACTATGAGTTTGTGGAAAATGTGCTCCCCAGATAAAGTAACTAATACATAAAATAAGACTAAGGAAACAGAGTTTTGGTTAATAAAGACCTGAAGGATGTATTTTATTCTCCTCCTTACCGGAAACAACAGGGTAAGCTTTACTGATTCTACCTTGAAGGAGACCTCCAACATCTTAGAGATGTACTACCAACACAGGATATTCTGATAAGACTAATCACTGAGAAATGCATTTTCCCACAGGGACACATTTGATCTTTTGGAGCTCATGTGACCCCAAGGCTTGCACAATTCCCTCATTTACATTCTGTCACAGAATGCTACTGATTGACTGTGTACTCTAAGGGCTCCTAAAAAGCTATAAAAATCCAATCAGTATACTAAGAGACTAATGCTGCAACCAATCCAAGCAGTCTTGCTGAGTACACTAATGAATTTCTTTTCCTTTCAGTCTGAATATTCACTTTTTGACACCTGGTCTTACAGACAGGGTAGCAGAGATGATTCCCTCTGGTGTCTCAAGGAACCCAAGCTTTGAAACTCCCACAAGAGAACATTCCCTCAAACTATGGAAACTCAAGAGGTGGAAACATAGATAATATGGGGTACTAAATGGAAGGAGCAAATGTAAGGGAGTTTGCCACCTTACAAAGAAATATTGTTTCTTTAGTAGAAAGATACCTGCATTCTATGGCCTTTAGGATAAAAGCTGAGGATACCTTAAAATGTTACTAAAAAATGTAACTAAGCTCATTCATGTAAGACAATCACTGAGAACTCATACAAGACTTCTAAATCTTATAAACCACAATTAGAAAACATAGGCTTTTGAGGTCTGAGTCCTTGTTACTTGGCGTTTCATTTTCATTTGCATGTTTGTTACCCCAGGGCAGGACAATTCTTAGAACTGTTTTCTTGATGGTAGCTTCATTAACATACTTGGAGAAAGATATAATCAGTATATTAAAATTTGCCACTTGTTCTATAATACAAATGAGATATTATAAACATTAAATCCTGATCAATTCTATCTTAATGTGTAAAGAAAGCACTCACAACAATTCCAAACATCTATGAGGACCCAATTCCTTTACTAACTAGATTCAGAGGCAAATCCCTGTTTCTTTACTTGCCTTTCAGTTAAGCCTCTTCTATGTTTAAATGCTTCTGCTAGCCTTGAAGGCTTGTAGGGGATAAGTTGATAAAGAAAGATCCTTGGAAGAAAGCTAGAAATTAGCCAAATTGATACGTTTCTAGAGCCTCCCTAAATGGGAGTAATATAGATCACAGAGATCATTATTAGACCATGGTTCTCAAGATTGAATACAGTCTAGATGAGCTCAGAGCAATAATTCTTACCTAAACGTTACATATATTTTCTATGTGGTTGATAATTTTAAATTCTTTAAAAACAAAAACCATATATTTAAGAAGAAAGCTGTGGATAGCGTAAGCTATGCACATAAGAAAGAGACCTAAGATTATTCCATGAGGTAGTTGCTGAAAACTACCTCAGAACGATAATTTGTTATCGTTTTCAGGCAACTATATTTTTTACTTGATACCATCAATTCCTATGGAACTTAATTTTGTTTCAGGCCTTGGGGGCAAATACTATGTCTGCTTAACTGATCCCAGCACATCTTTAATAAATGCTTTGGGATAGTGGTGATAACTGATATGTATATGGCACTTTACATACCTTATTTCATTTGAGCTTTGCAGCATCCTGAAGGAAGTAGAAAGTAATAAAATTATTATTATCCTCATTTTAGAAGTGAGGAAACAAGACTCAGAGAAGTTATGGCTTGACCATGGTCACATAGCCAATAAGTATCATGGTAGAGATTTAATCCCAGCTCTTCCAGACTCCAGGTCCATTATACTACCTTGTCTCTCAATGATGATTATTGACTGATGATTGTGAACTCTTCCCAATTAGATTGTGAGCTCCTCCAGGGCCATTCTAATTTCATAACATTCAACTCTTATTGTCTCTTTGTTGTTCTTTCAATTTACATTGTTGTAGTGATTGTGTATAATGTTTTACTGGTTCTGCTTGCTTCTCTCTGCATAAGTTCATATTAGTCAATACATGTTTCTCTGCATTGTTTTCTCCTTTTTTTCTTTTTCCCCCTTTTCCTCTTTAATATTTAACCCAACTCCCAAAGTCCATTATCACATTCATCATTTCTTACAACAGAATAGTAATCCATTACATTCCCTTATATTCACATACCATTTTTTTGTTTAGCCGTTCACAGATTGATAGACATCTACTTTGTTTCCAGTTCTTTGTTACTGGAAAGAAAGGAAGGAAGGAAGGAAGGAAGGAAGGAAGGAAGGAAGGAAGGAAGGAAGGAAGGAAGGAAGGAAGGAAAGGGAGGGAGGGAGGAAGGAGAGAGAAAGAGAGAAAGAAAATGAGAAAGAAAGGAAGAGAGAGAGAGAGAGAGAGAGAGAGAGAGAGAGAGAGAGAGAGAGAGAGCACTATTATATTTTGGTATGTATGAGACTTTTTTTTAACCTTTTAATTTTTTTTCAATGAATAGGCAATTTTCTCTTCTCCCTTTTCTTCTCTTTCCATTGCGGGACAAAAGGTAAGGAGAGGAAAAAAGAGGGAGAAGGGAAGGAAAGAAGAGAAGAGAGGAAAGGACAGGAGAGAAACCTTTGTAGTAAATACACATCGCATAATGAAGCAAAACAAATTTCCACATTGGCCATGTCTAAAAATGAAGGCTTCATTCTGCATCTTGAGTAGTAACCTTCTCTTTATAATTGACTTTAGAGTGTATGCCTAATCTTGGGATATCTATCTGATTCAAAGGATATGAACAATCTGGTCGTTTCCTTAATATAATTCTATTTTATTTTTTGGAGGGAGGAAGGCAGAGCAACTGGGCTTAAGTGAGTTGCCCAAGGTCACACAGCTAATAAATGTGAAGTGTCTGAGGCCAGATTTGAACTCAGGTCCTCCTGTCTGCACGGCTGGTGCTCTATTCACTCTGCCACTTAGCTTCCCCCCTTAATATAATTCTAAAACAAGAGCAATGTTGTTATTAAGCCAATGTTAAAACCTATAGCCTAAAAGGAAAGGAAAAAATGTTCCTTAGGGCTGAAACAAAGATTTAATCAGTCACCCTTTTGAGGAAGTTCAACTAAAATTTTGAAGGAGTAAAATAGAAGTTTAATGGTGATTAACCTAAATTAAGATAATTTAATAAATACTATATATGGGGAAATGATACACAAAAGGACTAATATAATGTGTAATAATTACTTGTCACATATATCATCCAAGCTGTACATAGCATGCATCCTAAGACGTCCTATAGATTCAAGAATAGACCTTACAGATCAACTAGTCCAGCCATCACATTTAATAGATATGATGGCTGAGAAGTTAAACAAATTGTGCAAGGCCATCTACATCTGGAGAAGGGAAAGGGAACAGAAGAAACCATTGAAGACTTTTTAAAAATCTTTACAAGGTACAATATATCTACTATGATAATGTTTTGCATAGCTAGACATGTACAACATATACTCAATTACTTATCTCCCCAGAGGGAATGGGTGACAAGGGAGGAAGGAAGTGGATCTGAAATTCAAGGTCTTAAGATTAAATATTTCAAATATATATAAATACTATTATTAATACTCTTTTGCTTGTAATTGGGAGATAAGATGTGCAGGCATTGGGACACAAAGATTTACCTTCCTCTAATGGAGAGGTCAAAAGCGGTGTGGGAGAGGATAGGGGAGAGAGCAGATTGGAGGAAGTGATGTCTTGCGGGACTGCTGTTCTGGGAGGGTGGGTAGGGGAAAAACAGGGGGGGGAAATGATTGTAACTCAAAATCTGGCAGAAATGAATGATGTAAAACAGAAGTTAATAAAGCATTTGTTTAAATAAAAATCTTTACAAGGGATTGATGTTTATGTGAAAAAGAAAACAAATATACCCTGTTCAATGCACAAATGAAACATGGAATAGGAAAAGAAAATATTTATTCTCAAGTAAATATAAAAATGTAAACATATAAAAACAAATCAAAACCACACCACGTTATTGTAATTTGTATTGTAGGAAATACAAAATACAACTTCTCACATTGCAATTTTTTACAAATTGAAATACTCAAATTATGCAGAATATTTAAAATTTCTCATAAAATGCAACTGCTTTTTACTAGAATATTGACTCACTAAATTTTCATAATTTTGATATGAGATCTTGCTTATTTTAAAACTAAAGGAAATAGAAATCTCTTTTAAATAATTCTTATAAAATCTATGTAGATCATTTAACCTTTTGTAATCAAAGAATAACTAAAAATTTTACTTGGCTATAATTTTAAGTAATGTTTTACTCAAAAGCAGCAGTCATCTAAACCATCTGTTATTGGGTAAAAATGGAGACAGATCAATGGAACAGACTAGACAAGAGAGATTCAGAAGCAATGGAACTCAATAACACAGCATTTGATAAAATGAAAAACAAATTACCTAGGGGAAAACTCCTTATTTGATAAAAACTGCTGGGAAAACTAGAAAGCAGTCTGGAAGAAATTCAGCTTAGACCTACACTTCACACCATATTCCACCATACATTTTAAATGGATATGCAACATTAATATTAATGATCAGACTAAAAACACTGGAAGAGAAAAACATCATATATACATCTCGCAGCTATGGGTAGGAAATATAATCTTAACCAAACAAGAGATAGAAACAATTGCAAAAGATAAAATAGATAACTTTGATTACTTGAAACTGAAAAGCTTTTGCACAGACAAAATTAATAATTAATGTACCTAGGATGAGAAGAGAAGTAGTTGAATAAGGGGAAAAAATCTTTCTACAAAATTTCTCTAATAAAGGTTTGGTATACAAGAAATTCTCTCTCTCTCTCTCTCTCTCTCTCTCTCTCTCTCTCTCTCACACACACACACACACACACACACACACACACACACACAAACACACACACACAATCTGAAAATTGACAAAAAAAATGAACCTCAAAATGGCAATACTAACGGGGGGGGGAGGGATAATAGGAAGGTAAGCACACTAATACATTGTTGGTGGAGCTATGAAATGGTACAGCCATTTTGGAAAACAATTTGGAATTAAGTAAAAAAAGTGACTAAGATGACTATATCCTTTGAACTAGAGGCTCGTTTCTGGGCTTATACCCCAAGAAAGTACTCAGTAAGAAGCAAGTCCCCATGTACTCCAAAATAATTATAGCAGCACTTTTTGTGATACCAAGGAATTGGAAATAATGTATATGTTCATTGTTTGGGGACTGGCTAAATAAATCGGGGCATATGAATAGAATAGAACATTACTGCCCTATAGAAAATTATGGTAGAGACTTAACAGAAGTAGATTAAGAGATTAGGAAGAGGTGGCAAGAATATACAAAACAACTATAGAAGAAAGATTTTAATATCACTGATGACCACACTGGTTTGGTTACTGATCTAGAGCCATACTTCCTAGAGAATAAAGGCAAGTGGGCTTTAGGAAGCTAACTAGCTAATAAAGCTAGCAGAGGTGACAGAATTTCAGTGAGTTACTTAAAATCCTAAAAGATGATGCTGTAAAGTGCTGCACTCCACATGCCAGCAAACTTAGAAAACTCAACATAACCACTGAACTGGAAAAATCATTTTACGTACCAATCCTAAAATGGGCAAGGCCGAAGAACATTCAAATTACTGAAAAATTGTACTTATTTCAGATGCAAGCAAGGTTTTTCTTAAGATTCTGCAAACAAGGCTTCAACAATATGTGAACCCAGAATTAACAGAATAGGTTAATTTTCAAAGAGGCATAGGAACTAGAAACCAAATTGTCAACACTCACTGGATTATGGAGAAAGCAATGGAGTTGCAGAAAAATATCTACTTCTACTTCCTTGACCACACTAAAGCCTTGACTATGTGGATCACAACAAAATGTGGCAAGTTCTCAAAGAAAAAGAAGTACCAGATCATCTTATTTGACTCTTGAGGAGTCAAGTCAGTTGTATGCAGGTGAAAAAGCAACTTTATAAACAAAAATGAAACTGATTGGCTTATATTAGAAAAGGAGCATAACAAGACTGTATAATGTCTTTTTTATTTAACTTATACGCAGAGTATAGCATTTAAAATGCCAGGCTGGACAAATCAAAAACAAGAATTAAGGTTGTTGAGAGAAATGTCAACAATCTCAAGATATACAGATGATACACTCTGATGGCAGAAAGTGAAAAAGAATTGAGAAACCTCTTGAGGGTGAAAGAAGAGTGTAAAAACTGGTTTGAAGATTAATATTTTTTTTAAAAAAAGGTCGTAGCAACTGGTCCCATCACTTCCTGGCAAATAGAGGGAAAGAAATGGAAGCAGTATCAGATTTTATATTCTTGGACTCAAAGATTACTTCAGATGGTGAGTGCAGCCATGAAATTAAAAGGATACTTGCTCCTCAGAAGGAAAGTTGTGGCAAATCTGGATACATACTAAAAGCAGAGACATCACCTTGCTGATAAAGATATGCATAACCAAAGCTATAGTTTCTCCAATAGTAATATATGGTTGTCAGAGTTGAACTATAAGGAAAACCAAGCCTTGAAGAATCAACACTTTCAAACTGTGGTGCTAAAGAAGACTTTTGAGAGCCCCTTGGACAGCAAGGAGATCAAATCAGTTAATACTTAAAGAAATTAATTCAAATTGTTAGTTGGAAGGACAAATACTGAAGCTGAAGCTTAAATACTCTGACCACATGATGTGAAGACAGGACTCATTGGAACAGACCCTGATGTAGGGAAAGATTGAAGGCAAAAAAAGGTGATGGCAACAGAAGAAGTGGATAGGATCATAGAAGCAATGAACATGAGTCTAGATGGACTTAGAGAGACAGTGGAGGATAGAAAGGCTTGGTGTGCTATGGTCCATGGAGTCACAAAGAATCAGACATGATTGAACAACAATAACAAGGAAATGGTGTATTGATGAATACAAAAAAATTGAAGGATCTGTTAAAAACTGATGCAGAGTGAAATAAGCAGAGTAAAAACAAAAAAACATACATGTAGTAACTGCAGCAATGTGAGTGGAAAAAAACATCAAACACCAAAAAAGAAAAAGCAAATGCAATGAAATTATAAAGATCAAGTGGGACTCAAATGATTATGAGAACACACCCCTTTGTGGACGTGGGAGGTTCACAGGTGTTACACAATTGTGCATGTTTTGGTACCTTTTCAGTGAGTCAATCCATTGTGCTAATCTCTTTTCTCTTTAAAAAATATTATTTGTTATATGGAATGACTTTCTGGGAGGAGAAAGTAGAAGGATATTATGGATAACTATAATGATTTAAGAAACCAAAGACATCATTAAAATTTTATTTTAAAGAATAACAAAATTAGAATATATGCTTATTACCCCTAAATTGCAATTTTATTCATAAAAATTACACTTTTGATATAATCCATCAGGAAAGGTAAGGCTGAACATAGAGTAAGAAAAGATTGCCCTGCCAAAATGTCATAGCATGGGAGACACTGTTTGTCTAGAGCCAGAAATATTCAGAAATTCCTGGTTTTGTAACATTAGTTTGTGAGCCTTTATTTAAAATTATGATATACATATACATGTTTAGCTCTCAATTATATCAAAATGTAATTATCTTATGCATATATAATTATCTTATATATATAATTAGTAGTTCTCTCATTTATTAAAATCTATAACATAACAGAATTTTATATATCACTATTTCCTTTGAAATTCACTGATTTTAACAAGGCATTTCAAAAACAATCAAAAAATAATGACATTACAGAAAAAGGCAAAAATATATGTAATATAGTTATGTCCCTGGCCCACTGATAAGCTCTGGGCCCCTCTCCATAAAAGTAAGTTCTGATAATTTGTACTTGTTTGAGAGAGAGAGAGAGAGAGAGAGAGAGAGAGAGAGAGAGAGAGGAGTCCTACACGTAACCACTATATTATAGTTTCCAGAAACTTTAAATAATGGGTTTTATTTTTTATTATCATGGATATCATTTTGGACTGTTTTTGGTGATTTGTCCTAATATTTTTTCCAGATATTGAAGTTAAGATGGCAGGTCGATAATTTCTAGGGTTATCTGTTTCTTAATTTTTAAATAGAGAAACTATATTATAACTTTTCTAGTTTCTCTAAATCTCATTAGTTTTCAGATATTGAAGGTACTCTACTAAGTTTTTGAAGATTATACTAATGGAATTCTCTCCTCACTGACCTCTCAATCTTTCCAATGGTGGCATATAATTTGGTCCTAGGTACAACATGCTTTCTATTTTATTGAGCATTTAGAATTTTATTTTGAACTAGTTTCACATTAATTTAAAGACATTCACCGATTTAAAGTCAGAGAAATGAACTCTCCTTATCATTAAAATGAAAGGTTAGCTGCTTTCAATATATATAGCTTGTTCACATAATCTTTCTTTAAAAAAATATTTTATTGATTCCTTTTGCTTTTGCTTTATTTTCATTTCTGAATCTATCCTTCCTGCTTTCTCTACTCAAGAAGCCATCCCTCATAGCAAAAGAAAAAAAGAGAAAGAGGAAAAATAAAAGCAGTTCAGCAAAACCAACATCAATCACATATAATAGTATATTCCACATTTCACAACCATAGCCCTAACCCCTCTCCCCCAACACATTGCCTTGCAAAGGAGAGGAGGTGGATCTACTCAGTTACTCAGTTCCATTCGGCAGTCAAGCTTAATTCTTTTTTTCGCTTTTTGGAGGGCAAATGGGGTTAAGTAACTTGCCCAAGGTCAGAAGGCTAGTTTTTGTGTTAAATGTCTGAGGCCGGATCCGAACCCAGGTCCTCCCGACTCCAGGGCTAGTGCTCTATTCACTGTGCCATCTAGCCACCCCCAAGCTTAATTCTTATAGTCAAAAACATCAGGTTTATTTGGTTTTGTTATCATTGTTCTTTCCATTTAAATTGTAATTATTTCTATATGTTGTTTCTCTGGTTCTGCTTTCTTTTCCCTGCATCAGTTCATATAAATCTTTCTACACTTCCAGGAATTCTCCATACTTATGCTTATTGTACAATAATATTACATTATATTGTTTCTATTATTTTACTTCCACAATTTGTCTAGTCACTCCCCAATCACTGAACCACTTTGTGGTTCTTTGCAATGACAGAAAGTGATGCTACACACATTTTGGTATGTACAGGACCTTTCCATCTGTGTTTAACTTCCTTGAGGTATATGCCTAACAGTGGAGTCTCTGAACCAAAAAGCATTTAAGATTGGGCCTTGTTGAGACCACCCTAACAGTTTCCCCTTAAGGGAAGCTGTAGTTTATAGAATCTATACATAGAAACCATTGTTATAAGATTAAGTCTCATGAATCTAGTACTGGCTAAGAAATAGAGTGGTAATCAGTAGAATAAATTAAGTAAACAATACACAGTAGTAAATGATCATCATAATCTAGTGCTTGATAAACCCAAAGATCCAAGTTTTGGGAAGAACTCACCATTTGACAAAAAATTTCTGGGAAAACTTAAAAGCAGTTCATTAGAAACTAGTATATTCCATATATATCATATATCATACCATATCATATTCCACATATATCATATATCATACAATATATCAACATCTCACAGTATATAGCAAGATAAGGTAAAAATAAGTACATGATTTAGACATAAAGGATGATATATATAAAGTAGGGAAGCTTGGAAAATTTTACTTCTCAAATCTATGAATAAAGGAAGAGTTTATGACCAAACAAGAAATAAAGAGGATCACTGGTAGTAAAATTAATAATTTTGATTACATGAAACTAAGCAGGGTTTGCACAAACAAATGAACCCAAAATTAGAAGGAAAGCAGTAAATTGGGGAGGGGCATTACAAGCTTCTCTGCTAATGGTCTTACTTCTAGAATACATAGGGAACAAAGTCAAATTGATAAAAATAAGAACCACTCCCCAATTGATAAATAGACAAAGGATATGTATAAGTTTAGAAAAAGAAATTAAAGTTTTCTATAGTCAAATGAAAAATGTTTTAAATCACTATTGATTAGAAAAATGCAAATTTAAACAACTCTATGGTACCATCTCACATAAATCAGTTTGGTTAACATGACAGAGAAGGAAAATTACAAGTGCTAGAAAAGATGTAGAAAAATAAGGCTACTGATGCCTTTTTTGGTGGGTTGTAAGCTGATCAAACAATTATGAAAAATAATTTGGAACTATGCCCAAAGAGCTATAATAATGTATATACCCTTTGAACCAATACCACTTCTAGGTCTATATTCCAAAGAAATCAAAGAAAAAGGAAAAGGACTTATATGTTCAAAAATATTTATAGCAGCTTTTTTTGTTCTGTCAAAGAAATTGAAAATTGAGGTGATGTCCAACAATTGTGGAATGGATAAACAAGTTGAGGTATATGATTATTATAGTATACTATTATGCAATAAGAAATAATGAGAAAGATGGTTTCAGAAAAATCTGAGAAGACATATAAACTGATGCAAAGTGAAGTGAGAAGAACCAGAAGAACACTGTACACAGTAACAGCATTATTTTAACAATGATTAGCTGTGATAGACTTAGCTATTCTCAATAATACAGTGATCTAAGAATTCCTTTTTAATTTTTTTTTATTTTTTCCCACAATTACATGTTAAAATAATTTTTAACAATTGGGTTTTTTTTTTTAAGTTTTGAATTCCAAATTCTGTCCCTCCCTCTTCTCCCCTCCCCCTTCCCTGAGATGGTAAACAACCAGATATAGGTTATACACATGTAAGCATGTAAAACATTTAAATATCAGTCATTTTGTACAAGAAGACTTGGATAAAAGAAAAAGAATTAAAGAAAGTGAAAAATAGTATGCTTCTGTCTGTATTCAGACAATATCTGTTCTCCCTCTGGAGGCAGATAGTATGCCTCACCATTAGTCTTTTGAGATTGTCTTAGATCATTGTTTTATTAAGAAAAGCTAAGTCATTCACAGTTCTTTATTGAATAATATTGCTGTTACTGTGTATAACTGACTTTGTGTCAGTTCATGTAACTCCAAGTTTTTCTGAAATCATCCTGCTTGCACTTTCTTATAGCACAGTAGTATTCCATTGAAAATATATACCACAGATTGTTTAGCCATTCACCAACTGAAGGGCATCCCTTTGGTTTCCAATTCCTAGACACCACAAAAAAAAAGTTGCTCTGAATATATTTTTTATAAATAGGTCCTTTTCCCTTCATTTTTTTAGATACCTTTGGGATAGAGACCTAGCAGTGGTATTACTAGATTAAAGGGTATGCAGAGTTTTATAGCCCTTTGGGCATAATTTCAAATTACTTTCCAGAATGGATGGATCAGTTCACAACTCCACCAACAGTGGATATCTACAACAATTCCAAAGGATTTATGGTGAAAAATGCTATCCATTTCCAGAGAAAGAAGTGATGTAGTCTGAATGAAGATCAAATTATACGTTTTTTTAACCTTATTTTTCTTGGGGGGAGGTGGAGTTGGTATGCATTTTTTTCACAACATGAGCAATATAAAAATATATTTTGCATGACTGAACATGCATAACTTATGTCAAATTGCTTGCCTTCTCAAAAAGGGGAGAGCAGAGGGAGGGAGAAAATTTGGAATTCTAAATTTTATAAAACATGTTAAGGGGCGGAGTCAAGATGGTGGAGTAGAAACAGGACTTCCGAGCAGCTCCAGCTTCCACCTTTCCCAACCCATGTACAAACTTTGGAGCTACAGAACCCACAAGATGACACAGAGAAGCTAACCTCCTGCTGAAGACAACCTGGCAGCCCAGCAGGCTGGCAGGGAGTGGCCAGAGCAGGCTCTAGGAGCCGAGCCCAGGCCAATGTGAGCCAAATGTTTTAGCCCCAGGGTGGGCCTGACCAAACATTGGCTGGAGGGACTCCAGAACACCCCAGAATTATCAACACATAGATGCTAAGGACAAAGTGATAGGTCAGTGCACTGTGGACTTTGGGTTACAGTGGTTGGGAGTGCATCGGCCTCTTTCCCTCAGGGCGAGAAGCTGCTGAAAAGCCGAGGCACAGCAGCTGCCATGTTGCAGCTTCAGCTCCTGGCCTGCAGACTGTAGGGGGACAAAGCAACCAGTCTGAGGGTTAATTGCTCTTGCTTTAAAAACATGTTAAAAATTGTTTTGCCTGCCTTCTCAGTAAGGGGACAGCAGAGGGAGGGAATTTGGAACTCAATTTTTTTTTTAAAAACAAATGTTAAAATTGTTTTTACATGTAATTAGAGTAAAATAATTTTTTTTAAATTTATGAAAAGAATAGTTTCAGAAAAACCTGGAAAGACTTACATGAACTGGCACAAAGTAAACTGAGCACAACCAGAACACTGTATATAGTAACAACAGTAGGGTAACAATGATTAACTGCAAAAGACTTAGCTACTTTGATCAATACAATGATTCAAAGCAATTCCAAAGGACTGATGATGAAAAATACTATCTACCTCCAAAGAGAAAACTGGTGAACTCTGAACATAAATTAAAGTATATATATTTGCTTTCTTTATTTTTCTTCCCTTTTGGGCAATGTGTCCAATATGGAAATGTTTTGCATGATTTCACATATACAACCAATATCATATTGCTTGCTTTCTCAATGGGTGGGGAGGGGCTGGAGGGAAGGCCAGAATTTGGAACTCATCATCTTTAAAAACAAAATGTTAAAAATAAATTTTTTTAAAAATTGAGCCTGATGGTCTTGTGCTCATCATGATGGTCTCCACCTAAGGAAGGCTTTAAGTTTATAGAACACACTAACAGAAAAACACTGAAAATAATATTTTACAAGGTTAATACATCTGTATTATCCCCCCAGTAATATTTTGTCTACCACCAACTTGTTTTTCTCCCTTACATGCAAAATACCAAAATATTTTTTCTACCACCAGAATGTTTTTCTATGTGATAATAAACTCCCAAAATATTTTTGCTTCTGCTCCCTGATATGTAAATCGATCCACTGGGGGTCACCAAAAATGAATGTATAAGAACCCCTCTCTTAGAACAGTACTTTGAAACTCATGCTCCATTCCAGTGGGAGCTTGCCTTCCTGCTAGGGCATTCCTTTTCTGATTAATAGACCTGTGTCTCTCTGCTCCCCATCAACATTGCTTTTACCTGAGTTATACTCTATCTTAGTATGTATGAGTCATATGTTGAATCCACTCTCTCCTTTCCCCTTTTTTCTGTTTGCAATAAATTTTGCATTGAACTGATTTCCACTGCTTGATATGTTATTTTCAGTATCTGAACTCACTAAGGAGTTGTTTGCCCTAAGTCTCTGGCTAGCCCCCAAACTCCTTCTTAGACATAAATTAGATAACCCAGACAAGGACTTCATCTATTGGCAAGCTGCACCTATGCTGGAGGAGTATAGAACTGTGAGCCCAGTTGTAGAAAGCAAAGTTCAGTACAACCGCCACAAAATATCAGTAACTTTTTTACCAACATACTTCCAAATAAGTTTCTAGAATGATTGGTCCAATTCTCAGTTGCTCTACCAATGTATTAGTGTGCCTATCTTTCCACAGTCCATCAAACATTGATTATTTCCATCACACACACTAGCTGTGTGACAAAACCTGAGAGTTGTTTTGATTTACATTATTCTTATTACTAGTGATTTGGAACAGTATTTTACATTATTGTTAATAGTTTGCAAGTCTTATGAGTGCTTCCTCATCTATCCCTTAAACATTTTTTCCATTGGTAAATGGCTCTTGGTCTTATATATTTGTATTAGTTCTCTATGTATCTTAGAGATCACACCCTTATCAGAGATATTTGATGGAATGATGTTTTTCACCTATTGGCAATTTCCCTTCTTATTCTATCTTTATAGATTTTATTTTTAAAAACTTTAGTTTAATGTAGTAAAAATTTTTCCTTTTATTGATATTTCTGTTTGTTACATCACCATAATATCCTATCTCTTCCCATTCCCTTCCCCAAGAGTCATCTCATATGAAAATAGTATTTTTTAGAAAAGAAAAAAGAAAGTTAGCACAAGTGATCAATACATTTAAAAAGTCAAAAATATATGCAATATTTAACACCTATGATCTCCTACCTCCACAGAGGTACAGATCAGGGTCTCATGTCCCTTTGTTCAAGTTTCAGCTAATCATTATGATTTTGTTGCATTTACTTTTTTTTTTTTTAAAGCAATTGGAGTTAAGTAACTTGCTCAAGGTTACACAGCTAGTCATTATTTATGCGTGGGTGCTCATTTTCTGAGGCCGGATCTGATCTCGGGTCATCCCAACTCCGAGGCCCGCACTCTTACTCACTGCGCCACCTAGCCACCCCTTTAGGGCAATTGGGGTTAAGTAACTTGCCCAAGGTCACACGGCTAGGTTTTTGTTTGTGTGGATTAAGTGTTGGAGGCCGGCTCTGAACTCAGGTCCTTCTGATTCCAGGGCCGGCTCTCTATTCACTGCTCCACCTAGCCGCCCCCTACTTTTTTTTTTTAACATGGTCTTTCCATTTACATTGTTGTAGTTACTGTGTATTGTTTTCTTAACTCTGCTTACTCATTCTACATCAGTTCATCTAGATCTTTTCACACTTCTCTGCATTTATCTCATACCTCATTTCTTATAGCACAACAGCATTCCATTTCATTTATGTGTCGCAATTTGTTTAGCCATTCCCCAATTGAGGGCAGATCATTGGAAACAGTGTTTCCAATTCTCAGCTATCACAAAAAGTATTGCTACAAGTGTTCTAGGGTGGATGGGGATTTTTTTTTCCTCATGGATAGCTTTCATGGAGTATAAGACCAGGAATAGAGTCTCTAGTTCAAAAGACATGAACATTTTAGTCACTTTATTTGCCTAATTACAAATTGCTTTCCAAAATGCTCGTACCATTTCATAGCTCTATCCACTACCACAACCCCTCCAACATTAATTGTTGCCACTTTTTGCCATTTTTGCCAATTTGCAAGTTATGAGGTGAAATCTTGTTATTTTTGCATTGTGTTCTTATTGTTAGTGATTTTCATTTTTTCACGTGGTTTGCAACTCTTCTTTTGAGAATCGTTTGTTAAAATTCTTTAACCACTTCAAGAATGGGAGGAAGGAGAAAGAGAGGTGGGAAGAGGGGGAAGAGAGAGATTGTTTATATATCTTGTATACTAAACTCTTATCAGAGAAATTTGAGTTTCACATTCAAGTCACTTCTTTTTTTTATACTTGACGCTGTCTGTGCATAAATGTTTCAGTTTTAAATAATCAAGATTCTCGGGGCGGCTAGGTGGCGCAGTGAGTAAGAGCGCTGGCCTCGGAGTTGGGATGACCCGAGACCAAATCCGGCCTCAGAAAATGAGCACCCACACATAAATAATGACTAGGCGTGTAACCCTGAGCAAGTTACTTAACCCCAATTGCTTAAAAAAAAAAAATTGTTTGGGGTGGCTAGGTGGTGCAGTGAGTAAGAGCGCTGGCCTTGGAGTTGGGATGACCCGAGATCAAATCCGGCCTCAGAAAATGAGCACCCACACATAAATAATGACTAGCCGTGTAACCCTGAGCAAGTTACTTAACCCCAATTGCTTAAAAAAAAAAAATTGTTTTGGGGGCGGCTAGGTGGCGCAGTGAGTAGAGCGTTGGCCCTGGAGTCAGAAGGACCTGAGTTCGGATCCGGCCTCAGACACTTAACGCACACACAAACAAAAACCTAGCCGTGTGACCTTGGGCAAGTTACTTAACCCCAATTGCCCTCCAAAAAGCCAAAAAAAAAAAAATAATCAAGATTCTCTCTTTTATCTTTCAGAATTGCCTCTATGATCAATTTGTTTAGGACTTCATCTCTAACCCATACCTGCAAGAAGTATATCATCTGTTTCCCATCTAATTTTTATAATATGATCTCTGTTATTGTCACATATTCACTTAAACTGTATTGTGTCAGGGAGGCTAGGTGGCATTGTAAATAGAGAGCACTGGCCCTGGAGTCAGGGGGACCTGAGTTCAACTCTGGCCTCAGATACATAACACTAACTAGCCATGTGACCATGGGCAAGTCACTTTACACCAATTGCCCTGCCCTCCCCACTCCAAAAAAAAAAAAAAAAAAGAATGTATTGTGTTAGTCTAAGCCTAATTTTGGGCAGACTGCTTTCCGGTTTTCTCAGCAGTTTTTAATCAAAATAGGAAGTTTTTCCCCAGGGAAGTTGTGCTTTCCACTTTTATCAAACACTGATTTATTAGTTCTATTATTTCTGAATCTCCTTTGTCTAGACTGTTCCATTGATTTATCTCTCTATTATTTAACCAATACCAGGACTGCTGCTTTGAAATATAGTTTGAGGTCTATAAATGGTAGTCTTCCTTACTCCTTACTTCTTTTAATCATTTTTCCTGATGTTCTAGATCTTTTGCTTTTTAAAAAGCGAATGTTATTATTTTATCAAGCTCTGTAAAGTATCCCCTTGGTAAGTCAATTAGTATAGCATGAAAAAATATAAATTGATTTTGGTAGTATTATGATTTTTATTATATTATCACAACCTAGCCACGAGCACTGAATATTCCTCTAAGTTATTTAGATTGTCCTTAATTTCTTTAAGGAGCACTTTGTAATTGAATCTGTAAAATCTTTTGTGTGTTTTGCGAGGTGATCCCCAGATATTTTGTGCATGTTATAGTTATTTGGAATGAATTTTCCCTTCCTTTAATTGTTCCCTGTGTTTCATTTTATTTATCTGGATATGCTGTTGATTTTTGAGTGTTTATTTTGTGACCTGCAACTTTGCTAAAGATATTAGTTGTCTCAAATAGTACCTTTGCTGATTCCCTGGGGTTTTCTAAGTAAACCATAAGTCATTAGCAAGTAAAAATACTTTTATCTCCTTTTACTTACCATTATTCTTTCAATTCCTTCCTGTCATATTACTATTGCTAGTATTTCCAGAACTCTATCAAATAATAATAGGGGGAGTGGGTATCCTTGCTTCCCTCTCATATTTATCAGAAAATATTTTAGTATATTTTCTTTGCATATGATACTTACTTTCATGTTGTCAAAATGAAAGTATCATAGATTTGGACATGAAAGGAACCTCATGGACCACCTACTTCAACCCCCTTATTTAACAGAGAGGAAATTGAAACCTAAAGAATTTAAGTTATTTGTCTAAGATCACACATTGGTGTATCAGAATTGGTATTTTTACTGAGTTGGTCATTGCCTCTCACTACAGATGCAATTTAGTGAAGAATTTTCCCTTTAGGCATACCTGTGAAAGGTACTTGATCTCATACTTTTTTTTATTTAATAATGCACCATTTTCTTTTTGAGTCCCTGAACTTTTTAGGCTTAAAATTATAATCTATATCTAAATCCATTTTTTTTTCAAAACTACTTTTCAATTTTCTAAGCAGTGTTAACCAACTAAAGAATTCCTCCCCAAATTAATTTCTGTTCTCTAGTGAACCAAACACTAATTTATTTAGTTTGATTATTCCTGATTCTCCCTTATCTAGTCTGTTTCACTGATCCACTTCCTTATTTCTTAATTAGGACAAAATAGTTTTGATTATCACTGCTTTATAACATGGACAGCTAGGTGGTACAGTGGATAGAGTGCCAGGCCTGGAGTCAGGAAGATTCATCTTTCTGAATTCAAATCTTGCCTTAGACACTTACTAGCAGTGTGACCCTGGGCAAATCACTTAACCCTGTTGGCCTCAGTTCCTCTTCTGTAACATGAGTCAGAGAAGGAAATGGTAAACTACTGCAGTAACTTTGCCAGGAAAACCCCAAATGGGGTCATGACAGTCAGGTACAACTGGAAAACTACTGAACAACAAAAAGCTTAATAGTATAATCTGAAGTATAGAAGAGCTGGTCTCCCTTCCATTCCTACTTTTACCCATTGCTTCTTTTGAGATTCTGTACCTTTTGGTTTCACCAAATGAATTTTATTATTTTGTCTTGTTCTATAATGTACCTTTCCCCAGTCCTTTGTACCTCTCCTGTCTTCCATGATCTTACAGAGATCACTGACAGTAGCTCAGTAATCCCATCGGTCAGCTCCTTCAGGATCCCAGCAGCTGTATATAGTTCATCTGGGCCCTCTGGTGACTTAAATTTGTCTCAGGCAGCTAGTGAAGTGCTCTCTGACTTGAGGCCTTTCCTGATCCCCAGCTGCTGTTAATATTCTATTCATTCTAGCCCAAAATTATATTGGTTTTGCTGATCTAAATAGATATCATAGTTCCCTTATAAAATGTAAGCTCCAGGGTGGCTAGGTGGTGCACTGAGTAGAGAGCCGGCCCTGGAGTCAGAAGGACCTGAGTTCAGATCCGGCCTCAGACACTTAACAAACACAAACAAACAAACAAAAAAAAACCTAGCCATGTGACCTTGGGCAAGTTACTTAACCCCAATTGCCCTCCAAAACAAAAAAAAAGGCAAAAAAAAAAATGTAAGCTCCTTGAAAGAGGGGTTATTTAGTCTTTGTCTTTGCAACCTCAGCATCCGGCACTGTACTCAATTCAATTCCATTAGCATTTATTAAGTGTATGTAAGGTATTTGCTCAGTACAGAAACACAAAATGAGAAAAGTGTTTCATTCTAATGGAGAATGGTCATAAAACTGGTCATACTCTTAGATTAGGTATAATTGCACTACTGAAAAAAAAAAAAAAACTTGTGTGTATAGTCCCTCTCCCTCTCACCTTCCCCCACCTTTCTCCCTCCTACCATCCTCCCCACAATGCAGTTTACAACCTTACTATGATTTTTACAGTTGAAAAATATGTCTTAGTTGTCCAGAGAAGTCAGGTTTTTTTTTTTTTTAGATTTACTCACCAAAGGTTCCAGATAACTGAGTTTGTTCACAGACTCAGAATCTTTCTCCCCAATAGAGGATCCCCTTTTCCCTGCCCCTTCTCACTCCCTAGCATACTTCCCTAGGGAAGTACAAGGGAAAAGAATACTAAATGTGCAATCAGAAGACTTTGGTTTTAATCCTGGCCCTCTCACTTAAAGCTGTTTGACCTTGGGCAAGTCAGTTCTCAGTTGAGTTCCAGTTTCCTTATTTGAAAACAGGAATAATGATGCTTGTACTGCTTACCTCCCCAGGTTTGAGGGGTAAAGTATCCTTTAAAGTTTAAACGCATACTTTAAAGAAAGCATTGGATTTGGAGTTAGACTGTTTAGATTCAAATCTCAGTTCTATTACTTGTGTGACTGTGGGTGAGTCAATTGACTTCTTGGGGCCTTGGTTTCCTTATCTTTAAGGTTTAGAAGGTTGGACAAAATTACATTGGCAGTCCTTTCCAGATCTCCATCTATAATGCTTTGATCCTACATGCTTCTGAATTAAAATCCTTTAACTGGAAACAAAGTCTTTCATTTCACAATTAAAGATAAAGGTTTTAACAAGCAAACAATTGGAAGGGAGAAGTTTTTGGTGTGAATTAATTTTTGTCAAGGTATAAATTGTGTTGATACTTTTCTGTTTTGATATAGCAAGAAAGTTAGAACAACATAAAGCAACAGATTTCTAAAGGTAGGGAGAGGAGAAGATGCCACTGAGTGAGAAAGAAGAACAGAAAGAAGACCCTAGAGATACCAAGCTTCTTACCTCAGGGGACAAACAGAAGTGGTATAAAAAAATTTATTACTACAAGGATTGGCCTCTCGCCAATTTGTGTAAATTATGCTGATATAATAGGTTGATTATCATAGAATCATATATTTAGTGCTGAAAGTGACCTTAGTAACTCATTATACAGATGTGAAAACTGAGGCTTAGAGAGATGAAGTGATTTTTCAAAGCTCACGCTTATAATAAGTTACAGCATCAGGATTTGAACCTAGGTCCTTTTGACTCCAAATCCATTATTCCATTCACTGTGCCATGGTTTCTTTGCCAGTTTCCTTTAAGCTTCCTCTCTCTTGTAATAAAACATGTGTTTCCAAAATGCATTACCTTTTCTGTTCTGAAAGAACACTGGCTTCAGAGTCAGAAGTGGATTCAAATCCCATCTCAAATTGTCACTACCTGTGTAGTCATAATAAAGTCACTTCAACTCCCTTTCCCTCAGTTTCTTCATCTTTACAATGAAGGGGTTAGATTAGGTGGCCTTTGAGGACTCTCCCATGTCTAAAATGATCATCCTATGATTATATAGCCTTGTGTTTCTTCAATTTCTAATGTTAGATCACCTAAAGCCTACTCTGGTACTCCGTTGTGGCAGATGAGTAATTTTAGATTCTTGTAGGCTATAACAGTGGAATCTCTAGCAGATTACTCCAAATTGAAGAAGGCTTCAAGAGCATTCCTGGTGACAGAGATCACCTATAGCACCTACTAATTAAGGAATAGCCAAATTAAATATGAAGAGCAGAAGTTCTTAACCTGGGGTCTGTGAAATATATGTATATACATATACACATACATATATACACATATATACATATATGCATAGGATTAGAAAGGAAATGAATTGTATTGAAATAGCTATTTTATATAATATAATATCATATAATATATAATCTAATATATAATTTTATATGCATATATATACATATATATATATATATAAAAAACCTTTGTTTTATCAAATTACTTGCCCATGTTCACACAGCTAAGAAGTGTCTGAAGCCATAAGAGCTATTATATATAGCTATTTCAGTACAATTGGTTTCCCTTCTCATTCTGTGTATTATATTTTATGCATTTAAAAACATTGTTCTTTTTTTTTAATTTTTAAACATTTGATTTAAAAATTTTGAATTCCAGATTCTTTCCCTTCATCCCTCATCACCCACCCTTACTGGGAAGATAAACAATTCCATATGGGTTTTATATGTGTAGCTAAGCAAAATGTTTCCATAGTGGATATATTGTGAAAGACTGACTATATTTTCCTCCATCCTATCCCACCCCCCACTTGTCCTATTCTCTACTTTGATCCTGTCCCTTTTCAAAAGTAGGTGCTTCCAACTTAAAAACATTATTCTAAGAAGGGGGTCTTTTCTGGGATGGGCTTGCCCCAGACTAGTACTTTAGTAATTTATTTAGGTTAACACTTATAGGTCATTCAGCAGTTGTCAAAAGGAGTTTATTTAATATTAGCAGGAGGATATTCAACAAGGGGAGGCACTGAGGACACCTCAAGTTGATCCAAGTGAGTGAAGCTCCTTTACCTGGATTGTCCTTTGTGACCCACCAATCACCAGAGAGGTCCTGGAGCTCCTCCTGACAGCCACATACTAAAGCAACAAGGAAGTGATGCCAATAGCCTGAGTCTTCAGTTCTCTGAGCCAATCAAGTCTCAAGGATGGTCTCAATACCTTTTAATGAAAAACTAGACTCATTTGCTTGGGGACAGGGAGTAGAATACAGCTCTTCTTAGAGGGTCTATGGTCTTCACCTGAATTCCAAAATGGGTCAAATAACAAAAAATGTTAACACCTGATGTAGAGTCTTGGCAGCAGAAGGGGGAAACACCAGGGATGAGTGCCTTGCCATGGTAACCAATAAAATAAGGGAAAATGAATGATAATTTTCAGTCTTTCACATCCTCCCCCTTCTTTTGCCCTGAAAATAGAAGGGGCAGAGTAATAGGAAAAGAAGGGGAGATGGTATTAATACAATATTTAGATTGTGAATAAACATTAACTTTACTGCTGGTACCCTCAATGTGAGATCTTTGCCTAACAACAAAGGAGTTGACAAATTACTGAAGGAACTGAACCATAACAATGTTGACGTTCTTGTAGAAATGTAACCAGAGACCAGAAACAAATTGCAGATAAATGGAAAGATGGTTCACAGTTTCTCTTTTAATAATTGAGTAAAGGATTAGTCTGCATCATGTGCCCAAAGGAAAGAAGCAGCAATTTTTCTTACCCTGAAATGCTCATTCTGAGAAGAATAAATAAATAAATAACAATTACATAACACCAAGTGCCAGCTGCCATGCTAAGTGCTCTACAATTATAATCTCATTTGATCCTCACAACAACCCTGCAAGGTAGGTTCCATTATTATCTCCATTTTATAGATACAGAAACTGAGGCAAACAATTTGCCCAGGTGTCACATAGCTAGTAAGTGTCTGAGGCTATATTGGAACTCGAGTTTTCCTGACTATCCACTGCAAAAGACTGCCATTAAGATCATCAAAACTGATGCACCAGTGCCTGCTTTAGAGAATAAACTAAAGAAATTCTACAAGGACTCTGACAGGAGCCTCCAAGCTAGGCCCACCTATACCTTGATACTCAGTATTTGATATGAAGGAATGAGAGCACAGGGAAGATCTTGGGATGGAGGATGAGGGGGAGGAAGCTAGAAAATGTGTTTGAAAATTAAGAAATGAAAGAGGTCAAAGTCTTAAAGACTGAGAATATCTTCTCCAGAAAGAGAGTTGGAATGCATGCAGCAATCATTGAACTTTACAAACAAGTAAGTAAAATGTCATTCTGTTGCCCACTTGTTTAAAGTCTAAGGTCCTGGGCTCAAAGCTAGGCTTTGCTACTTAATACTTGTGTGACCTTAGGCCTCTTAGGACCTGGATTTTTTCATCTTTAGAAGGAGAGGGTATACCCAGTGATCTCAAGGACCTTTTGAGAAAGTATCTATAATCCTCTGAACTTAATAAGCAGAAAAAAAAAAAACCTGGTTACCATGGTATAAATTATTTCTGAATCAGGTATCTGTGCAGTTAGATCATCTATTATTTGGAACCAAGGACAAAATCAATACCAATTTGGAAGAAAAGACAAAGAAGAGATGATAATAATGCCTAAATTTACAATCTAGCCCATTTAAGCAAGCTATTTTCTCTGGAAAAAGTGGAAAGTGGATAAAATGAAAGACATTGGTTCTGATTACATAATTTCTTAGAGATAATTTAATGGATATAAAACAGTTGACAACAAGGAAGCAGAAAATCCCAGAAACCAATTCTTCCATCAAACGTTTGATCTCTACGTGAACCTGAGAGAAATGGTTGCTATGAACTGGGTCCTAAATTAAATAGAAAGAGAATAAAGTGGAATGAATCTGAAAAATTGTATAACACTTTCAACGACCTCAAGGTACTGTCTAAAACCTAAAATGATCTTCTAATTTCTTTTTCAATGAGATGCTTTTGATGACATCCTATAACTGTGAATCATGAAACACTATTACCCTAGATAAAACAAAATTGTAGGTGACCCAGAGATCAGTAAAGGAGCAAAACACTGGGTCTACATTCTGTTGCTAGAGTCTTCCTTCAGTTGATTATTTCCAGTTTTTCCTGAATATACTTTATTTGTATATAGCTGTTTTCATGTTCTCTCCCTTGGTAGACTGTGTCCTCCTGAGAGCAGAGTACTGGAAGAAGCAATATAAAAGACATCACTAATGGTATTTAACTGGAAAACAGGGTGAAATAATAATGCAGCAAAGCCAAAGGATAATAGGTGGACAGCCCAAATACTGCACTGGGACCCATGCATGTTAAAAGTCCAAGGGGAAAAGCTTCCAGGTCATTGGTAGATTCTCTATAAAGAATGTATGGAAAAATCTGGACAAGAATCTTCTAAGTCAACAAGGTGTGGATAAGTTACAATGTGTGCAAGTGGAAAAAGTACTTATATGAATGAGATGATGGATCCATCAACATATCTCATGTTCGATGCTACTCCCTTTGCCCCTTCCTTTTTTTTCTCTTTACCTTTATCACTTCATTACATTTCTTCTTTACCTTTATCACATCAATAGTCACCTTCTATAACTTGTAATAATAATAACTAATATTTATACAGTGCTTGTTATATGCCAGACACTGTGCTAAGGGCTTTATAATTATTATCTCATTTGATCCTCACAAGAGGATTGTTATCCCCATTTTACAGATGAAGATATGGAGGCAAACAGAGGTTAAGTGACATGCCCAGGGTCACACAGCTAGGAAGTTGTCTGACTTGAATTCAAGCCTTCCAAGCTTGGCGTTCTATCTACTGCACTACCTAGCTGCTATAATAGGAGATGATTTCCTCTATTTATCATTAATATCTGATATTCATAGAGCATAATACATATAAATGTAGGTGTTCACCATCCCTATTCATCTCTCATATCTTTCAGCTCTGGAAAGTGAAGCAATTTGCTTTCTGGAATTCTAAATAGGAAGGAAGAAGGGAAAAGAAGGAAACAAACACTTATTAAGCACCAACTATGTACCAGGCATTGTGCTAAGTACTTTACAAATATCTTTAAGTGTCAATTGATTCTCACAACTACCCTGTGAGATATGTGCTATTATGATCCCCATTTTACAGTTAAGGAAACAGTGATAAACAGGCTAAGTGATGCATCTAGTGTCTGAGGCTAGATTTGAACTCCAGGCTTCCTGACTATGGACCCAGCACTCTATCCACTATATCACCTAGCTACCTCTTCATATCAGAAGGCAGTTTCTTTTTTAACTGATATCATTAAGTTGCTTGAGATAAATCAATAAACACCTATAAATGTGCTAATCTTTGGGAATACAAAGACAAAAGTGAAACAATCACTGTCCTCAAGAAGCTTATATTCTAATAAGGCAAACAACATGAATATGTACATGTGTGTATATATAAATATATATATTATATGTACATGTATATGGATAGAGAGGGAAGGAGGAAGAGAGACAGAGAGAGACAGAGAGACAGAGACAGACAAGAGACAGAGAGAGAGAGAGAGACAGAGACAGAGAGAAGGAGAGAGAGAAAGAGAGAGTGAGACAGAGAGACACAGAGAGAGAGAGAGAGAGAGAGAGAGAGAGAGAGAGAGAGAGAGAGAGAGAGAGAGAGAGAGAACAGAAACATATAAAGTGAATACAAGGTAATTTTGGGAGAGAGGGCACTGGCAACTGGAGGAAACAAGAAAGGCTTCAAATAGTAAGTAACACCTTAAAGAAACCAGAGATTCCAAGAATTGGAAGTTACTATGTCATTTATTCCAGGCATAAGGACAGTTATTGCAAAGGCATAGAAACGGAAAATGGAATGTCATGTGTTCAGAAAAGTAAATAGTCACTAGTATGACTGGACCATAGAGCATGTGAAAGTGAAATACATAAGAAGCCTGGGAAAATAGGAAGGGGGCATGTTGTAAACAGTTTTAAATGTAAAGCAGAGAAGTTTATTATCTAAAAGCAATAGGGAGCCACTGGAATTTATTGAGTAAGAGGAATGGGAATGAAATAGTCAAATGTGAACTTTAAGAAAATTATTTTGAAGTCTGAGTGGAGGACTGAATTGGAATGGGGGGAGGCTTAAGAAAGGGAAACCCAAGGAAGCTATTGCAATAGTTCAGAAAAGATCTCTAGCTTCTAGCACAGCATCTGGCACTTAGTAAATCATTAGGGGCAGCTAGGTGGTACCGTGTATATAGAGTGCCAGGCCTGGAGTCAAAAAGACTCCTCTTACTGAGTTCAAATCTGGCTTCAGAAACTTACTAGCTATGACCTTGGGCAAATCACTTGAACCTTTTTGCCTCTGTTTCTTCATCTGTAAAATGAGCTGGAGAAGGAAATGGCAAACCACTGCAATATTTTTGCCAAGAAAACAGCAAATGGGGTCATGAAGAGTCAGAAATGATTGAAACAACCAAGCAACAACAAGTAGATGATTAATAGATGTTTGTTGATTGATAGATTGTTCCTTATTCTTCAATCTAACTCATCCAAGCAGAGAATGGCTAACCCAGGAACTAATGATCTCTTCAAAGTCCCCCAGTGTTTTCCATCCAGGTAGAAAGTTGTCAGAGCATTCCGAAAGAGGTCAGTAGCCCTTTGGCCATAAAAATGCTTAAAAACAGTTTCAGTTCTGTACTGCCCTCATCCATATCCCTAAACAGAGTAATATATTTACACTCTTATCCAGTGTCCTGATATTTTTGTGCATAAACACAAAAAGGAAGAAACCATCTTCCCTGGTCCTTCTACTAGCCAATCCAAATTCCTAAACCTAGCCTCCTTTTAATTGGAAGATTGTTTTATGATCTAAAGTGTTGCTTTCAAGAAAATTCAGTTCCCCCATAGTAGTTTGTTGCTAAACTCTTTCTCTTGGGGACATTTTTATTTCCCTAAACATGTTGTAATGTGCTTTCTCAAATTCCTTCCCACTATTGTTCTGTTTTCCTTTCCATTTTCTTTTAAGTCATAAATTTTTATAGACATATTCCCCAAAGTTGGCTTTTGCTTTTAAAACTTCAATTTATTTCCTCCTATTTCAAGACTCAAAACAAAAAGCTATATCTTAGTTAGTGCCTCTGCCTTTTGAACACAAAAGAAGTTATCCCTCCAACAATCCAACAACTTATCTAGTGAAGTGCAACTGGTTCTATTGTTTTCTTCCACATATAATCTGGTTTGTAAATTCCCTTTACCCCAAGATATGAACAGCATCCTAACATTGATATATATTAGTTTTTGCATTGTATAACTTTTGAAGTGCTTCTGAAGACAAAGAAAAGGAATCCACATGAATAAAAACAATGAAAGTTGGTGGAATTTACAAATCTAGACCTGAAAGTTATCTGATGCCCCCTGGAGTGCTTTGATAACATGCATTTCTCTAATTTCTAAGCAATGAAGTTGGTTTGCAAGAAGTTGCTATAATCTGACAGTTTAGGCATATAAGATTTGATTGGACTAATTCTCTATAGATTACTATATCTTAAGATATAGCCTTTAGTCTTTAGGCATCGAAAATTTTAAACCCTATTTCCATTTCTTTTTTTAAATTACACTAGTTTGTCATCAGCAAAACACTGTGAAGTTTCTTGAGGAGACAAGCTTCTCTACATGTGAAATGTCTTAAAAAGAAATGTTTTTAATTACACTGGTATGTTAGAGTCTATGCTGGGGGTAGGAGATGACAGCATCTGTAATCCTTATTACAAGGTTGTTATCTTTTCCTTAAACTTTGAAGTGTTTTCCTACTTTAGAAATCATTCTGTTCTCCATTTTCTCATTTCCATTCTATTTTAGGTTATTGTCCCATAGAATCTTTCAAGCTAAAGAAATCTGTGATTATACATGTGGGGTGTTTGTTTGTTTTATTGACACCACCTGTAGATATGAGAAGAAAAAGTGATAAAAGCATGCATGCTGTGTCCTACCTAATGAATTGTCACTATCAACTTTAAATCTCAGGCCCTCTGTTTATTCATTAAATAGTTCCTTCCCCACTAGCCAACAAATCCATAATCTGGTTGTCTTAGATCTGCTTGTATAGGCTCTTAAAATTTTACCAAGTTTCACCAAATTTCCTTCCTAGATTTAAGGGGGGGAAAGGCTTGTCTTTGAAGACAAGAATGCCATCAGAAGAACAATGCTTGGGGGACTGCTAGGTGGCTCAGTGAATAAAGCATCAGCCCTGGAGTTAGGATGACCTAAGTTTAAAATCCAGTCTCAGACACACACACACACACACAAAGATCAATGCTTGTGACATCCCCTATTAACCTCTACTTGCCTCTCATGCTTCCTTGATTGCTGTAAGAAATTATCAAAGGAGAGAAACAGCTCATCCAAGCCACTCAGCTCCCAGATTGCCCCCAAACTATGTAAAAGGGGACTCTGAACAACTTCTGGAGCTCCAGCACCCACAGAACGACACAGAGAAGCTAACCTCCCACTGAGGACAGCCCAGCAGCCCTGTAGGAAGGACCGGCGCACCGGTCTGGGAGCTGGCAGTGCGCAGCGCGCAGAGCGAGGGAAGCCGAGCCGAGCCAGAGCTGAGGTCCCCGTGAGCCGAGGTTTTAGGCCCAAGGCACCAGGGCCAACTGCCGGCTGGAGGAACCCTAGCTGTGGCGACTCCAGAAATATTAACATAGACATGCCTAGGACAAAATAAGAGGTTAGTGTCCTATGGACTTTGGGACCTGTACTTGGGGAATGTGTCAGCTTCCTCCCCTGGGGGCTAGAAGCCGCTGAGGAGACACTCCATTTTGTAGTTTTCAGACACAGCTCCAGCTCCTGGCTTGCAATTAATTGTAGGGAGATCCAGCGATCAGTCTTGGGGGGTAATCGCTCTTGCTTTAACCTCCCTGGATCTGGATTGTGTTCTAGGGTGGAAGTCATGGGTGGGTTTACAGCTTGCCAGAAACGGAAGTTGCCCCCCATACATTTGGGACGAAAATTCCTCTAGCTGGTCTTAAAGCCATAGTGTGGCAACAAGCCCAAAAGTCAAGTAATTAAGTGGCAACATGCCAAGGCAAAGGAAACAGAAAAATGCAACCCTAGACTCCAATTTTGGGGGCATAGAGAGGGAAAAGGACTGTGAGGTCAGAAGTCCTGCTCCAAAAGCCCAAGGGGAAAACATGAGCGGGTTACAGGCCATAGAGGACCTTAAGAAGGACTTTAAAAATCAAATAAGAGAAGTGGAGGAAAAATTAGAAAGAGAAATGAAAAGGATGCAGGAAAAGTATGAAATGAGGGTCAACAGCCTGACTGAGGAAAACAACACCTTAAAAAATAGACTAACACAAATGGCAAAGGAAGCCCAAAAGGGCAATGAGGAGAAGAATGCCTTAAAAAGTCGAATTTGCCAGATGGAAAAAGAATCTCAAAAGTTCATTGAGGAGATTCATTCCTTCAGAGTTAGACTGGAGCAAATGGAAGCTAATGACTTTATGAGAAATCAAGATGCTGTTAAGCAGATCCAAACAAATGAAAGACTAGAAGGCAATGTGAAATATCTCATGGGAAAAACCACTGACCTGGAAAATAGATCCAGGAGAGACAATTTAAAAATTATTGGACTACCTGAAAGCCATGATCAAAGAAAGAACCTAGAAACCACCCTTCAAGAAATTCTCAAGGAAAATTGCCCTGATGTTTTAGATCCAGAGGGCAAAATAGAGGTTGAAAGAATCCACAGATCACCTCCTAAAAAAGATCCCAAAAAGAAAACTCCCAGGAATATTATAGCCAGGTTCCAGAATCCCCAGATCAAGGAGAAAATACTACAAGCAGCCAGGAAGAAACAATTTCAATATTGTGGAAACACAATCAGAATAGCCCAGGACCTGGCAGCTTCTACACTGAGGGATCGAAGGGCATGGAATATGATATTCCAGAGGGCAAAGAACTGGGAATGAACCCAAGGGTCACCTACCCAGCAAAACTGAGTATTTTGTTTCAGGGGAAAATATGGTCATTCAGTGGAATAGAGGACTTTCAAGCATTCCTGAGGAAAAAACCAGAATTGAATAGAAAATTTGACATCCAGACACAAGAAGGAAGAGATGCCTGAGAAGGCAATCAGGGAAAAGAAATCAAAAGGAACTTCTCAAAGTTGAACTATTTACATTCCTATGTGGAAAAGCAATAACTGTGACTGATGATATCTTTCTCACTATGAAAATAATGGAAGAAGGGTGTGTGGTCATATGAGTACATATGTGAATGTGTGTATAGATGGTTACAGTTATATATGGATAGAGGGCATAGGTTGAATTTGTTGGGAAGGGAGAATACTCAAGGTATGAAATTATGAGGTGAGAGAGGAAAGTGGCAAGAGGAGATGGGGAGAGACAGGGTAGGATATAGGATAAACTATCTTATGTAGAAGAAGCAAGGGGAAGTGGTTGTAAGGGGGGGAAGAATAGGAAGGCAAAAAGGCAAAACCACATTCTCATTGAATTTGGTTCAGGGAGAGAATGACATACATGCTAAATGGGATATCTCAACCTGCAGCAGAATAGGGGGAAGGGGGATGAGAGGAGGGAAGATGGATGGGAGGGCATCCTTGGGGGGAGGGGTGGTTGGAAGTACCCACTATAGAAGAGGGACAGGATCATGTGGGGAATGGACCAGGTGGGGGGTGGGATGAGTGGGAGGGAATTGTAAGCAGCCTTGTACAATATATCTACTATGATAATGTTTTGCATAGCTAGACATGTACAACATATACT
The DNA here is from genome assembly GCA_011680675.1 of Gymnobelideus leadbeateri. Classification (NCBI taxonomy): domain Eukaryota; kingdom Metazoa; phylum Chordata; class Mammalia; order Diprotodontia; family Petauridae; genus Gymnobelideus; species Gymnobelideus leadbeateri. The sequence continues at coordinate 712,634 of WOXC01003558.1, read as the reverse complement.
GAATTACTTATCTCCCCAGAGGGAATGGGTGACAAGGGAGGAAGGAAATGGATCTGAAATTCGAGGTCTTAACATTAAATGTTTCAAATATATATAAATACTATTATTAATACTCTTTTGCTTATAATTGGGAGATAATATGTGCAGGCATTGGGACACAAAGATTCACCTTCCTTTAATGGAAAAGTCTAAGGGGGTATGGGAGAAGGTATGAGAGAGAGCAGATTGGAGGAAGCGATATCTTGTGGGACTGCTATTCTGGGAGGTTGGGAAGGGGAATAACGGGGGGGAAATGATTGCAACTCAAAATCTGGCAGAAATGAATGATGTAAAACAGAAAAAAAAAATTATTAAAGCGCACAGAGATGAAAAAAAAAAGAAATTATCAAAGGAATGGCTTCAGAGAAACCTGAAAAGACTTTAAAACTTGTGCAGTGAAATGAGCAAAACTAGGAGAATAATTTATATAATAACAACATTGTAAAGACAAACCACCTTGATAGAATTAAAAATTCTCATCAGGGGTGGCTGGGTGGCACAGTGAGTAGAGCGTCAGCCCTGGAGTCAGAAGGATCTGAGTTCGGATCCGACCTCAGACACTTAACGCACACACAAACAAAAACCTAGCCATGTGACCTTGGGCAAGTTACTTAACCCCAATTGCCTTCCAAAAAAAAAAAAATTCTCATCAACACAATGACCAATCACAATTCCAAAGAACCAATAATGAAGCATGCTACCTATCCACCTCCTGACAGAGAGAAGATGAATTCAGTATATTGAATAAGACTTTTTTTGGACACAGTCAATGAAGGAATTTGTTTTGTTTATTATAAATATTTGTTACAAAAGTGTTTTGTTTTGTTTTTTGTGGGAAGATGTGGGCAAGAGAGAAAATGGGCTTTTTCATTCATTAAAAAAGTAAATTATGGGGGTGGCTAGGTGGTACAGTGAATAGAGCACTGGCCCTGGAATCAGAAGGACCTGAGTTCAAATCCAGCCTCAGACACTTAACACAAAAACTAGTCATGTGACCTTGGGCAAGTCACTTAACCCCAATTGCCCTAAAAAAAAAAAAAAGCAAAAGTAAATTATGCATGACTGCACATGAAAAGAAGGAAGGAAGGAAAGAAAAACATTCATTAAGCATGTTATTTGCTAGGCATTCAGTTACTCTGAGGGAGTATTATTACCCCCATTATACAAAAGGAAACAGAGACTCAGAGAGAATAAATGAGTTTTTAACAGTCACAACAATATTGAGTATGGAAACTGAGACCCCAAATTTAGTACCCTCCATAATACTATGCTGCCTCACAAATTTCAATTTGTTCTGGAACCAAAATCTTGGATCTTTTCCCAGGGGAAAGGAAGTAGATCAGGAAATCCCTGATCAAATAGAATTTTCCTAAACAACCCAATAATAGAGTATAAAGGAGTTTCCTAAACAACCTGATAAACGTAATTAGAAATTAAACCATTGTGTAAAAGCAAACAATAAGACACAGGAAACTTCTAGATATTGACTAGCAAAAGATAAGGCATGCCTATGGTGACCTTTAAAAAGCAAGCTGATCCACTCTGGGGAAAGTACTCTCAGTTCCGGAAGAAGGACCTAGCTCTTGAGGACAAGCCCTTGGTTCTTGAGGACTTAGTCTTAGAAATTTTCCCTTGTGCTCATCCAGAATATATATAGCAAAGCGGGGGATGGGATGGATTTTTGCACCCCTCAGCCAATCAGAAGCAAAAATGGCGACTTTTAGCAAAAACACTCCACCACAAAAGTGTTTGCATTCAGGACAAGAGGAATTCAGGACATTGCTTTCTGAAGCCCAATCTTCTGCGTAGAGGAAGAACAATTATGAATTTCCTACACATTATGATCCTGGACCCTAGCCTTCTAGCAAAGAAAGCTCTCTGGGGCAGCACTAATTTTGAGCATAGCCTCAAGTTAATTCCTTGTTGAACAGTACCTAAATTTGAGTAAATTCTAAGCACTGGATCTTATACCTAGAGAGATTCCCTGGTGCATCCTGCTCCTTGCAGAAGGAAGATGAAAGTCCACAGGGTTCCTAAAAAGCATCCTACTTGAAGTATAAAGCCACTGGGAGTTTCAGGTGATCCAGAAGATGAAAGCAGGAGAGATTACAGATACAGATTACAGATCTCCAGAAATGACTACTGGAAGAGTGTCTGGCAAAGACTGAAACACCAAGTTCAAAGGGAGTAGTAAAAGAGCATCAGTGACCCTGCAGCTTTACAGTGTCAGATGCATGAATTGCCCCTCCTGCTCCCCACCTCCCCTGCCATGTGCTTCCTGGCCACAGGTATTCCCTGCATAAATATCCCTCTATCTATGATTTCTATATGTGACCACCCCACTAATGTTGGGAATATTTTCAGGATGGTGTATGAAAGGTATATGAAACAGGTGGGTTCTTTTTTTGCTACTTTTCTTATTAAAACATTTCAGTAAATATCTTTGTTTTTAGATAATCATGTCCTCTGGATGTGTATTGAAAGGCAAATACATTGATGAAGGTTTATGAGCAATAGTTTTCTAGGCATGGCCTCATAAAAACTCAACCACAGATCTGCAGTCCTCCAAGAGATCCATCCTGTGGACTGGAATGTGCCCACTGGACACTACACTAGTAAGTGAATAAGCAAAAGGTATGCAATCCAACTATCTTCTTTATTCTTCCAGTTTGGAAAGAAGCTTTAGACCCATGGCCAGTGATGGACAACTGGAGTCTAAACAAAGAAGATCAAGAGAAGTGTGATCAGGCAAGCTAGCAGGTATTTCAAAGCAAGAAGTATTTCTTCTTCCACAGGATGACAGACAAATTTGAGGACATCTACCAATCAGATAAGGAGCTAGGTGATGCAGTGGATAGAGTACCCAACCTGGAGTCAGGAATACCTGAGTTCAAATCCAGCCTCAAATACTTACTAGCTGTGTGACTCTGGAAAAGTCTCTCACTTAACCTGGTTTGCCTCAGTTTCCTTATCTGTAAAATGAACTGAAGAAGGAAATGGCAAACCACTACAGTATCTTTGCCAAGAAAACCCCAAATAGGGTCACAAAGAGATGGACATGACTGAAAAACTGAACAACAGCAGCAATGTCATATTGGATGGCTATCATTTTTTGTCTTCTCTTTTCAGGGATCAACAATCTTAGTTGCTTTAACCATTTCTTATATAACATTGTTTGAAACCCCTAGTTATCTTGTTCATCCTTTCATCCTTGTCAACATCCCTTTTTAAATTTGGTGCCTATAATTAAAGACAATACTTTATATGTAGTCTTATGAGGATAGAATATAGCAGTGCTGTCATTGTCCCTTAACCTGGACATTTTGATCAATTCAGCCTATGATTACATAGGTTTTTAAATAGCAAACACATTTAGTTGGCTTACGGGCCAATAACTTTTTTTTTCCCACGTAAGCTATTATCAGACCATGTCTTTCTCATCCCATACTAATGCAGTTAACTCTTAGGACATTAATGTATGAGTTCATTTTTTTGTTGTTGTTGTTATTCATTGGCATAGGGAAACCACAGAGAAGAAACTTCCTTTGTCAATGTAAATAATAATTTGACTATAACTTATAGAGACAGTTCTTAGAGTATGGTCTGCAGACCCTTGGGGGTTTTCAAAGCCCAAATTATTTTCCTAATAATACTAAGATATTATTTGCCTATTCAAATAGGACTCCCTTTCCCAACTACATCTGTGGGAGATTAGATTTTCTTCATATGTTTCAACCAAAACAACATATCACAATACATTGAATATAGAAGCAGATATGAGAATACAGGTATCTGTATTTTGTATGATGACATTATAATAGCTAGCATTTATATGACACTTTAAAGTTTATGAAGTATTTTATATATATTATTTCATTTGTTAATGTTATGAATAACTACTAAAGTTAGCTTATATATTAAGATTAAAGAGATTTGGGGGCGGCTAGGTGGCGCAGTGAGTAGAGCGTCGGCCCTGGAGTCAGAAGGACCTGAGTTCGGATCCGGCCTCAGACACTTAACGCACACAAACAAAAAACTAGCCGTGTGACCTTGGGCAAGTTACTTAACCCCAATTGCCCTCCAAAAAACAAAAACAAAAAAAAGAATATATTTGGGGCGGCTAGGTGGCGCAGTGAGTAGAGCGTTGGCCCTGGAGTCAGAAGGACCTGAGTTTGGATCCGACCTCAGTCACTTAACGCACAAACAAAAACCTAGCCGTGTGGCCTTGGGCAAGTTACTTAACCCCAATTGCCCTCTAAAAAAAAAAAAAAAACAAGATTAAAGAGATTTGCAAAAATATGTAAAATAATGTCACACTTCTCACTAATTTTTTTCTGTTTTGGAAAATAGAGTTATTTTTCATAAACTATGTTATTTATTGTAACATGTTGTTGTTGTTGTTTAGTCATTTCAGTTGTGTTCAACTCTTCATAACCCCATTTGAGGTTTTTTTTTGGCAAAAATACTAGAGTACTTTGTCTTTTCCTTCTCCAGCTCATTTTAGAGATAAGGAACCTCGACAAACAAGGTTAAGTGACTTGCCCAGGGTCATGTGGCTAATAAGTGTCTGAGGCCAGATTTGAACTCAAGAAGATGAGTTGTCCTGATGCCAGGCCTGGCACTCTATTTACCATACTTTCTAGCTGTCCTTTATGTTAACATGACATAAGTTTATTATTGTTATTTTTAATAAATGAATAAATTATTTCCAAATTTATCAGCTTTAATTTCTAATATAGTGAATATCAATAGATATAACCCACATAAACAAAAGCTCTTTGAAGTTGAGGTCCTCAATAATTTTTTATTTTGTAGAGGGGTCCTGATACCAAAAAGTTTGAGAACCACTGACTCAGAGTATTAGAAAGTTTCCTAAGGCACAGCCTGAACTTGAACCCAGGCCTTCCTAACTCCAGTGCCATCCCTCTAGCTATGCTGTCTCTCGTATACTTATTCATATTGAAATTCATCATTTTCAGGTCATTCCAGATGCTGAAAATCATTCAGAATCTTAATTCTGTCATCCATTATTATTAGTTATCCCTTGGAACTTCATGTCACCCAGAATTTGGAAACAAGCCTTCTGTAAAGGTCCCTTAATGCCTGACTGTCAGGGTAACACAACCTCTAACACAAGCACACTCAAAAAATAAGGAAGGTGTTGGCATGGATACAATTCTCTCTGACTTTGTGACACCAAATTGTTCATCCCTTTGATCCAACAAAGAAGAGTTTCCCTGAGGAGACAGAAGTGCAAATGTAGACATATGGAAAAACTAGTCTACTAACCAGACTCCCTAAAGCTGGGATTGTCTGACATACAGAGGTCTCCTGTGAATCTCTTACTCTCCTTCCTTCCATAACATACAGTTCAATCACTGAAAGATAATAGACCAGACTGCAGGTTTAAGTTCTCCTGTTTTCATGCATGAACTATAGGTAATCTCAGAGTGGGAGAGAAGTGAGAACTCTCATATGAGGTACTGACAACTGCCTTTCTCTTCCCACAGACCAATTGTTCTGATTGGGGTAACAATATTCATGCCTTACGTTGCATACTCCCCACTCCATCATAGGATCATAGCTTCAGTTCTAGAAAAGATCTCGGAAGCCATCTAGTCCAGCCACCTTATTTTACAGATGAGAAAACTGAGACCCATAGAAGTTAAGTGATTTGCCCAAGGTCACATAGGTGATGAACCCCCCACACACACACTCCTCCCACCTCACCATTGTAATTGCTGCATGAGCAGCTTTCCAGAAGAATGCTACTGTGAACACCTTTTAAGGTTTTGATTACACAGTATAATGAACATCCTATTTATTCCATAACAAATCAAAGCAAAACATTCACAGAAAATCAAGATACAGCATTCACAATATTACAACTTATCACAGAAAATCACAATATAGTATTCACAACAGCTTATAATTAAAATAGCCACATAGTTTCCACCATTGGGGCCACAAAGTTTTGAAGAGAGAACAATCATCTCAAAGTACAAGAGTCAAAGTCTTCCACTCATGGGGCACACTAACTCAATCAGTCACTTCTTCAGCAATCAATTACTAAGTATCATTAATCACTAAGTACAATCATTAGAAAATACACAGACCCTCCACCCCTAGATCACTAGTAAACTACAATTTCATCACTACTCAGTACCCAGGAAGAGGTCTTTTCATCTTGACTCAAAGCAGGCAACTCCTACCTGAATCCACCAGTCACCTATATTCAAAGGCAGATAGCTCCCAGTTCCTTGTCTAGCTCTCTGTGTAAGTCCTGCTCCACACTGAAGTTCATAAGGTCCAGTCCATCTCAAATCCTTCACAATTTCTGTTCCCGGGAATACAAGGCTTAACCAAGCCATAAGCAAAGTCTTAGCATCCTGGTCATGCTTTCTTAGTCTTTTGCAACTCGTTCAAAAAATCAGAATCACTTTATCCAGCCTGGGGGACGAAGGGGGGGCTCCTGGGCCCCCAGGACCCCTGGGCTCCTCTTCAGCTTCTTGGGCTCCTCTTCAGAACAAGTTCCATCACCACAAGTTCTCAGGAAATTCTGACTCAGTTCACAATTCTCATTTCTCTTCTGTAGCTGCTCTGCCTCCAGATGCTGGTCCCAAGAAATTGTAACTGTGCCTCTCTGGGGCTTTTCTTATATACACACAGAGTTAGTTTCCTCTTTCAGCCAACCCCTTCCTGTTATGTCAGCAAGAGGAGATAGGAGTTTATACCTTGTTTCCCCAACAGAGGCTTGATCAATTACTAAGTGCTAAGTACCTGCTTACTTGCCAATACAAAGGGATCAAATTACATTACCATTACACATTACCATTTCAGCAATGTCTTCTAATATTCTTTGGTTTTGGATACACCTATTGGATAATAAACTTGGATCAGCAAAAATCTCCCTTCTTACCTGTTACACCAGGTTGGTGCTAATTTGATACCTTCTTCTTCTTCTTTTTTAATTAACTTATTTATTTTTAATTTTCAGCATTCACCTCCATAAAATTTTGAGTTCCAAATTTTCTCCCCGTCTCTCTCCTCCCCCCGACTCCAAGATTGCATGCAATTTGATATAGGCTGTATGTATACATTTATATTAAACCTATTTTCACATTAGTCATGTTGTAAAAAAGCATTAGAACCGGGGCGGAGCCAAGATGGCGGAGTAGAAACAGCTCATCCAAGCCACTCTACCCCCAGATTCCCCCCAAACTATGTAAAAGGGGACTCTGAACAACTTCTGGAGCCCCAGCACCCACAGAATGACACAGAGAAGCTAACCTCCCGCTGAGGACAGCCCAGCAACCCTGAAAGAAGGACCAGCGCAGTGGTCTGGGAGCCGGCAGTGCTCAACAGGCAGAGCGCAGGAAGCAGAGCCGAGCGGAGTCCAGGTCCCCCTGAGCTGAGGTTTTAGCCCTAGGGCAGCAGGGCCAGCAGCTGGCTGGAGGAACCCCAGAACACCAGCAGCCATGGCGAGTCCAGAATTATCAACATAGACATGCCTAGGACAAAGTGAGAGGTTAGTGTCCTATAGACTTTGGGACCAGTATTTGGGGGAATGCGTCGGCTCTCTCCCCTGGGGGCTAGAAACCACTGAGGAGACACGCCATTTTGTAGTTTTCAGAAGCAGCTCCAGCTCCTGGCCTGTAATTAATTGTACAGAGATCCAGCGATCAGTCTTGGGGGGTAATCGCTCTTGCTTTAACCTCCCTGGATCTGGATTGTGATCTAGGGTGGAAGTTGTGGGTGGGTTTACAGCTTGCCAGAAATGGAAGTTGCCGCCCACACGTTCGGGACGAAAATTCCTCTATCTGGCCTTAAAGCCATAGTGTGGCAACAAGCCCAAAAGTCAAGTAATTAAGTGGCAACATGCCAAGGCAAAGGAAACAGAAAAATGCAACCCTAGACTCCTATTTTGGGGGCATAGAGTGGGAAAAGGACTGTGAGGTCAGAAGTCCTGCTCCAAAAGCCCCAGGGGAAAACATGAGTGGGTTGCAGGCCATAGAGGACCTTAAGAAGGACTTTAAAAATCAAATAAGAGAAGTGGAGGAAAAATTGGAAAGAGAAATGAGAAGGATGCAGGAAAAGTATGAAATGAGGGTCAACAGCCTGACTGAGGAAACAACACCTTAAAAAGTAGACTAACCCAAATGGCAAAGGAGGCCCAAAAGGGCAATGAGGAGAAGAATGCCTTAAAAAGTCGAATTTGCCAGATGGAAAAAGAATCTCAAAAGTTCACTGAGGAGATTCATTCCTTCAGAGTTAGACTGGAGCAAATGGAAGCTAATGACTTTATGAGAAATCAAGATGCTGTTAAGCAGATCCAAACAAATGAAAGATTAGAAGGCAATGTGAAATATCTCATGGGAAAAACCACTGACCTGGAAAATAGATCCAGGAGAGACAATTTAAAAGTTATTGGACTACCTGAAAGCCATGATCAAAGAAAGAACCTAGAAATCACCCTTCAAGAAATTCTCAAGGAAAATTGCCCTGATGTTTTAGATCCAGAGGGCAAAATAGAGGTTGAAAGAATCCACTGATCACCTCCTGAAAAAGGTCCCAAAAAGAAAACTCCCAGGAATATTATAGCCAGGTTCCAGAATCCCCAGATCAAGGAGAGAATACTACAAGCAGCCAGGAAGAAACAATTTCAATATTGTGGAAACACAATCAGAATAGCCCAGGACCTGGCAGCTTCTACACTGAGGGATAGAAGGGCATGGAATATGATATTCCAGAGGGCAAAAGAACTGGGAATGAACCCAAGGGTCACCTTCCCAGCAAAACTGAGTATTTTGTTTCAGGGGAAAATATGGTCATTCAGTGGAATAGAGGACTTTCAAGCATTCTTGAGGAAAAAACCAGAGCTGAATAGAAAATTTGACATCCAAACACAAGAAGCAAGAGATGCCTGAGAAGGTAATCAGGGAAAAGAAATCAAAAGGAACTTATCAAAGTTGAACTATTTACATTCCTATATGGAATAGCAATAACTGTGACTGATGATATCTTTCTCACTATGAAAATAATGGAAGAAGGGTGTGGCATATGAATACATATGTGAATGTGTGTGTATATGGTTACAGTTATACATGGATAGAGGACATAGGTTGAATTTGTTGAGAAGGGAGAATACTCAAGGGATGAAATTATGAGGTGAGAGAGGAAAGTGGCAAGAGGAGATGGGGAGAGACAGGGTAGGGTAAACTATAAGAAGCAAGGGGAAGTGGTTGCAAGGGAGGGGGAGAATAGGAAGGGAAAAAAGGCAAATCCACATTCTCATTGAATTTGGTTCAGGGAGAGAATGACATACATACTAAATGGGATATCTCAACCTGCAGCAGAATAGGGGGAAGGGGGATGAGAGGAGGGATGATGGATGGGAGGGCATCCTTGGGGGGAGGGGAGGTTGGAAGTACCCCACTATAGAAGAGGGACAGGATCATGTAGGGAATGGACCAGGTGGGGGGTGGGATGAGTGGGAGGGAATTATAAGCAGCCTTGTACAATATATCTACTATGATAATGTTTTGCATAGCTAGACATGTACAACATATACTGAATTACTTATCTCCCAGAGGGAATGGGTGACAAGGGAGGAAGGAAATGGATCTGAAATTCAAGGTCTTAACATTAAATGTTTCAAATATATATAAATACTATTATTAATACTCTTCTGCCTATAATTGGGAGATAAGATGTGCAGGCATTGGGACACAAAGATTCATCTTCCTCTAATGGAAAAGTCGATGGGGGTATGGGAGAAGGTATGGGAGAGAGCAGATTGGAGGAAGCGATATCTTGTGGGACTGCTATTCTGGGAGGTTGGGTAGGGGAATAATGGGGGGAAAATGATTGTAACTCAAAATCTGGTAGAAATGAATGATGTAAAACAGAAGTTAATAAAGCATTTGTTTAAATTTTAAAAAAGCATTAGAACCAATGGAGAAACCAAGCGAAAGAAGAATAAAACACACACAAAAAAAAAAAGAAAGAGGGCAAATAGTATGCTTTGATCTGCATTCAGACTCCATAGTTCTTTTTCTGAATGTGGACAGCATTTTCTATCATGAGTCCTTTGGAGTTGTCTTAGATCCTTGTACTGCTATCAGTCAGTCATCACACAATGTGGTTATTATTGTATACAATACTCTCCTGGTTCTGCTCATTTCACTTAGCATCAGTTCATATAAGACTTTCCAGGTTTTGATGCCTTCTTTTAAGCCTTGTGCAAATGTGCATATTTTTACCCTATTTCATTACATCCCTGCCTATCACTCTCTTTTTCTTTCAACCTCTTTTCCTCCTTATAGGCAGAATCCTCTATAGAAGGCCCTGTTTACTTTAAATGGCCAGTCAAATTATTCCTCACCCCCACCCCCTTTGTACCTTTTGTTGTTCTGCTGGGAAGGAATAAACTACCAACACCTGTGCCTTCTCCTTTTCTCAAGGCCTTCTCATCTTGAGCAGAGGCTTAGATTTTGTTTGAGGAAAGGATTAGATCTGGGTTAATTAAGCACTCTGAGTCTAGGTATAAAAGTAAGCAGGTGCTTTACTGAGATACAAAGGATAGAGTTCTCAAGCAGTGTAAGAATTTTTTTTTAACAAATGCTTTATTAACTTCTGGTTTACATCATTCATTTCCACAAGATTTTGAGTTACAATTTTTTCCCCATTTTTCCCCTACCCACCATTCCAAGAGTAGCAGTCCCACAAGATATCCCCTCATCCAATCTGCTCTCTCCCATATCTTCTCCCATACCACCTTCAACTTTTCCATTAGAGCAAGGTGAATCTCTGTGCCCCAATGCCTGCACATCTTATCTCCCAATTACATGCAAAATAGTATTAATAATAGTATTTATATATATTTGAAACATTTACTTTTAAGACCTCGAATTTCAGATCCATTCCCTTACTCCCTTACTCCCTTGACACCCATTCCCTCTGGGAGGATAAGTAATTCGGTATGTGTGGTACATGTATAGCTGTGCAAAACATTACCATAGTAGATATATTGTAAAAGGCTGCTTATAATTCCCTCCCACCCATCCCAGCCCCCACCTGGTCTATTCCCTACTTTGATCCTATCCCTCTTCCAAAGTGGGTACTTCCAACCTTCCCTCCCCCCAGAATGCCCTCTCCCATCCCCCTTCCCCCTACTCTCCAGCAGAGTGAGATACCCCGTTTAGTATATATGTCATTCTCTCCCTGAGCCAGATTCAATGAGAATATTGTTTTGCCTTTTTGCCTTCCTGTTCTTCCCCTCCCCTGCAACTACTTCCCCTTGCTTCTTCTACATGAGACAGTTTACCCTATCCTGTCTTTCCCCATCTTCTCTTGCCACTTTCCTCTCTCACCTCATAATTTCACCCCTTAAGTATCATCCCTTCCCAACAAATTCAACCTATGCCCTCTATCCATGTATAACTGTAAACATATACACACACATTCACATATGTATTCATATGCCCATATACCCTTTTCCCATTATTTTCATACTGAGAAAAGTTTCATCAAGTCACATTTATTGTTTTTCCATGTAGGAATGTAAATAGGTCAACTTTGATAAGTTCCTTTGGATTTCTTTTCCCTGATTACCTTCTCAGTCATCTCTTGCTTCTTGTGTCTGGATGTCAAATTTTCTATTCAACTCTGGTTTTTTCCTCAAGAATGCTTGAAAGTCCTTTATTCCACTGAATACCCATATTTTCCCCTGAAACAAAATACTTGGTTTTGCTGGGTAGGTGACCGTTGGCTTCAGTCCCAGCTCTTTTGCCCTCTGGAATATCATATTCCATGCCCTTCAATCCCTCAGTGTAGAAGCTGACAGGTCCTGTGCTATTCTGATTGTGTTTCCACAATATTGAAATTGTTTCTTCCTGGCTGCTTGTAGTATTTTCTCCTTGATCTGGGGATTCTGGAACCTGGCTATAATATTCCTGGGAGTTTTCTTTTTGGGATCTTTTTCAGGAGGTGATCTGTGGATTCTTTCAACCTCTATTTTGCCCTCTGGGTCTAAAACATCAGGGCAATTTTCCTTGAGGATTTCTTGAAGGGTGATTTCTAGGCTCTTTCTTTGATCATGGCTTTCAGGTAGTCCAATAATTTTTAAATTGTCTCTCCTGGATCTCTTTTCCAGGTCAGTGGTTTTTCCCATGAGATATTTCACATTGCCTTCTATTCTTTCATTTGTTTGGATCTGCTTAACAGCATCTTGATTTCTCATAAAGTCATTAGCTTCCATTTGCTCCATCTAACTCTGAAGGAATGAATCTCCTCAATGAGCTTTTGAGACTCTTTTTCCATCTGGCAAATTTGGCTTTTTAAGGCATTCTTCTCATTGCCCTTTTGAGTCTCCTTTGCCATTTGAGTTAGTCTATTTTTTTTTTTAAAGCAATTGGGGTTATGTAACTTGCCCAAGGTTACACGGCTAGTCATTATTTATGTGTGGGTGCTCATTTTCTGAGGCCGGATCTGATCTCAGGTCATCCCAACTCCGAGGCAGGCGCTCTTACTCACTGCGCCAGCTAGCCGCCCCTTTAGGGCAATTGGGGTTAAGTAACTTGCCCAAGGTTACACGGCTAGGTTTTTTTTTTTTGTTTTGTGTGGATTAAGTGTCAGAGGCCGGCTCTGAACTCAGGTCCTTCTGACTCCAGGGCTGGTGCTCTATTCACTGAGCCACCTAGCCGCCCCTGTTAGTCTATTTTTTAAGGTGTTATTTCCTCATTCAGGCTGTTGACTCTCATTTCATACTTTTCCTGCATCCTTCTCATTTCTCTTCCCAATTTTTCCTCCATTTCTCTTATTTGGTTTTTGAAATCCTTCTTAAGGTCCTCTATGGCCTGTAATGTGCTCATATTTTCATTTGGGGCTTTTGGAGCAGGATTTCTGACCTCACAGTCCTCTTCCTGTTCCATGCTTTGATCCTCTTTGCCCTCAAAATAGGAGTCTAATGTTGCATTTTTCTGTTTATTTTGTTTCCTTTGCCTGGGGATGTTGCCACTTAATTACTTGACTTTTGGGCTTGTTGCCACAGTAGGACTCTGCCACCAGACAAGGGAGCTTCCGTCCCAAAGCTGGGGTCTTCACAACTTCTGGTTCTGGCAAGCTGGATACCCACCCCACAACCTCCACCCCAGACCACAATCCAGATCCAGGGAGGTTAAAGCAAGAGCGATTACCCCCCAAGACTGATCGTTGGATCTCCCTACAGTTCGCAGGCCAGCAGCTGGAGCTGCCACTGAAACTGCAAAAATGGTGTGTCTCCTCAGCGGCTTCTAGCCGCTAGGGGAGGAAGCCGATGAGTTCCCCAAATACTGGTCCCAAAGTCCATAGGGCACTAACCTCTTACTTTGTCCTAGGCATGTCTGTGTTGATGATTCTGGAATCACCACAGCTGCTGGTGTTCTGGGGTCCCTCCAGCCAGTTGCTTGCCCGGCCACCCTGGGGCTAAAACCGGGGCTCACTAGGACCTGGGCTCGGCTCTCAGTGTGCTAGGCTGTCAGCTCCCAGAGCACTGGGCTGGCCCTTCCTGCAGGGCTGCTGGGCTGTCCTCAGCAGGAGGTTAGCTTCTCTGTGTTGTTCTGTTGGTGCTGGGGCTCCAGAAGTTGTTCAGAGTCCCCTTTTACATGATTTGGAGGTGTTCTGGGGGAGAGCACCTTGGACATGCTGCTTCTACTCTGCCATCTTGGCTCCACCCCCAAGCAGTGTAAGAATTGTACATAGGTATGATTATGAAGACTCATCAGGGGGCCCCTCTGAGATACTACAAAGGCTCCTGCTCAAATTTAGGAGATTCATCTGAGAAGGTTCCCAGAAGCTACTTTGCATCTGCCTCTCAGCTCAACTCCTAGCCTACCACAATTAGCCCACCCAACTACAAGTCACTCTCCATGGCCTGGGAGGCCAGGGCCACTGACTGTCATCAATGACATAAATGACCTAACAGTCAGTGCAGGTCACCCATTCAGCATCCATGGCAATGCTCTGATAGGTGCTGTTGGCCTGACACTGATTGTTCCATTTGTCCATGGCACCAATGAGCCAGGATCTGCCCGACCAAGGAAGCCAATTCAGAAATAAAGTTTCCACGCACACCAGATTTAGTGTCATACCAATCAAACTAAATTGCATATAACCAGTCAGTCATCAGCCAACAAACATTTATTAAGCACCTACTACTTTATACAAAATTAGACAAAAGAATAATAAATTTCATTTGGAAGAATGAAAGGTCTAAAATCTCAAGGGCAATAATGAGGAAGAGTATCAATGAAGGAAGCATCAGATATCAAACTATATTATAAAGCAATAGTCATGGCTGCATAGCATAATAGATTGACAATTAGAAGGACCTGGAGAGGCCAGTGTACAGATTTTGTTTGTACAGATAAGAACACTTAGGTTCAGAGAAGCTACCCAGGGGTCACCTAGCTAGTAATCATCTGAGGTAGGGTTTGAATTCAAGTTTCCCTGACTCCAAGCCCAGCATTCTATTCACTGTGGGATCTAGCTGCCCATTCATACAGACTTTAGTATCTGCTTTATCTGGACTTTATGGTTATGAAAACAGTGGCAAGCTTAGACAATGAAATACTTCCTTGCCTCAGGGTGCTAGTAGAACTACCATAGTCACCAGCTTTTGTGGAGTAGTCCTGTTATGCTATAAGGCAAGATACTATTTCCTATAGACCCTGCAGATGCTCACCCAGCCTTAAAGGATGATTCATCATCATCACCACCAACAACAACACTTAAATAGTGCTTTTAAGGTTTGCAAAGTCTTTTGTGAAATTATTTTATTACTTCCACAACCCTGTAAGATAGACACTATTGTCCCCATTTCACGGATGAGAAAACTGAAGCAAACAGAGTTTAAGTAACTTGCCTGGGCCACACAGCTAATAAGCATCTGAGACCAGATTTGCACTCTGGTCTTCCTGGCTTCCAGCATTTTATCTATTGTGCCACCTAACCATAGAGCTAAGAGGCACACAAGGATTACATAAGCAAAAAAAATGATAATAATATTATATTTTGTTTTTACTTAACAGAGGTCCACAGGGTCTAGGGTCTAGATATCTAGGGTCTCGACTTTAGAAAGTCCCCTGACACAGGTATGCACAAGAAAGTAGGAATAGATTCAGAATATGTCAAGGATACAACTCTTCCTGACCTTGTGACACAGAGTCATCACTGTCACGGCTTAGGCCCTTGTTGTATTCCCTACATAAGACCCCAAGCTTCTTACAACAACCCAAGACTTTCTCCAGGACCACAGGAGAATATACACAAAAAAGCCATTCAGATAACCAAACTTCCCAGAGGTATACTACACTTGCCACCCAGATGTCTAATCTGGTTCTCCTTCCTTCCAAAACCCACAGTCTAATCACTACTATTTAATGAACAGTCCAGAGGTTTATAGTTCTTCTTTCTTTTATATTTTGCCTACAGGAAACCTCAGAGTAATAGATAAGGCTACTAGTAATTGCTAATACCACCACAGACCAGCTGCCTTACTTTTTATTTATTATATCTTCAGCTAAGCCATTAGTAAAAATTATGTTGACCAGAACAGGGCACTGAGTTCTAGAAACCTCCCTCCATATTGACACTGACCTATTAATCCAAGTATTTTGAGCTCAATGTTTTAACCATCTACAAATACACTTAAATGTAATGTTACCAAGTCCATACTTCCCCAATTTGTCTACAAGGGTATTAAGAGAGATTTCATCAAATGCCTCCTGAAATGGAAAAACAGGAATTCTACTCCATTTCTATTCTCTGACATTCTAGTAACTTTATAAAAAGAAAAAAAGAAAAAGAAAAATGAGGTTAGTTAGCAACCTTCTCAAAAGCTATCTGATTAATGACATAATTTAGTATTTTGCTGGTGATCAACTTAATGGTATACAGTTTCAAAATGTGCATTTTACCCCTTTTGGAAAACTGGGGCAACATTTGCCTTTTTTTAATCTTCTTTCTAATTCTCTATGATTGCTTACAGATTGCCACCAGTAAACACATCTGCCAGCTCTTTCAGTGCCCTATATGGACAGTCTGTTTAATGGAAATCTATTCTGGTTGTAAGTGAAGATAAGAATTCTAGAATTTCAGAGTTGTAAGAGACCACAGGGGTCAGACTCTAGACCAATTTTACCTGAATAAGAATCACCTGTGTCACAAAGTCAGCCACAATCTTTGTTTGAACACCTCAAGTGAGGGAGATTTCACTTTATTCTGAAGAAGCTTCATTTTATTTTTGTACATTTCTATTAGGAAGGGCCTTTTTTTCCCTTCAGTTAAACCTAAATCTGGGTTTTGGCTTTGTTTTTTTTGTTTTGACTTGGTTTGGTTTGGTGGTTTTTTTTTTTGCAACTTTTATCCATAAGCTCCTAGTTATGCTCTCTGGGACAAGTAGAAGAAATTGAATCCCATGACAGCCCTTTAAATACTTAAAGATAACTATCATGTCCACCCAAAGTCTTGTTGTCTCTAGGCTAAATACCTCCAGGTTTTATTTTTTTCAGCTGGTCTTCATATGGCATAAAGTTGAGACTTTTCACCACCCTGACTGGCTTCCCTGAATGCTCTACCTTTATGACATCTATCACCTTATCTCTACTCATACAGCCACCACCCTAATGGATCTCCTCACTCCTGGACTATTGTATAACCTTTTGGTCGACCACCCTATCTCAAATTTCTCCCCATTGGTGACCTCAAAAAATATGAAAGGGTGAGAAAGAGGAGTACACTGTAATAAGGGAAAGGAAGAGGATGAATGGGGAAACAAGGAGACTCACAAGGAAAACTGTTTACAGCAGGAGGGAAAATGGAGGGGTGGTCAATGCTTAAACCTCATTCTCATCTAAATTTGTTCAAAGAGCCAAGAATATATAGACATACTCAGTTGGGTCAACATGAGAGAAGGACAACAGGGGGTTAAAAAAAAAAGAAGGGTGATGAAATGAACAGGTGGATTAAGGAAGGCAGTGGTAAGAAGTAAAACAGACTTTTGAGAATGGACAGAATATAAAGAGGAAGAAAAGAATAAATAGAAGAAAATAGGATGGAGGGAAATACATAGTTAGTAATTATAACTATGAATGAGATGAACACCCATAAAATGAAAGCAGTATGTATTAGAAACCAGAAATAAACAATATGTTGCTTACAAGAGACACACTTGAAACAGAAAGACATACAGAGAGAATTGAAATAAAGGGTTAAAGCAGCATGTATCATGCTTAGCTGAAGTTAAAAAAAAAAAAAAAAGAAAAACGGCAGGGTAGCAACCATGATTTCAGATGAAGAAAAAGCAAAAATAGACATAATTAAAATAAATAACCAAGGAAACTACATCATGTTAAAGGCACCATAGACAATGAAGTAATATCAAAAATTTTTACAGTAAGTTTCTCTGATAAAGGCCTCATTTCTCAAATATGTAGAGAACTGAATAAAATTTATTAAAATAAAAGCCATTCCCCAATTAATAAATGATCAAAAATATAAACAAGCAGCTTTCAGAAGAAATCAAAGCTATCTATTCATATGGGAAAATGCTCTAAATCACTATTGATTAGAGAAAGGGAAATTGAAACTACTCTGAGGTACCAGAGTACCTTATATATAAGGTATATCTGTCACAAATGACAGATATATATAAGGTATATCTGTCACAAATGACAGATATATATAAGGTATATCTGTCACAAATGACAACTGCTGGAGGGGGTGTGGAAAAATAAGTATACTAATGAACTATTGGTGGAGTGATGAACTGGTCCAACCATTCTGGAGCATAATTTGGAACTATGCCCAAAGGTCTATAGAAATGTGCCTTTGACCCAGCAATACCACTGCTAGGTATGTATTCCAAAGAGATCAAAGAAAAGGGAAAAGGGAAAGGATGTATTTGTCCAAAGATATTTATAGCAGCTCTTTTAGTAAGGATAAAGAATTTGAAATTGAATGGATACCCATCAATTGGGGAATGACTGAGCAGGATATAGTACATGAACATGATAGAATACTATCATCCTATAAGAAATTATAAGCAGGATTTTTTCAGAAAAACTATATAGAAAGACCTATATGAAGTGATAAAAAGGTAAACAGGACCTAGATTTCATTGTACACAGTAACAGCAATATTGTAAAGATGATCAACTCATGAAAGACTTAGTTACTCTGATCAATACAGTGATCAAAGACAATTCCATAAAATTCTTGATGAAAAATGCTATCTACTTCAAAAGAAAGAAATGATGGAGTCTGACTGCAGATCAAAAAATAATATTTTTCACTGTATTCTTCTTGCTTTTGTGACATGACTAATATGGAAGTGTTTTGTCTGATTTCACATGCATAATTGATATCCTATTGCCTTCTTTAGTGGGGAAGGAGAGAATTTAGAACTGAAATCATTTTTAAAAATAGAATTTTATGAAGAAATAAGAAATTAATAATGAAAAATTTAAAAATTCTCCCCACTGCAATTCATCCTCCTCTCAGTTGACAAAATGATTAAATTTAACTGTGTCACACTCTCCCCTCCCCCTTCCACTCCCACTCAAACTCCAATGGTTCTTTATTACCTCCAAGATCAAATATAAAATTCTTTGTCTGGCTTTTAAAATCTTTGCAATCTGCCCCCTTACTACTTTTCCAGTTTTCTTATACTTTACCCCTCCCCCATTCTTCCCTTTCAATCCCAGTACTGTATGACTCATCAAAACCAACCTTCTTGTTCCTCAAATATTGCCCAAATCATTCCTTTTCATTGGTTACTTTCCAAGTCCAGAATGCTTGCCCTTCTTACCTCAGCCTCCCAGCTTCCCTAGCTTCCTTCAAAAATTAGTTCAAGTTCCATCTTCTATAGTACCCTTTCTTGGTCCCCCTTTGCAAATTCCACCACCCACAACCCACCTACAAGTATAGACAAACGGCTACTCCTGCTAGTATGTTCCCTGAAATTACCTTCCATTCACAGTATATATAATTTGTTTATATACTTTTTTGCTTGTTGTCTCCACCATGAGAATGGAAGCTCCTTCAGAGTGCAAAACATATTTTTGTCTTTGTTTGTATACTCAATGCTTAGCATAGTTCCTGGCATTTAGCAATCATTTAATAAATGTTTTTCAACTGTCTGAATCTCTAAATTTCTAGTGTCCCTCCTAAAATGGTGGTACTCATACCTGAACATAATACTCTAATTGTGGTCTGACTTTCCTAATCCTGGAAACTCTGCTCATGTAGAGCCCAACACTGAATTAACATTTTCATTGTCATATCACCCTTTTGACTTAAATTGCACACTGGAGGTCCACCAAAATCCATAGATCTTTTTTTTTCCAAATAAATTGAACTAATTAGCAAACTTTGGACAATGTTGAAAGAAGGCATCAGGATGAGGGTGCTTGGTTCTGATTAATTTGGGAAAACAGCTCTTGATGGAAATTAAGCAGCTTGCTCTGGTCTCTTGACCAGACAGTTAAGGGGGAAAGTATGTTCCAAAATCTCAACTCCTTGACCTGATTGGGAAAAACCTGAAATGTAAACAGAAAATAAAATCTCACCTCCAAACTGTAAAGAAAAACCTGGAGAAAAATGAGGAAAACAATAAGGAAGAAAAAACATTTATTATTTAATAGAAATCCATCAAATTTAGTGGTGCCATTCCTGGACATCTCTATTTATTAGACAAATCTGTCTTGGGGCCAGGGAAAAGAAGGGAATTACTTCCCATCTTTTCCCTGGAGTAGAAACAAAAGATGGCAAAAAGATTTGTTAGCCTCTGAGCCAGAGGCAGAATTTGGGAGGAAGACTTTGTGTGCCAGCAAAATGATCTTTGCCAGGTCAAAGGTGTGTAGGAATGAATGGAGAGGGCAGAAAGATATCAGTTTGAGGAGGAGGATTGTAATCTTTAAATATCTGAAGAATATAGAAGATCAAGCTTATTCTATTTGTCCCCAAAAGGAAAAAAAACAATTTGTGAAATTTATAAGGATATGGATGTTGGTTCAACCTAACAACTTCCAAAATATTAGAACTGTCCAAAAATGGATGTGACAGTGACAGTGATTTGTTGCTGGTCATGGAAATTTTCAAGCCAAGGATGGAAGAGCATTTGCTAGGGATTTTCCACATAGTATTTATGATTTGAGTAGGGGATCAATTAGATAAACTCTAAAGTCACTTCCAAGCCAATCCAATGCAACAAGCTCTTATTACGTGTCTGCTCCATGCCAGGCACTGTGCAAAGCACTGGGGACACAAAGGCAAAAATAAAAATAGTTCTTAACCACAAGATGCTTTGATCCCTGGAGCTGCTTCATAAGTGCTTGATGGTTGTTTATTCTGCTGGGGGAGAAAAATATACAATGTGCAAAAATATACAAGAAGTACAAAGTATACAAATGTACAAAAATATACAAAATAAAGAATGTGGGAAGAGAACTGCTGTGTGGATTAGGAAAGGAGTCTTGTAGATGTCATTTGAGATGAGCCTTGAATGGAGTTAAACACTGCAAGAGATTTCAGTAAGAAGGAAAAGTATTCTTGGGATGGGTGATATGAAGTCTGTGCAAAGGAACAAAGCAGGGTGAACAAAGCATTGCCCTGGACCACAAAGACTGAAGTGTAGGAAGCTTAAGGAACGGCTAGGTGGGGCAATGGATAAAGCACTGGGTCTGGAGTCAAGAAGACTCATCTCCTTGTTTTTAAATCCAACCTCAGAGAAAATAGATAGATGGACGAGAGAGAAAGAGAGAGAGAGAGAGAGAGAGAGAGAGAGAGAGAGAGAGAGAGAGAGAGAGAGAGAGAGAAATCCAGCCTCAGATACTTCCTAGCTGTGTGACCCTGGGCATGTCACTTAATCATATTTGCCCTGGTTTCTTCATCTGTAAAAATGAACTGGAGAAGGAAATGGCAAACCACTCCAGCATCAATGCCAAGAACACCCTAAATGGGGTCATGAAGAGTCAGACACAACTGAAATAATGAACAACAAAGGAAGGGGAAATAATGTGAAGTAAACATAAAGGACAGGCTAGTCAAATTGTGGTTTTAAATGGCAAAAAAAAAAATTGAAGTTTATATTTTGTTGTAGAGATAATAATGAACTATATCCATTGTTTTAGCCCTAGGATGGATCAGAGCTTTAGGAATTTCAATTTGAAAGCTATGTGGGTGAAAAATTAGAGAGGGAGAAAAATTGAGGAGCAGGGAAACCAACTAGGGACATATTAATGTAATCTAGGCAACAGGTGATGAAGGTTTGGTGGTGGAGATCAAGGGATGAGTTCAAGAAATGTGTAGGTAGAATCAACAAGACTTGGCAAGTAATTAGATAAGGCTAGAAGGTCAAGAATGAAGTTGAAACCTAGTTGACTGAAAGAATGTTGCTGCTGACAAAAATAAGGAAGTTAGAAAGTGGGATGGGTTTGTGAAGATCATCTCATTTTGAACATGCTGATTTTGAGATGCCTATAAGACACCTAAGTGGGGAATCTAGCAGGCATTTGGTAACATGGAACTGTAAAGTGATGGAGGTTGGATTGGATTGGAAAGTTATCTACACAGAGATTATAAATGAAACTATAGTTCTAATGAAGCACATAAATAGAATGTAGAGAGACAAGAGAAGAGGTCCAAAGACAGAGCCTTGGGGCTCCACAACCATAGAGTGTTACTCATGGATGATGATACAGCAAAGGAAATGGAGAAGAAATATTGAGACAAATCAGAATATCACAGTGTCTTGAAAACTCAGGCAGAAGAGTAAGTCCAGGAAGAAGGTGGAGTCAGCAATGTCAAATGCTACAAAGCAAGCAAAAGTATAAGGATTGGGGAGGAGGGGGGACAAAGGGGAGGGATAGAAGAAGGGAGAGTCATTGAATTTAACAAAAGAGCCTTGCAAAGTTGGAAAGAACAGTTTAATTTGAATGGTGGGTTTAAAAGATAGATTATAAGAAATTTAAAAGTCAATGTGAAATGTCAATGAATGAAAGAATTGTGGACAGACAACCCTTTCTAGAAGTTTGACTGTGAAAGAATGATGACTAGAGATGATGGTAAATGAAAGAATTTTTAAGAATGGAGATCTGGGTATTTTTATAAGAAGGAGGAAAGGGGCCAATGGGCAAAGTTGTTTAATTAATAAGTGAAAGTTATGAGTTATCTCTCTCTAGATTAAAAATTAGAAAGGGAAAAATTATGATAAAAGGGGCAAGCTCCTGGAGAAGATAGGATGGGATAAATGGGATCAAGAAAACAAGTAGTATTCTACTGTGCTTTAATAGAAAGAAATGTTTACAAACCCCTAAAATTATTTTAGAGGATTTTTAAAAATCAGCTCAAGATACATACCAAAGTATTTTCCAAGAGGGTTTTTCTAATCAAATTCTAATGTAGGGCTTATCAGTTTAAAAATAATGCAATTTTAAAACAATTATTCATGTAGAAAATATTGTGAAGTAATAAATGGTACCTTTGTAGGAAAAAGTGACTATTTTTATATAATCTTCATAAATTCTAAAATTGTGTTTTTTTATGTTTATACAGTTTTTAGTAAAAAAAAAGATATTTTGTCTCAAAATATCATTTTTATATTTTCATGGGGAGTAAGGTTTTCTGAATTGCAAGTATTTGAATTATGTGCATTTCTGTATAATTATCTAAAATCCAAATATGCTGTTAGTACATCAGTACTTATGTAATCAAACTATCCATCTTTTATCTTACCTACAAAAATATTGTCAGCTCCTAATATAATATGTATCATTTTGTCTTATTCCTGTAAAAATTAAAGGGCATTTGAGATTAAAAAGAAAGAAAACAAGCCGAATGACTAACATTGCCAAAGAGAAAAATCTGTTCTTCCTCAGAAACTAGAGCAAAAAAAGGGAACATGGTAATGATATTAAGGGGGACTTAAGGTAGAAAACAGGAAAAGAGGAAGACCACTACAGAGGAATTCAGGTGAATGAGAAGAAAAAATATTTGGAATAGATCCTGAGGGGTTTCATCTCCCCCAGTCAATCAGGGAAAGATAAAAGGATTGTCATGCAAGGATGAGGGCCCACTTGAAATTGGATAAGAAATTCCTAACAAGAATATGGTTGTATGACTTCCTCCAGTATGGTGTTCAACAGCACAAGATTAGAAACAGAGAAAGCAGATTGTGGGGGTAATCCGAGGCTAGGCTTGAAAAGTAATGATAGGACAAGGAGTCAAGAAGTTCAAGAGTAAAAGACTAACCAAAGACAAACTGATTAATTAGAGGGTCTAGATTGCAAGTGGAGAAAAGTAAGATCAGAGCAGGAAGGATGGACTGGAAAAGCAAAGACAGCAAGTGAGTAGGAAGAAGAGGTTTAGGAGAGGTGAGGAAAGGGATAGTGGGATAGGAGGTTATGTATAATTGGACAGAAGAATTTCAGCATTCTGGACCATAGAGGTAGAAAATTTGTAGTAATGGTGTGTGGGTTACACAATTGATCACTCGGAGACCTCTCAAAATAAAGGTAGAAAGCTTTATTAGAATCTCACAAGAAGCCGGCAGTCCAGTCACTGGAACTATGCCCAGAGAGAGGAGGCCACTGTACAGAAACTAAAGCTCGGTTAAATAAGCAAGGGTTACTCGCTCCTCCCAAACATTAACCTAATTATTACTAATGAGGCTCTAATTTTGTTAGATAACATACATAATACACGAGGTCCACTATGCAAGCACAGTAACAACCTCAGAATACTGAACCCCCTTCAGTCCAACCTAGTCCTTATCTGTCCTTATCTGGGCCCAAGTGTCCCAAGGCCGCTGTCTGCTTTCTGATTGGTCAAATCCACCTGTTGCTGCCAGCTCCTTTTATCTACATTATTTCATTTTAGTATTATCTAGGAGTTCTCTGGGAACTGAGAACTCAAACTTCTTCCCAAGGCTACTGTCTGGTACTTTCTATCAGTAGTCTTGTTTCAGCAATACTTACAGTTCTATAGAAACTTAACCCTTTGCTACCTCTCAACTACCATTCCTTTCCCCAAACTAAAAACACCTCTAATTTGGTCTCAATAGTTAATCCAATCAATTGTACTAATACTCAATAGCTCTTACATTACCTTGAAATACACAATGACTTACCCGTACATATATGGGGAAACAATACTTAACTTAGTTACAAAATACAAGGAAGTAATAAGAATGTATATATGATATTGAAAATGGGGAAACTCCACTGTAAGTTATCCCTCATAATGGTAAGATGAAGGGTGTGGACTATCCTTGTGTGTGGCTGAGTTGGAATGAAGTTATAGGTTATGAGGAGTTTGATAAACTGGAAAGCTAGGATGTTTAAAGGAGATATCAATATGAGTATTGGAGTATATAAGGATGAAGGGAACTTCAACTCTGAAATTTTATGATTATGTGAAGTGCACTCAGCAACAGGACTCCTCTCCAGATTTGATCAATTCAACCCATCAATGTCCCTCCTACAATATCCCACACAAAACTGACCACTCTACTTGGAATATAGCCCTCACCACTCTTTTTTATGATCGTATACTTAGAGCTAGAAAGGACCTTACATGTCATGAAATCTAACTCCATATTTACAGATGAAGAAATTGAAATTCAGAGACATGAAGAGACTTATCCAAGGTTACACAGAGAAGCAGCAGAGTCAGACCTCAAAACTCAGGTCCTCTCAAGTCAAGTCAAGAGGCATTTATTAAGTGCCTATTATGTGCCAGGCACTGTTCTAAGCAATTGGTATACAAAAAAAAGGAAATATAGTCACTGACCACAAAGTCACTGACCCCATAATCTAATGGGGGAAACAATATGCAAACAACTATATACAAGCAAGATATATAGATAGAAATAGATGTGTGCATGTATGTTTGCATACGTGTGTGTGTGTGTGTGTGTGTGTGTGTGTGTGTGTGTGTGTACACAGAGAGGAAGTAAATTGGAAGCAATCTCAGAAAGAAGACATTGGGAATCAGAAAAAGCATCTTGAAGAAAGTGGGGTTTTAGTTGCGACTCCATTGAAGCCAGGAAAGCTAAGTTGCAGACAAAGAAAGAAAGCATCTGGGCATGGAAGACAGCCATAGAAAATGCAGAGATGGGAAATGGAGAATCTTGTTGGAGGAATAGCAAGGATGTCAATGTTACTGGATGGTAGAGTCAGTGGCAGGGAGTAAGGCTCTGGAAAGGTAGGAAGGAGTCAGGTCTTCTGTTTCTAGATTCAGTGATCTCTCCATAATACCATGCTGCATTTCATTGATTTAATTTATTGGCCATGCAATAGTCATCTGAACATTTAATGATCACTCCCATCAATGAAGCTAACAGAGCAATAGATCTGACAATTAATGTCTAGGACTATAAATTTTTGTAAATGTTATAAGAAATTATCAGTGTTACTTGATATTTAAATGCTAATTTTTAGCACTCAGACTTCAGAGTTCCTTTTGATCTTGGAAGAAATTCCCAAGTACTTTCTTCACAGCAGTGTCTTAACTCCTAATCTGAAATTAATTATACACATGCAAATTCATTAATTTCTACACAAAAGGAGAAAAAGAAATCAGATGACTCTTACTCTGACCTTTGCCTTGGCAATAGTTAACTATTAGGTAGGCCAGCTATCCTTTATCATCAGGTTAAATTTGGTAGGATCAAGTCTTTTGGGAAAGTTGATGTGGTTCAGTGACTGCAGTTCATGGTTTCGGAGCTGGAAGGAATCGGGGGGACATCTATTCCAAAACCTTCATTTTAAAGATGAGGAAACTGAGGTCCAGAGAATTGAAATTATTTGCTCAAGGTCACATGAGTCATAATCCTGACAGGGAGATTTAAACCCAGTTCTCTGACTCTAAAGCCAGTGTTCCTTCAAAGCTCTATCTAGACATGACTAAATGGGGTTTGGTAAAAATCCATTCAAATCAGTCGCCTGATAGGAAGGGGTCATAGAGGATACAACTTGACAGAGTGTTAAACCTTCCTGACATTTTTATGTTGCCTACCCTGCCACATCAACACCACACTCCCTACTATGAAAACTGTATTAGCAATGAGTGACACACTAATGGATACATTACTAAATTCTGAGGGTCACCATACTAATGAGAATCTATCCCACCCATAGTGAGGACAACTTGCTCTCCAGTCATCCCTACAATGTGGATATTTGTGACAGAAATATTCTTCTCTCCTGTAAGCTACATTTTTAAAAATAACAATAATAAAAATAATAAGATGAAAGGAAGAAAGAGAAAGAAAGAAAAGAAACAAAAGAAAAAGGAGGAATGAAAGAAAGAAAGGGAGGAAGGAAGGAAGAAAGGAAGGAAGGAAGGAAGGAAGGAAGGAAGGAAGGAAGGAAGGAAGGAAGGAAGGAAGGAAAGGAAGAAAAAGAAACGGACCAAAATTCAGGAGAAGAAAAAAGTATACACAATTGCAATAGAGGAAATGGAAAGGTGCTACAGTTCCCCTTTCTCCCCAGTCTTCCAGTGGTGCTTTTCTCTGTGTGTAAGATTGGTCTGATTCCTATTGTTCAGCCTAGCCACCGCCCTGTAGCAATCTTATTCTGAGAAAAGACTGCCACGCCCAGTCGTAGGGACAAAGGCAAGGGATAAGGGAAAAGGAGTACAGAGAGACCTGGGCATTACTTTATTTATAGTTATATGATAAATTGGGCCTCGTGACTAGGTAGTGTAAATCAATTGCTATCTCTATAAACAGACACATAAAAAGGGTGTTTTAAATGTATGTCTGTTCTAAATACCATCTGATAAAAAGGGTTCTTTTCCTAGAAAGAAAGGGTTGTGGCCAAAGGTCTCTCATTTTCAGAAAAGGGAGAATGTCGCCCCCTTTTGTTGAAGAATAAGAGTTGCATTCAGTGCCATTAAACTACATTTGCGATATTGAATTAGAGTAGCTACCAAAAAAAATTTTTTTTTAAGGAATGAATACATTTGTCTAATAAGACATTGGCTAGGACGATAGGATGACAGAATCTGAGGATTGGAAGGGACCTAGGAATCATATAATCTAACCTCTTAGTACAGGAAACCCTTCTACTGCATTTGAAGCAGGTGTTTACCCAGCCTCTGTTGAACAGTTCCTGGAACAGAGTTCTTACCACCTCACAAGGAAATACATTCCATTGTTGGACAGATCTAATTGTCCTCTAACTTGCTTGAATAGTATTCACCCTACCTTCTGAAGCTACATAGAATAAATTACTCCCAGTGTCACTCTTCACTTTTTGGACTTCAAGTTGTAGCCAAGTTTTCTCCAGCTGCTGACATCTTTCTACTCTCCACTTACTGGTGAGTCCTTGGCCTGGACTGCTATATCTTGAGCACTCCTCACTTTCCTGACTTCATTTTTCTGCCTTTCCTGGAGTAAATAAGTAGCACAGTGAATAGAGTGCTGGGCCTGGGGTCAGAAAGAACTGAGCTAAAATCTAACCTCAGATAGCTGCTAGCTTCATGATCTTAGGCAAATCACTTAACTTCTTCATGCTTCAGTTTAATTTCCTCATCTGTAAAATGGGAATAATAGCCTCTACACCACAGGGCTAAGAGGCTAAAATGTGATAATATTTGTAATGCACTTAGCACTGCAGCCATGCGCAATGAAGGCACTTGTTAGATGCTTGTTTTCTTTGGGGGCAGCTTAGTTATCTTCCCTCCATCTGCCCACAGCTTTCCAATTCCTCTTTATTGTGATATCTTCCCAAAATAGAATGTAAGGCCCTTGATTGCAGGGAATGTGTTGTTTTTTTGTTTTGTTTTCAGTTTTTTTGCTTTATTTTTTGTTTGTATTTGTTTTCCAATACTTAGTACAGCTCCTGGTACGTAGTAACTTGGTATTATCTATGTATCCCATTTTCACATTCATTCAGAATACAGTAAATGTTTATTAAATGTCCACCAGGTAAAAAACCCTCCACTAGTGTCTTATCCCAATGCCAAATTATAAAGTGGAAATCTAATAGGGTCTAATAGGTTTTACAAGCAGCCTGCAAATTTTAAGAGGTCTTATCGGGCTGTCTCTTTGTTATCCACAGAGCAACCTAGCTAAGCTCACTACCCAGAGAAGCTCATGAAAACCATCTCCTAATCCATGAAGGAGTTGTGCTCAGCTTTGGTAGAAAAAGAAGTCACAATAATGAAATCCCAGCTCTTTTGAAGAATTAAAGCTTAAAGAATTCACTCTGCTAGGAGAGGGGTCAAAAATGAGAAGCCATTCCAAGGGCCAAACTGAAGCATGCATGGTTACATAACTAAGATGCATTCTGTGCCTTTAAAGCATCTGTATGACAGTCCTTCACATGCTTCTCCCCACCTCAAGTGCACATGGGTATATATGATTGCACAGAACATACATACATATCTCTTTTCCAGGTTAAACATTCCCAGTTTCTTTAGGCATTCTTCAAATGACATGATTTCCAGAATCTTCAGCATCCAGGTCAGCTCTTTTAGGCACACTCTAGCTTGTCAACCTACTTTAAAAGGCAATGCCCAGCATCTCCTCCACCTCTTCACAAAGAATGGGGGACCAAAGGTGTGAAAGGCTAAATATAATACCAGAGGTTTTTTTAGTATGGTATTTGGTCTTTCTGAACTGTTTCTTGTTTCTTTTTTATTCTTTGTTATGAGGGGCAGGGTTCCAGTGTAAGCCTTCCCCACCACCCACAAATAAAAATGTTGTATTTTTTTTTACATTGTCCAATAGAAAAACCACTGTCTCTAGAGTTAGAGGACCTGGGTTTGAATCCCATCTGAGATGGTTCTTACCTATATAAACTTGAGATAATAATTTACCATTCCTGGACCTCAGTTTCCTTATCTGTGAAATGAGGGATGTTGGACTCAATGGTATTCATTATAAATTGGACATATGATTTGGATTATTTCCAGGAGTGATGCTGAGTGGGTGATAAACAAATTATTTTTACTCTCTTACCTGTCCTCAAGAGAAGCCCTAAACAAAACTATAAAATTAGTGGGGCTTGGGGTTTTTTAATCTTTCCACCTCCCTCTTTGCTATTGATAAAGGACCTACTATTATTGAAGATATTTGGGGATTTTGGTGATGGGAAATTACCTATATTTTTGAGGAAAGGGACAATAAAGGGGCAATAAATGAAGCAAGAAGATAGTAAGTGATCACCATACCTGGAATTGTGACAGTGGAGTACCAAAGCCCAACCAACCAGGTAGAGTCCATTCCCAACTGGCTGGGGATATGGATGTAATCTTTCAATTGAAAAATGTTACAGCTCAAGGAATCAGAAGCTGGGTTAAGAAAAACTAGCCCTATCCGAAAGGATGTTGGGAAGAATATCTATTCCCTGGGCAAAGAATCAATAACATTTGAACATTCACCTGACTCTCCAGGCATGGTGGGGAGATAATTGACAGAAAACATGTGGCTAGACCTGGTGAGAGGGTCAAAGAGACTAGTTGTACCAGAACAGATTTTTTTTTTAACATATATACTTTAGAGTTCTTCAGTCAATCATGCATTGGAGAAATATACATATATATATATATTTTTTTTCATTAGCTCTCTTTTTGTCTTACACCTTATGTGCAATGAATGAATTCCTTTGTAAACAAATATCCTTATGAAACATTTCCCACCTCAAGGTGGGGAACTATGGGTATAAAAAGTCTAATACTGTCAGATTCTGTTTCCATAACTTTTGCCTAACTGATTCTCTTTGTGACAAAGAAAGGTTCTCTGGTAAAGGGGATTTTTCAGGAAATAAATGTGGTACAAAAACTAGAGGCACAGATAAAACTTTAAAAAGAAGTTCATAAATGCTCTTGACTAAAATTTAAGATAACTTGGATCTTTGAAGAGGAAAGAGAAAGTGGGCGCTGGATTAAGGCCTGTGGAGGGCGGCAGCAGCAAGGGGAAAGGAGAAAGTCAAGCTATTAACATCAACACGACAAAACGGGCACCAAGCAAGACTAAACACAGGAGCTGGAAGTGGAATAGAGAAGCATCGTGATCTGGGAGCCCTCCCCAATTGTGATATAGTAGAAGGAGTACTATTCTAACCAAAATGTTTAACACAAGACAGAAAAGAATTAAAAAGCAGTTTTAAGGCTTACAATATGCCAGCCATTGTGCTAAGAACTAGAGATGCAAAGATTTAAAAAGAAAGAGAATTTGCCTTAAAGGAGCTCATACACAAATGGGGGAGACAAAATATATAAGGGAGAGGAGCCTAGAGAAGGGAGTTTTGCTCTAGGGAAGTCCCTCAGGCTTGCAACCGAGGAGTCATCCTGGATTTCTCACTCTCTCACCCTCATATCCAGGTTGTTGCCAAAGCTGATAGATTTCATCTTTTCAATGTCTCTTGAACATGCTCCCCCTCTGCTTTAACACTGCAGGCCCTTATCACTTCACACCTGGATGACTGCAAATAGCCTGCTGACTGGTCTGTCTGCCTCAAGTCTCTCCCCATTCCAATCTGTCTTCCATTCAACCACTAAAGTGACTTTAGCAGTGATTTAGTGATCAGCACAGATCTGATCACATCACCACCCCTACTCAATAAACTCCAGTGGCTCCCTATTAATTCTAGGATCAAATAAATACCAAATGCTCTCTTTGACATTCAAAACCTTTCATTAACCTAGCCACTTCTACCTTGCTAGACTTCTTACACCTTACTTCTTCCCTTGTACTCTCTGTCTTAGCAGCACTGGCCTCCTCACAAGGAGGCATGTGAGACACTCCATTTCTCAGTTCTGGGGATTTCCTCTGGCTGTCCAGTATACCTGGAATACTCTTCCTCCTCCACTGTAATTACTGACCTCTCTGGCTTCCTTTAAATCTCAACTAAAATCCCACCTCCTATAGGAGCCTTCCCTAATCCTTAACTGCAGTGCCTTCACTCAGTTAATTATTTTCTATTTATCCTATGGAGAGGTTAAGTAAGCTGTCCAAAGTTACACATCGAGTTAGTGGCACAGTCTTGGCTAGAAGCCAGGACTCCTGACCCCCAGGCTTCTATTCTTTCCATTATACTTTGCTTCCATCCTAGGGACAAGAGATACTACAGTGGTCTCCTCCCTAGGACATTTCTTCCCTCCCAGGAAACCATCACCATGCTGCCTCTCCTCACTTCCTGTCATGTAACTCAGTTGAAATCATAGTGGACTTAGAATCAGAGGACCTGAATATGAATCCTATCTCTGCTATTTACTGTACGGCATTGGACAGGTCACTGAAGGTCTCTAGGCCTCAATTTTCTTGTCTACAAAATGAGAAGCCTTGTCTAGGCCTAGTCTAGGCCTAGTCTAGGCCTCTAGACTAGAAGGTTTTTAAAATCCCTTTCAACTTTAAATCTATGCTCCTCAGCAGATCATTTGCAAAAAAAAAAAAAAATTTTTTTTTAATCTGTCTCAGAAAAACCTGGAACCTTTGATCAAAGGATTTACAACCAATAGCATAATTTTATAATATAATAGTATAATTTCTTAATAATTATCTAGCATAACAAAGAGTGGGGAAAAATATCTCAGGGATGGGAACACTATCACTATATTTATCAGATAGCACTACATAGCCAGAAACTACCTTTTTTATATATAAATTAACCTATAGACATAATATTTCCCCTGCCCCCCAAAACCTTGACCTCCAATAGGTAGTTGATGATATGATACATAATTGTTAGCCAGCTGGCTTTTTAAATCTCTAGTTGCTTTCTCTTAAAATTTTTCACTTAAATTTTCACTTAAAATTTTAGCAATTTGATTTCCTATTTATTCTCTCCCCCATTTAATTTGCTGGGCTATGTTTATAAGATCATAGGTTCATGGACATAAATCTAGAAAGGACCCTGATGTGAGCAGGCAGCAGAATGGATAGGATGTTAGACTTGGAGCCAGGGAAATCTGGGTTCAAATCCTGTCTCAGACATTTCTTAGAAATGTGATGGCTGCCAAGCCTCTTAACCTCTCTCAGCGTCACTGTTATCTGTAAAATGAGGATGACTGTAGTCCAAATGATATCACACATGTAACATGTAAAGGCAAGCATTATATATCAAACCTTTATTATAATAATTATATTATATATAGTTACATATTTTATATAATATGCAGTATATACAATTATATCCTATATATTATTGCTAGCTATTATTTGTTCTTGCTCTGTCATTTTTTCAGAAGCATCCAACTCTTTGTTACCCTCTGGGGTTTTCTTGGCAGAGACACTGGAGTAGTTTGCCATTTTTTTTTTGCTTTTTTTTTTTTTTGGAGGGCAATTGGGGTTACATGACTTTCCCAAGGTCACATGGTTAGTTTTTGTATTAAGTGTCTGAGGCCGGATTTGAACTCAGGTCCTCCTGACTCCAGGGCTGGTGCTCTATTCACTGCACCACCTAGCCACCCCTGTAGTTTGCCATTTCTTTCTCCAGCTGATTTAACAGATGAGGAAATGGAGAAAAACAGAATTAAGTGAATTGTCCAAGTTTGCACAGCTAGTAAGTGTCTGAGGTCTGATTTGAACCCAGGAAGATGAGTCTTCCTGATTCCAAGACCAGCACTCTATCCACTGCATCACCTAGCTGCCCCTAGCTATTATTATTATCTATTCCAATCTCATTTTATAGATGAAGAAACTGAAACCCTAAAAGGGTAAGTAAATTGCATGAGGTCAGGTAATAAAGTATCAAGTAATAAAATACCTATTAACATAGGTAATAAGTATCAACCTTGGGAATCAAATTCTGATGTCAAGCATCAGATGCTTGATGAGACAAGATGATGATGTCTCTTGTGTTTTTTTGTGCTGTAGTCTAGGACACCAAGAAACTTTGAGCCTCTTTAGATTGATTGATTAATTAACCCCACTGGCTGGTCTTGTGCCCAGATATCAATTGACAGCAAGACAAGAGAAGATACCTGTCTGGTCTATGCAGAAAAATGCATCAGGGTAAGAGGGACACATTAGAAAGGGAGAATGGCAAGTAGTTATTTAAGTGGAAGATGTTGCTGCACAGAGATGATCTATGAGACATTTTAAGCAGAGAAAGGTCAGCTGACAACCCAGCAGTCTGGGATCATAAGAATAAGCAAGAAAAGGCAATTACAAGCTGGCTTTTGGAAGACAATCAGTTCATCCAGACAGGGAAAGTGAGACAGTCAGATATGGACTGTGCTCCAGAAATTATATAAATGCAGAAATCTAAATTGTAAATTATATTTGTTGTGTAAACTGTACAAAAGGAGCTTGGAAAGGGGAAGAAAGATCCACAAGCCAGTGGACTCTGTGCTCCATGCAACAGAGTAGTTGCTTGAGATCAGGGAAGAAACTGAGAACAATCCTATAATTACACTATTCATGTGCGGTTTTCAGTCATATAGCATCCTCATTAATGCTCTCTAGACAAGACCAGAGTCAGAGATAACATGGAAGGGTGGGTGATAATAATTACAGAAAATAAGCTTGAGAAGGAGGGGAAAGCTGATCTCAAAGCTGACAAGGATAGAAGAGACCAGGACCTGATGGCAACTGTGAAACCCAGGACATCTACAGAGGGCTAGGTCATTCTGTGAATGACTGAGGAGTGGAGGTAAGTGTATCGAATGTAGAAAGAGAAGGCAAAGGTTTTGAGAGCTGATACAGTAGCAAAGCGTTGGGATAATAGTTCCAGGAAGGCGGTAAGCCCTAGCTTGAAAGCCAGAAGACACAGTAGTGGGTATAGTGTCTGGTGCATAATAAACTCTTTAAAAATGTATTGACTGACTGAGAAGAACAAAGTACAAATTTAGGATGTACCACTTAATATTTGAGTGACTCCAAATGAGTCCTTTCATCTCAAGGGCCTCAGTTTCATCATCTGCAAAATGAGAGGGTTGGATGAAATCCTAGGTTTTTCTGTCATTACTGTGTATGTGTGATCTTTTGTTGCTAAGTTCCTTAGCCACATGGATTATAAGATATAATAATAATAGTAATAATCAGCACTTTATATTTTTCAAAGATATATGCGAAAATTATACATTTTTCTCATCAAATGAGAAAATTATACATTTTTCTCATCAAATGAGAAAATGTATGTTTTTTAAATTTTATTTTAAAATATGTAAAATATACACATATAGATATATATGAATATGAACATATATACATATATATTCTCTTTTGATCCTCACAACAACTCTATGAGTTAGATGCTATTATTATCCCCGTTATATAGTTGAGGAAATTGACATTGAGAGTTTAAAGTGACTCCACTAGGGTCACACAGCCACTAAGGGTCTAAGGCAGGATTCAAACTCAGTTATTCCTTACTCCCAAGCCCATCTCTCTAGCCACTTTGCTACCTATGAATCTAAATCTGGCCAGGGGTGTAAAACCATCTGGAAGATCACATTTCAGATTGGCTCAAGACATTGTAAATATACTGCAATGCCATTCAGATAATGAAATGTATCCAAAACATTCCAGCCATTCTTGATTTAATGTGAAATCTTCTGGGTCAGTGAGTGATCATCTGTCTCCATGACAATTTGCTCTATTCTCAGGACCCAAGCTGCACACATCTGGCTAGTTCTGGCCTGCCTCCAACAGTACAAGTTGTATATCTACCTAGAAAAATGTGCATTTGAAGTCACTAAAGACAAAACATGGCATATCAATTCTCCTTGTTGGGCATCTGACTTTGGTCTCCAAAAAGATGAAGTTCAGCAGTGGTCAACTGCTACATCCCTTCATCCCCTAAGGACCTTCAGTGGGCCTGCTACTTATAATTTATGCACTGTTATCAGCTTCACCATAACCATAGCACTCACCAACCTATTGTGAAAGACAATTTGTTGTTGTTGTTCAGTCATTTCAATTGTGACCAACTCTTCAGGTTTTCTTGGCAAAGACACTGGAGTAGTTTGCCATTGTCTTTTCCAGCTCATTTTTTTTTTTTTGCTTTTTTTGGAGGGCAATTGGGGTTAAGTAACTTGCCCAAGGTCACACAGCTAGGTTTTTGTTTGTGTGTGCATTAGTGTCTGAGGCCAGATCCAAACTCAGGTCCTTCTGACTCCAGGGCCGATGCTCTACTTACTTCACCACCTAGCTGCCCCTTCCAGCTCATTTCACAGATGAGAAAACTGAGGCTTGCCCAGGCTCACACAGTTAATACGTGTCAGAGGGTGGATTTGAAGATGAGTCTTTCTGACTCCAGACCCAGTGCTTGAGTCACTGAGCCACCTAGCTGAAAGACAATGCCTTCTACTGATTGCCCTGTTTTCTAACTGTTTATGATAATAACAATAACTAACATTTATATGGTATTTTACTTAAGTTATGTTTTTTGATCCTCACAATAGTCCTGGGAGGTAGGTACTATTGCTATACCAACTTACAGATGAGGAAACTGAGGGAGATGGGTTAAGTAACTTATCAAGGTTCATATAGCTAGTAAGGGTTTGAGGAAGCATTCAAATTCAGTTCTCTCTGAGTCTTCAGTCCGGTGTTCTAGTCACTATGCTACCTATTTGCTTAAATTTAGCAAAGGGTAGAAGATCATCTGGAATAAGCAGAAAACCAAATTCTAAAGCATGATTTTATCTCTTAACTTTTTTTTTAAAGCAATTGGGGTTAAATAACTTGCCCAAGGTTACACAACCAGTTATTTTTGCGTGGGTGTTAAGTATCTGAGCCTGGATCCGATCCCAGGTCCTCCCGACTCCAGGGCTGGCGCTCTTACTCACTGTGCCACCTAGCTGCCCCTATCTCTTAACTTCTAGTCTAGCAATTGATCACCTATGTCACCTAGCTGCCTTGCTGCCTCTGTCAACCTAATAGCAAAAATAAGGCATGTATGAAAAGCAGTATGATAGAGTACAAAAGTGGCAAAGAAAAGTTCATGAAAATGCTATAAGAATTTTTTTTTAAATATCAACAGGGAGAGATCACTTTCCATACTACCTGAGCTAAAATCTTCTTCTTACAAAACTCAATAAGTGTAGATGTGGAGGGAGTATATCCCGGCCATGGGAGATAGGTTTTGTAAATATATAAAAGAAAGAGAGAGAAAAACAACCTCCAGAAACACCTGGTCATCAAGTTTGGCTGGAATATAGAGCATGTAAAAGAAAGTAAAATGAATTAAAGACATAAATGGAGGTTGAAACCAAATCAATGAAGGCTTTAAATGCCTTTAAATGCTGAGGAGTTTGAACTTTTTCCTAGAAGCTATGTGGAGGTAAGGCTTATAATGGATATAGTTGAACCCCTGAGGAGCCACAGTCTATATGATCACCTTGACCAAGAAGAATGATGCAGATAGAAAAATAGATAGATAGATAGATAGATAGATAGATAGATAGATAGATAAACATACATATACACATATATATGGATATACACACATATATAAGAATTATATAGTATGAAAGAAGATCTGTCACATGACTCCAAGCCTTTGATTTCTTACCAGTGGAGTCAAATGCACAGTATGAATGGCTCTCATTTTACTTGAAATTGTCACATACATATTGGCAGATGCCAACCCTCTCCATAGACACAGGAGATAAATAATAATTGTAACTTAACCAAAGAAAAACTTACTATTAAACATATATGAATTATAAAAAGAGCCCAAGCCAAATATGCAGGGAGAGTTGTCTAACAGGTAATTGATGACACAGGACTAGAATCTAGAAGAGAGATTAAGATTAGATCTATAGATTTGGGGGATAGTATTAAATCCTTGAAAGTAAATATATTACCAAAAAAGAGATCACAGAGAATAAAAAAGAGAAGGTCACACTATAGGACACCCATGCTCAAGGAGTGAAAGATGGATGATGAGACAATGAAGAGACTAAAGGATAAGCCTTGTACAAAAATGAACCTGATCTACAAGAGAAATGCCACCCAAAGGCCTGAAGCACATAAAATGAACCATCTGATGTGAAAAGATTTATCAGCCATCAAATGAAAAATAAAGGGAATAAAGGAAAACATAGGTTCACTCTGCAAACAAATCTTATATACTCACAAGATTATTAGTTGAGGATTGGGAGCCAAGATAGCAGAGTAGAAAGAAGTAATACAGCTGGACTCCCTTCCACAAGATTCTTCCAAACGTACCTAGAAAATACACTGTATCCTGATGGGGAAATCCAGAAAAAGACCCAGTGAATTACTTATCCAGTCCAGGTAGGTATAGGGAGAGAGACAGAAGTCAGTGGATGTTTAGGATGGAGTCAGGCCAGGAGCATTATCCAATATTATGAGCACTCCAGGGTCTAGGGAGAGTCTAGTCATAAGGATGGGTAGGGGGGTGGCAGAAATACTGTGACAGGGATGAGTGCTAACTGGTAGGTTTGTCATTCACTACTTAGTTCTGAGATGCAGGTCCAGGGCAGACTAAGAAGGGGACCTGAACATGATAGTAATATATGTGGGGCCCAGGGCAAAGAAAGCAAGAGGTTCAGAAATAAACAGCAATTATTTGGCTCAGACCTCACTAGCAGAATATCAGCTGCAGTTACCAGCATCTAGTTCAGCCTACAGAAAAATGAGCAAGTTAGGAATACCTTGAGCAGCCTACAATTCTATCACTCAGAAATAGCAATGATTTCCAGTTGGCTATCAGGAGTGGAATCTAGCTGCAATCTACTAGTACTCATACCCAAACCCAGGTTAGAAGCTTGCAGAACTCAGCTGGGGGGTGGGGAGGGAAGAAAGGGGAAGGGAGGAGCATGATTTATAATAATCAGACTTTTCATTCAATCAGATCACTTAGAGAGCTCTGAAAGATTTTAGGTCCTCAGTCTGATCCTGAGATCTTGGAATAACATAGTATCTAATACACCCCTAAAAGCAGCAACAATACCAGTCCAGAAGTGCCCCAGATGTGCTCCTAACATCAAGTCTGAAGTCAAGAAGTAGATTGAAAGAATGAGCAAATGAAAAAGAAAATCCCACTAAAAAGAGCTATTGTGGTGGCAAAGAAGCTCAAGACACAAACCAAGAAGAAAATTACTCCAAAATATCCATAAGCAATGCCTCAGAGAAAATACTGCTTGGACACAAACTCAACTAGAATTCTTCCTGGAAGATATGAAGTAAGAAGGCTTTTAAATTTTTTAAGAGTTTAAAATGTTTTTTATCATTTAAATGAGAATTCTTGAGGAAAAAATGGAAAAGAAATGAGAGTTCTAAAAGAAAGGATTAGTTAGGTAATTAACAGTTTGGCATAAAAGGGAAAAAAACTTGTCCACATATCAAATTCCCTGAATGAGACAATAAAAATATTAGAAACAAAGTCAAAAGAATGGGAAAAAATATAGTAGAAAATGTAGTCTTATAGCAAAAACAACTGCCCTTGAAAACAAAATGAAAAGGAAAAATTTAGGACTCATTTGACTATCTGAATGCCATAACAACAACAACAAAAAAAAGCCTAGACATCATATTTCAAGAAACTTCAAGATAAAGTGCCCACATCTCTTAGTAACAAAAAGGGAAATGGAAATAGAAAGAATCCATTAGTTACCTCCTGAAAATTAATTAAAAAAAAAAACACAAAACAAAACTCCTAGGGACATTATAGCCAAAATCCAGGATTTCCAGGTCAAAGAACAAATATTGCAAGCATCTATAAAGAATTCAAGTACCAAGGAGCAACAGTCAGGATCTGCAACACAATTTCACAGCGCCCACTAAAAAGGAGCAAAAAACTTGGAATATAGTGTTCCAAAAGACAAAGGAAATAGTCTTATAGCCAAGATTAGCTTGCCCAGAGAAATTGAGTATAATAGTACATTGGGGGTGGGAGAAGGATCGTCAATGAAATAGACTTCCAAGCATTCCTGATGAAAAGAAAACGGTTGCATTAAAACTTTGAAGATAAAACACAAGAGTTAAGAGAAAAATGAAAAAGCAAATATGAATTGAGCAAACATAAACTAAACAAAGATAAAACTGCTTACATTCAAATATGGGGAAATAATATATGTGTCCCCTCTGAATTGTTTCATCATCAAGAGTCAAAGAGGGAACCTAATTCTGCAAGATCTGGGAGTGGTTCTGTATATATTGATGATCTTAAGAGAAGAATAGAAATACAGAGGAGGAGAAATGCAGTGGGGATTGGCGGGGCAGGGTGTCATTATCTCACTTCAATCAGGGTGTGCAACCTATGTGAACAAGGAAGAGGTATTGGGGAGCAGCTGACACCTCAACCTTACCCTCATCTAAACTAGTTTAAAAGGGAAGGAGAATATACATACACATAGGGAGTTGGGTACAGAAATACATTTCACTCAACAGGAAAATAGAAAGGAAAGGGAAGGAGGAAGGGGGAATTAAAAGAAGGGTAGATCAGTCCTAAGCAAAACAAATTCTAAGGATGTACACAAATATTTTTAGCTCTTTTTGAGGTAGCAAAGAATGGGAAACTGAGAGGGTGTCCACAAATTGGGGAATGTATGAACAAGCTATTCCATATATACATACATACACATGATATATATGTGTGTATATGTTATATATATATATATGCATGGTGTGTGTATGATGGAACACTCTTGTGCTATATGAAATTATGAAGGAGATGGTTCCAGAGAAACAATGAGGAAACATATATAAACTGATGCAGAGTGAAGTGAACAGAACCAGAGGAACACTATACCATGACAACAGGAAGTAAAGACAAACAACTTCAAAAGAATTAGAAACCCTGATCAGCATAATTTCCAACTATGATTCCAGAGAAATAATGATGGCACAAGTTACCCATCTTCTGAGAGAGAGGTGGGAATGAAATGATATGAAAATTTATTTTTGCTTGACTATACATGTTTGTGTGTTTTCACTCATTATTTATTTATTTTTACATTTTTAAAAATTTTGAATTCCAAATTCTTTCCCTCCCTCCCACCAAGCAATATCAATTATACATGTGAAATCATGTAAAACATTTCATATCAGCCATGTTGAAGAAAAAAAAACAAGAAAAATAAAGTGAGAAAATTATATTTCAATTTGCCCACAGAGTCCTTAGTCCTCTCTCTGGAGGTAGATAGTATTTTTCATCATGAGTCCTTTGAAATTTTCTTGGATCATCCTATTTATCAGTCTTTCACAATTGATCATCATTGTAATACTGCTGTTACTGAGTACAATGATCTCCTAGCTGTTCACTTTTGCATCATTTCACATAGATTTTCCCAGGTTTTTTGAAACTATCCTGCTCATCATTTCTTATAACAAAATAGTAATCCATCACAATCACAAATCAGCCATTCCCCAATACATGTATATGCTTTCAATTTCCAATTCTTTGCCACTACAAAAAATCATTTGCTATAAATTTTTGTTTTGTCCAAATAGGTCATTTTCCTTTTTTCTTTGATCTCTTTGGGATACAGATCTAGTTAGAGGTATGATGAGTCAAAGTTTTATAGTCCTTTGGGCATAGTTCCAAACTGTTCCCCAGAATGGTTGGACCACTTCACAACTCCACCAGTTGTGCTTTAGTGTATTCCAATTTTCCCACGTCCTCTCCAACATTTATCATTTTCCATTTTTGTCCTGACCCTACA
Source organism: Gymnobelideus leadbeateri (assembly GCA_011680675.1). NCBI lineage: Eukaryota > Metazoa > Chordata > Mammalia > Diprotodontia > Petauridae > Gymnobelideus > Gymnobelideus leadbeateri. The sequence goes on along the minus strand of WOXC01003558.1, from coordinate 671,973 downwards.
TGTTTATAATGTGTATTTTTTTTTTCATTTGGTTCTCAGTTGTATGGAAGGTTAATCAGGGAGAGTGAAAAGGTAGATCTTTACTGATTAAAAATACATAATTTTTAAATGACCAGTTGGATAGAAAATTGTATTAGAATTTATGAATTGGAAGAGAATTCAAAAGCCATCTTTTACAACCCACTGGCAAAAGAATTCTTCATTATAACACACCCAGCAAGTAGACAAGCACTGTCTGATTTAAGGTCTTGAGTAAAGAGAAACACAACACCTCTTGCAGAAATCTATTCTGTTCTTGAATAGTTCTAATCCTCAGGAAGCTTTTCATGACATTTAGTCCAAATCTGTCTCTTTTCCACTTTCACCATTTGCTCTTTGTTCTTCCCTCTGGAATGTTCTATTTTGGATACATATCCCAGGAAGATCATAAGGATATTTTTACCTGGGATGAAACAGAACAAGTCAAATCTCTCCTCCACAGGCAACCCTTCAAATAATTGAAGACAGCTCTCATGTCTCCTCCAATTCTCCTTTTCCCTTCTTCTTTGTGGCCAAAAAGCTTTTCCCCATAAACAGAGTAAAGCCAATGATAATACACCTGCTTTAGCCATAGAGCTAAAACTGGAAAAAAAAAATTCTTAGTGTAGCATCCAGGGATATAATAGAAAGACCAGGCAGGGCCACCTTCCTTCAAGGCTACATTTGGTGGATACTTTATTTGGCCTTTACAAACCATAAAATCAAAAATCCTATGTGCAAATGAAACAAAGGCAACGATGCCTTTAAATGAGCTGCCATAGCATGGCACAGAAAGATAAATGAAGTGATCCCCAAAGAAGCATTCACATTAAGCAGCCCTATCCATGCTTGTACTCCAGAAACCAAGGCAACAGATGGATATACATTCTAATTTATGTCAATGACATAATTATCATCTTTGAGCAAGAAGATAGCAATAGAATAATATATAAACTGAACTAGAATTTTAAGATGAAAGGACTAGAAATCATTACACATTTTCTTGGTATTCAAATAAGAAAGAAGATGAGGGCAACTTCTATAATAAAAAATAAATAAATAAAAAGTTGAGAGGTTGAACCTGTTTGGCCTAAGAGATGCAAAAACAGGCTGGTTGAAATTAATGCAATCCTGAACCTAATATCACCTTATTACAGTATATGGACTATAGTAACAGCCTCCTAATTGGTTTCCCTACTTCTAGTCTTTCCCCTCTCTAATCTAGCTGCCTAAATAACTTTTCTAAACAATAAGCAGCATCAGGAAAGCAATGGAAAATTATTGTATACAATAAGAAAAACAGATATTGCTACTATTGCAGGAATTTTGTGTAGAAAAGTCTTGGCACTAAACCAAAGCAATTAGAATGCAGTGGGAAAGAGTGTATAAACATGAAAGTGTCACAGATTTAGAGCTGGAAAGAATCATAGAGGCTTTCAGGTCCAACCTCTTCTCTTTTTAAATGAGGAAACTGCGGCCCAGAGAAGTTAAATAACTTGCCCTACGTCACATATAACTAGTAAATGTCTGGAACAGGATTCAAACCCAGATTCTTCTGACTCTAAGAGCAGGGTCCTGTCTGCAATATCTTCCAGTCTCATTGCCTCAATTTACAGAAGAGGGACTGAAACTTAGAATGGTTAAGCACCTGTAATATGTCCCTTAACCTAGTAACAAAGTCACCATACGCATGCATAGGTAGTCACTTACATGCATAGGTAGAAAATAATGTGATTTCAGATTAGTGGAAAGAATGCTAATACAGTCACAGCATACCTGGGTTACAGACAGAGCTGGTATCAGAGCTTCTTGGGAGAGAAGCATGTGTGATTCCCAAGACTAATCAAGAGAGAGACACATGTGGACAGAAAATACTTCAAGGAGTAGAAAGGAAAAGGTTTTGGTAGCTCCAGACATGTAAGGGAAACTGGCTCCTCAACATGTCCCTGATTTCCAGTTTGTCTTGATAGACTTCAAAGAGAAAGCTTCTTCTCAGGTGAGATGAGATCTTCTCTTCCTCTTTTTGAGCTCCCTCCCATCTAAAGAGCTCATTCATTTTTACCTATTTACTGTACATTCTAACCTGTATAACTTCTCCAATTTCTATTTTCTACTTGAAATTCACCTATGGTCTCTCTCTTTGCTTCAGGGACTTCCCAGGGAGTACTGTGTCACCATGATCCAACCTGCCCATTGTAACAGCAAGCATCCCAGCATACCCAGGATGGTTTCTAGCACTGATTCTTTGATCTGCTTTTCTAAAGGAAAGCAACTCAAAAAGGGGTTAACCATCTTACTGTAATCAGTGGGAAAAGTCAGCACCCTGAACTTCAAACAGAAATTACAAGCAGACAAAAAATACACACAGAGAAACAGACCAGCAGACAGGGCTTCCAGCTGTCTGACCATTACATCCATACCTAGTTAGTTACCAGAGAGAGAAGCACCAACATCTGAGTTTTCAAGGCCAGGGAGCTTTGAAAGAGTCTCATCTGGCCAAACAACTATTCCCAAAGTGAACCCCAAAGCAAAACCTCACATCAGGGTATATATGTAGTGTTCTCCAGGGTGAGAGAATATCAGAACCATCGTGACCCACTGCCCAATCACAAAGTAACAAGGTTGTTGGCATTCCTGAAAAGCAAGCCTCCCACCACAGGTTCCATGTGACCACATTCAGCCTATTAGGGGAAAGAGAATATTTTTAAATGAAGGAAGGCCCTCAAATTCACTTAAGTCTATCAAGGGGCAGGGAAGATCTTCAAATTACCATTACAATTACACCCACCTGGGACTTACCAGCTCCTGGGACTTTCCCTGTATCAACCCATGACTCAGGTCTCAGGCCTCTGACTGCTACATTAAGCCCGCCTTCCAGTGCTCTAGAATAGGAGTGTTAAACTCAAAGAGAAATGGGGACCACTAATCCATGCATATAAGAAGTGCAATTAAATAGCACAGTAGATAAAGCGCCAGGCCTGGAGTCAGGAAAACCTGAGCTCAAATCTACCTCAGATACAAACTAGCTGTGTGACCCTGAGCAAGTCATTTAACTTTGTTTGTCTTGGTCTCCTCATCTATAAAATGAGATGGAGGGGAATTGGCAAACCTCTCCCATTTCTTTGTCAAGTAAACCCCAAAAGGGGCCACAAGAGTCGTACAACTGAAAAATGACTAAACAAGAACAACCTATACATAAGGACCCCCGAGGGCAGCATATTGACTTAATTTTAAAGTGCAATGTTGTCTATGTGTTATTGTATTTTATTTATTTTCTTAAATATTCCCCAATTATATTTTAATATGGTCCTCCAGCACTTGGACTTCCTTTAAGTCCCAACTAAAATCCTATCTTTTACAGGGAGCCTATCTCAATCCCTCTTAATTCTAGTACCTCCCCTTTATTTCCTACTTATCCTGTAAATAACATTCTTCATATATATATTTGTTTGAATGTTTCCTTCCCCAATAGATTGTAAGCTCCTAGAGGGAAGGGACTATCTTTGACTCTTTGTATCCCGAGAACTTAGCAGAATACTTGGCACATGGTAAATGTTTATTGAATAATTGATTGATTGAGGCTGTTGGCCTCATGTTTTGATACCTCTACTCTAGATCATTACCTCTCCGTCTCTAATTTTCAGCCTCTTCTCTGCTGGCACCTTCCCTAATAATTATAAACATAGGAGGCAAAGCACCCAGCAGTTAAGAAGCACTTAAGAACCTGTTTTTGTGAGCATCAGACCCAGTGAGAGCAGCATGACATCACCAGAAAATCTCAAGGGTCCACCAGAAGGCATTCCATCAGAAGGCTCCCTAAAGCATTGAAGGTAGCTGTTCTTCCATCCTTATCTCCCCATGTGGAGACTCAATGCATGATTCCCATGCATTCTCCCTCTCCCAATTAATGGTGTGCCATTATGAAGAGATCATGCCTAGGTTTATGGGAGGAATGTTATAGTGGAAATCTTTGTATTGTTCTATTTCATTAATTAATGGATAACTAGAGGGGGAAAAACACATCAGACTCATGAACCATCATTTTGAGTTAGGGCAGTACTAAAAAGTGCCCTGAACCTGAGGAAGGAGGGTTCTCTAGCTGCTCCACAGACACACCCAGATTTCTCTCAGCCTTAAAAAATGTGCACCTGATTCTACTATCCCCTTAAGCTATGAAGGATAAATAATCTCCAACTTCTCTTATAATACTTAAGATTCTATGAAATTCATGAACTAAGGGAAAATTTGTAACATCTGCACTAACATGACCTCAACAACTCTAAGACTAGTTTATTATAAATCAAAGTGGATGTCTTTTACCAATCCTTAAGAATAATCCGGAATGCATCAAGTTGCCACAAACTTAAAAGTACCAATCCACATACCATGCATGTTTATGTTAAATATTACCTTTCAAGAAGCATGCAGTACACTAATATATGAAGAAATTGGAACATGCTATCAACTATGCTTATTGGTTACCATCAACCAATCAGTTAAAAACCACTTATTAAGCATCTAATATATGCACTGTACTAAGTACTGAAGATGAAATGATAAAAATGGAATGTACACATTCCCTCAGGTAGCTAGCTAAGTGGTACAGTGGATAGAGCAGTCAGTCCTAGAATCAGGAAGACCTGAGTTCAAATTCACCCCCATACGCTTACTAGCTGTATGACACCAGGCAAGTCATTTAACCCTGTTTGCCTCAGTTTCTCATCTGTAAAAGGATCTGGAGAAGGAAATGAAAAAAACACTCCAGTATTTTTACCAAAAACCCAAGAGGAGTCACAAAAAGGACACAACTGAAAAACTGAACAATAGCATATTCCCTCAAATAGCTTACATTATAATGGATATGGTATGTGTGTATACAAATAAAATCCATAAAGAATGTGCACAAAACAGTTTTAGGACAGGGTGTGGGAGTAGCAGGGGAGAATCATGAAAGACTTCCTGAAAGCTTTTGAGATGAATCTTGAAGGAAACGGGGAATTATGAAGAGTGGGATTGAAGAATGAAAGATAGCCAATGCAAAGGCATGGAAATGGGTCAGTAAGGCAATAAGCACAGATTAAGGGCACCCTCTATGCCAGGCACTCTGCTAAGCACTGGGGATACAAAGAAAGGTGAAAGTCAATCTCTTCTATCAAGAAACTCATAGTCTTATAGAGGACAACATGTAAATAAATGTGTACAAACCAGCTCTATACAGGATGCAATGGAAATAATCAACAGAGGTAAAGCACTAGAATTAAGAGGGATTGGGAAAGTCTTCCTGTAGAACGTGGGATTTTAGCTGGCACGGGATATGGAAGGTCCTGGGTGTGTAACAACAGTAAGGAAGCCAGAATGACTGAATCATAGAGTGCACGAAAAGGAATAAAAAAATAAAGTCTGGAAAGGTATGAAGATGCTGGGCTAGGAAGAACTTTAAAGGTCAAAGGAGTTTATATTTGATCCTCAAGGCAATAAGGAGACACTGGAGTTTGTTGAGTAGTGAAGTGACATGATTGAATTTGCATTTTAGGAAAATCACTTTGGCAGCCATGTGGAATATGGATTAGAGCGGGAAAAGGCATGAATGAGCTAGCCAAGTTTGTCCTTACATTTTATCACCTCTGTAATGTGACTTGAGGCCATCATGCTTTTAAAATATCTTTCCCCAGGGGTGGCTAGGTGGTACAGTGAATAGAGCACCAGCCCTGGAGCCAGGAGGACCTGAGTTCAAATCCAGCTTCAGACACTTATCATAAATACTAGCCATGTGACCTTGGGCAAGTCACTTAACCCCAATTGCCATCCAAAAACAGTAAAAAAAATATTTTTTAAAATATCTCTCCCCCACTTCCAGTTTGTCAACAGATACATGAAATACAGCATTAGAAATGTATTGCTTGGGGCATCTAGGTAGCGCAATGAGTAGAGCTTCAGCCCTGGAGTCAGAAGGACCTGAGTTCAGATCTGGCCTCAGACACTTAATGCACACACAAACAAAAACGGAGCCATGTGACCTTGGGCAAGTTACTTAACCTCAATTGCCCTCTAAAAAAAAAAAAGTATTGCTTTATGTTCAATAATAGTTGGAATTCATTTAATGCTTTAATGTTTACAAAGTACTCTATATTGATTATCTCATTTGATTCTCATAACAACCTTGTGAGGTAGGTACTACAGGTATTATCAGTTTTTTACAGATAAAACTAAGAGAGATAAAGTGATAGACATGTAGTAAGTACCCAAGTCCTTCTACTATCAGATCCAGAAATTTTCCACTAGATCACCCTTTTCTTTTTTTTTTTAAATAAAAAGAAGTTATAATGGTGGATTACAACAAGAAAAAAGCCTCCCTTTAGCACTAATAGAAGAGTTGAAAGCAATAAAAAGAGACAGATGTGGAAAAAAAAACAAGGGTCTTAATTTTCTGTGTTAGAATAGTGGTACCTTTAGATGTTTTGGGTTTTGTACTCATTCTAGATGAATTTATTCTCCCTCCAAGGGGAGAGTAAAATGAATGCACTTTTATCATGTCTCAAAATGATTTTCTTTAGTAGCTATTCTCTTTTAAAATTTGTTAATTTACAAAGGAAAATCAGTCCAGTCTTGGTAAATTATTATAAATTTTGAGATTTTGGCATATACATATATATATATAGATAGATAAATAGATAGATAGATAGATAGATAGATAGATAGATAGATAGATAGATAGATAGATACACACACACTTTTATTTTAAAAGTTTTAGCTTATGGGGTGGCTAGATGGCACAGTGAATAGAGCACCAGCCCTGGAGTCAGGAGGTAGATCACCCTTTTCTTAAAGCATTATTTCTCTTTTCTACAGTTATATAAGTGTGTGTAGGTAGGTATATGAATATGTATACATGCATATGTATGTATATGTACGTGTGTGTATGTTTATACATAAATATATCTCCTGGGAAAGGTTAGACATTAGGGTATTGTTTCCAAAGCTTTAAAGTGAATTAATTTATCTTTTCCATTCCTTCTTGACAGCTGAAATCTGGGCACTGAAGTAATAGGCATTTTAAGAAAAGGAAGAAGAGATAATTGTGGTTATGAGGCACCCACTGCTTCAGGAAAATAGTTGGCTGGGATCTGCATTGCTTAGGGGGAGGACAGTGAAGAAACATTTTCCTATTTTTAAGTTTCACTTGGGGAGGGACCAGACCAGTAATTCTGCCTAGTGACTTTTGCTCCAGCATCTATTACCATTGCTGAAATTAGATTTTCTAGTTTTCTAGAAATATCTGTGCCTGGAAGGAGGTAGAATATCCCCACAAGGGTAGCAGTAGACTACATGACTAATGGTTCTGGTAGCCTGGCTCTGGAAGAATGAGCCAGAGCAGTTTCCCCGCCCCTGAGCTAGAGTATCCATGCTAGGCCTCAGAAATTTCTGCCCATTGCTCCTGGTTTTGTCTTCTAGGACCAAATAGAATGTGACTAATCTCTCTATCATATAATATCATATAATAATCTTGTACTTGAGGATAGATATCACATGCCTCCTGAGTCCCTTTTTCTCCAGATTAAACATCTCTGGAATGAATGAATGAATGAATGAATGAATGAATGAATGAATGCCCCCTAGTTCCTGTCTCTACAGATGACTAATAACTGTTGTCCTCTTTCTTTGGTAGCTAACATGAAAATTTTATATTCAATGGAGTGTTTATAGAAAACAATCTACCCTAAAAAAAATTAAAGAAAATTTTTAAAAATTAAAAAAAAAGAAAACAAAACAATCTACCCGGGTTCTATAGGTATGAGTAAGGAGACTGATATGTCCTTTACCACCCCGCTCTGTGATGGGACTGAGACAATTCCCTATCTGATACTTCTTATCACTGTCTCCAGCAGACTGTGTTCTGTGGGACATGGTCTTTATAACAAAAAGAACATTGGACTGGAAGTCAGAAAATATAGTTTTGAATCCTGGCTCTGTTACTTACTACCTGTGTGACCTAGACAAGCCATTTCATCTTTTTAGAACTGCTTTTCCTCATATATAAAGCCAAATTGGACTAGATTATCTCTAATGTCCTTTCCAGCTATAAATTCTATGACAATACAGGTAGCTATGAGCATCCAGCATCTTGAGTCAGTTGGCTGCTCCTTGGGGTTACTAGTGATCATTTCCAAGTCTGTTCCTCTGGATACATCTCCATAAAGCCTGGTCTGTCCTTCCAAGGTCCTGGAGCAGTAATGTACAGTGGAAATTGTGCTGAATTCGGAGTCAGAGGAGGACCTCCATCTGCTGGAAAAGAGCTGAACTGTGGAGAGAAGCATCAGAAAGCAAATGGGGGACAGGTACCATCTGTTGGAGGAGAGATGAACTGCAGGTACCAGAGTTGAGGAGAAGGAAGTAGGCACTAGGGCAGCAAATGCTCACCATCAACTGAATGAAGAGAATGAATGAAAATACCTAATGAGTGCAGTAACCAGAACCTATTGGGAGCAGAGGAGAGCTATGGGAGGCAGACAGTGCATTGTAGAGCACCAGTGTAGGGGAACAAAAATTAACCATTCCCTACAGGAGCTCTATTGAAGGCAGTAGTATAAATCGCTAAAATTGCGCAATTTGTGTTGATCAGTGATTTCAGTTGTGTCCTACTCCATTTGGGGTTTTCTAGGCAAAGATACTGGAGTGATTTGCTGTCTCCTTTCTAGTTCATTTCACAGATGAGGAACTGAGACAAACAGAGTTGAGTGGTTTGCCCAGAGTCACACAGCTAGTAAGTGTCTGAAGCCAGATTTGAACTCAGGAAGATGAGTCTTCCTGACTCCAAACCGGACACTCTATCCACTGGGCCCCCAAACTGCCCCCATACAGACAATGGGAAAGAAGTATTCACTGGAAGATCTCATGTTTTCTATGGGCTTGGTTATATCTGTTTCCATGAATTTGTAAATGAATCTATTCGTTTTGGAGGGCTTCCAGTTCCTGCCATATGAGGATCCGTGGAAAGAAACATACATACAGATATGGTTTTATCCATGGAAACAACATTAAAGAAAATACATAGCTGTCAGCTTTGCCACTGTACCCTAAGGAACATGTGAGTTTGAGGAGTATTTCGATCTCACTTGAAGCTGAAACCTCTTCTATCTCTGTCTCCAATTTTCTGTTTCTTGCAGTGCTTTGCATAACTGAGCATTTAATAAATGCTTTATAAAAATTCACTCATTTGTTCATTCAAGGAGCTATTGTTTAACCTGGACAAGAGAAAGCTTAGGAGGGACATGTTAGCTCTCTTCAAATGCCTGAAAGCCTGTCATGTGATAGAGGGATTAATCTAGAGGTTTAATGGTCCTAGAAGACTAAAGTAAAAGCAAGGAGTGGAAATTTCAGAGAAGTTTAACAGAGAGGCTCTGGCTCACTCTCCCAGCACCAGATTCTCAAAAGTCTCAGGGGGTCACCCTGAAGAGCAGGGATGCCTTGTTCTCTAATATTCAAGACCCCACTGGCTATGTTCATTTCCCACTGGGTTTTTTTTTTCTTTTTTATTCCCCATTGTTAAGGACCTGTGATTAGCATTGTTTCCATTTAATGATTCAATATCAATTAGCTGTTATAAAGGGAAATTTGCTTCACTGATATAGCAAGAACAAACATATAAACATTTCCCCCTGAATATCTCAGTCATACACTCCCCTGTACCTCCTCAGTCTCTAGGGGTATAAGCTTAGTTCTTATATTACATTATTCCCTCAAAGTCACATTCAAAGGTGATATCACTGTCAGGTGAGTCCTCATTTCAGTTTTCAGTGGCACGGATTCAGAAGATTGTCCTTTGCTCTTTGAATCATGGATACTGGACTGGCTATACACCTGGCCTAGAATGCTCTCCAGACTCTTCAGACTCACAAGGTCTTGGAAGTTCTATTTCCTCTACCTAGAATGGAAAGATACAAATGCAAAGGTCAAGGACTAAGGATCTCCTTGGGATTTATTACCTCAGGCAACTGGAGGTAAGATCCTCCCTTACATCATGTCCTTTACCAGATGCTATGGGTGAAGGAGTCAATGAGATTTCCTCTGCCCCTTAAGAGTGAGGCAAAAGCAAACAAACAAACAAAAAAAAAAAAAACACAGCAGACAGTAATAATTCTAGCTGTGTAATTGATCATAAGTTTCTATGTATGTTCCACATTTTCTCCAAGGTATTTCACTTACATATTATCATGACTCTCTTGGAAACAAGCTCCCTAATGTCCTCCATGCGAAGAAATTGAGATAGCTGAACAAGCATACACCAGACTCCCATTACAGAAGAAAATTAAAATTCACTGTAAGGAAAAAGCTTCCCAACAACCAGAGCTATCTGAGCATGGAATAACCTGCCTCAGGAGGCAGTAGGCTCTACCTGACTGGACATCTTCAAGCAGAGTAGAGATGACCACTTATCAAGTGTGTGGTCACTGGAATTCCTTTCAGGTATAGGTTGAACTTGATGATCTGATAGTTAGGATTGTCCGTATTCAGACTCTAGCACACCTTTTCCATTTTATCTAGTTCCACTTAACTTTCAGAGACTTTGTTTCAGCCACATTAAACTACTCCCCATCCTCTAATCTCCTCCTTTTCACTCCTAATTTTATGCCTTCAGGTAAGCAATCTTTTAAGTCTTATACAGAACCCTCAAAATATCTCTATTTTAGTCCTTCTCTTCCTTCATGGCCTTGCTCAGGCATCACCTCCTTCACAAAACTTTACATAATCCCTCTAGCTATAAATCCTCTCCCTCTCCTTAAATTTCTAATGTCAATGAACCTTTCCTATGCACTTACATTCTAACTTTTTATGATATTTAGCTATGTTTTCCCTTCTGTTTTTATTTTGGTTGGTTGTTTGTTGATTGTTCCTCATGCTCAAAGAGGATCAAAATGACATCACTGTCAGGGCCAAGTTACAGTGTGACTGACTGACTGATCAGACCACTACAAGCCTGGAAGACTCTACTCAGGTCAGGCATCTAGGTGATGACGTGAATATGGAACAGGCCTGGAGTCAGGAGGACCTGAGTTCAAATCCGGCCTCAGACACTTGACACCCTTACTAGCTGTATGACCTTGGGCAAGTCACTTAACCCCAAATGCTTTCCCCCCTCCAAAATAATAATAATAATTGTCATTATTATTATTATTATTATTATTATTATTATTATGCTGTTTGGTTGCTTCAGTCTGTCTAACTCTTATTGACCCTATTTGGGTTTTTGTTGGCATTGATGCTGGAGTGGTTTGCCATTTCCTTCTCCAGATCATTTTACAGATGAGGAAACGGAAGCAAACAGGGCTAAGTGACTTGCCCACAATGATATAATAATTTCTTGAATGTTGAAGCTGGTTCTCCAGAGCACTAGTTTGGAGGCTAAGTTTGTGCCAACCTCCTCATGAAAGTCTTCTACTGATGTGCACAAAAGGGAAGAAGGCAGTCATTCCATGTGTGGCTTCCCTGCTTCCCAAACCCTAGCCCAAAGCACCATTTGTGATATAGCTGAGATGTTGTGAGAGAAGAGCAGAGCCATTGATAAGCCTGACTCAGTATTCCCCAAAACATGCATTTGTTTATTCTTGCATCACACCTGCTACAACAATTTCCTAACAACCTTTGAGAGACATTTAGGAATCCATGTGAACTAGCTAATGGTCACATAGATCACAGGCTAAGAGCAAAATACTCCTCTGCGTGACATAGGCAGAAGCTCTATCAAGGCAGAGAATAGAGGAATTAAACAAGACTTTCTCCCTTCTTTGGCTCTGTGGGAAATAGAGCCTTCTCTGATAAGATCATCTTCTTTCTCATCTGTATTTATATTGTATGAAACTAATTATTTACATGTTGTCTTCCTCACTAGAATATATGATTTTAGAGGGCAGGAAGTATGTGGGGCTTTTTCTCCTTTTCTCTGTATCCCCACTTAATAAATGCTTGCTGGTTGACTGACTGATGGAAATGAAGCACTATAGTCTCTTTCAAAAATGGAAAAGGAAGATGCTTCATTTTCTTCATCTGTAAAGTGATATTGGCTGAGGTAGTCATTAAGATTCAGTTTGACTCTAAAATACTGTAATTATATGACCTAGGCAAATTGTATCACTTTCTAAGTTGGGCAGCTAGATGGCAGGGTGGATAGAGTGTCAGGCCTGGAGTCAGAAAGATCTCTCTTCCTGAGTTCAAATCTGGTCTCAGATACATGCTAGTTGCATGACCTAGGTAAGCCACTTTAATCCTTATTTGCCTTAGTTTCCTCATCTGTAAAATAAGGAAGGAAATGGCAAACCATTCCAGTATCTTTGCCAAGAAAATCCCAAATGGGGTCATGAAGAGTTGGACAACAAAACACTTCATAGGTAGGCATGCAACACTGAAAATTTTTTGTGTGCCAATTCATGTTAACTTTATTGTAATGTTGTACCAAGAAATCAGCAAGTGAGACCATTAATCATTTTAAGTGAAGTTTAATGAATGAGCCAGTGACTGCCAGGGGTGAACACAACCAAATCAAGCAGCCATGAGATGTATATTCTCGGGGCTTATATAGACAAAAGCCACAATATAACTGTTACCAAGGGGAAACTACAACTTGACAGTAATTATGAGCAAGTGGGAAAAATACAGAAGCCAAAAGGTAGCAATCAGTTCATTGCCTATCAACCCATTTGTGGCCCAACTGGAAAGTCCTCAAGTAACCAGGAAGGGGGAGGGAGGATAAATAGGTCCCAAGTGAAAGGTTTGGGCATTTCTCCTAGACAGGCTTTGTTTCAGACAAGTCTCCTAGGCAAACGTACCCAAGACAGGAGAGATTGGGGGTTCACAAAAATGGTAGTTATATCAGTAAAGCAGTGAAATTGAATTACAAATAATGTTATTTAGAATAACTTCAAAGGGGCTAAATTTGTGAGCTTAAAGTATATTTCTTTGTGCCCTCTAAGGCTTCCTTCCATTACACCCCATTACACTGAAACATCACACTAAGCTTCTTGCTATGGGTCTTTAATCCTTTTCAAAAAGTTCAAAGGTCACCTTTGATGTGAAGTGCAGTGCCTGGTATTGTTACTTATAATGTATGCCATTCATTCTTTCAGGACTTTTCGTTTTCTTGTTCTGATTGTGTCAGAAATTCTCTAAAGTACTCTTATTCACACCACCCAACTGCTATGTTGCTTAGAGCTCTGCATTTACCAGCACTCTATTTTTGCTAATTTTTCTGTCATACTTTTATGACAAGGTTCTTTGGAGTTCACACCATCTACTTGTCACTTAAAAATAGGTGATAGGAGTGACAATAGAATTCATGAATATTAATGGCATAATTTGAGGGAAATGTCTCAATTTTATTTGATAGAGATCCCCACTTGTAGTTTGCCTAAAAAACCACTGTTTATGTGAATTGGGGTCCTTTGAGCTTGACTCTATGTCAGAATCGTGATCCAAACACACCAAAACGAATACGGTCATGATTTAAAATGCCACATACTTATGCAATCTCAGCTTCCCTGAAATATTCCTACAGCTCTCTCTAAATCATCATTAAGAGCACCCCTTTAGTAAGCATATACTAGGCACAGGATACTGTGCTTGGTTCAGAGGAAGATATAGAGCTTAGATATGATAGTCTGGAATCTCATTATCCTACAAGGACACATCAACCTTGAAACTCACACCTTTTCAGAAGCTCCTGCCCCTTGGGCACCTCCCTCCCTCTGGTTGGAAAGGGTGTAGGATGGACAAGTGGAAAGCTCTTCCCAGATCCTCCATTTAAGGAAAACACCATCTCTTCATTTTCCACCTAATTACTTTCTTTAACTTCATTATACCCAGTCCCTGTACATCTCTCCCCATTCTGACTTTCAGCTACTTTTTATAAGTTGTATTGTGGTCTTCCCTCATTATATTGTGAGCTCCTTACAGGGAGGGACTGTCTTTTGCCTTTCTTTGTATCCCCAGAACAGTGCTTGACACATAGTACAAATTTGTTGCTGTGTTTGTCCTTCATTCTCAAAGAGGACCATGACATCAGGGAGATGATGACATCACTTGCAGTTGACTTTGATTTGAATGAGGGAGGGCTGTACAAGGTCACCAGCCTCACTTTCTCCTCCAGAACTGCCTGGATCCAGTCACCTGATATTCATCAGGACGACTGGAGATGGCCCAGAATGCAATGGGAGACCATGGCCCTTTTAAGCTGAGGTCTTTTCAGGTTCTCACTTTAAGTGAAGTAATACCCATTCAGTGAACAGGCCTCTTTAAGAAGTGGTAAAACTCATGAGGAAGGAGGGCTAAGTAAATGGGAACTTAAAAAGCAGAAACAGTTGACTTATTAAGAGGGTGCAAAAAAAAAATAATAAATTCATGTTTCATCATAGAAACTGAAACAAATAGTTCCAGCTGAAAATAAACATTTGGACATAGTTATATATAAGATATAAATATATATGATATGAGATATATATAAATATGTGATATAAGATATATATATATCTTTTTGTCTATTTGTCAATTTATCTATTAACTATTTTTCTGTGAATTAAAATCTCTGTCTATCATCTGCCTGTCACCTATAATCTATGTCTATACATCCATCTATATATCTGTTTGTATGTGTCTATCATTTATCACCTACCTACCTAAAGAATAAGGAACAATGTGAGAAATGGCATAGACTTGGACACAGAGCAGATTTGGGGGACAGATTCCAGTGTAGTTTGGTTAAAATGTTGGAGAGGATTGATATGACAGAACTGGAAACCGAGGCTGATGCCAGACAGTAGAGGGTCCTCTGATCATCCCCAATAATCATTCTGTGATAGGTAAATTTTAAGAAAGTCTTTCAGTTCTCAAGTATTGGTTAGATTCTAGTAGTCCATGACAAGCTTGAATTTTGAAGCTGGTTTTCCCATTGACCTCTTGGTTTCCAGTGACCATTCTTGTAGTTCATGTGCTTTAGAAGGAGAAGGAGCCTGAGAGTTAGATTAATTTCATACAATTCCTTCAGATGTTGCCAGGAAAGGGAAATGCCTAGTCCAAGAGTGCATAGGTAGTAAGGTCCTCTGACTCCAAATTCAGAGCCCTTTCTACCACAGTATGCTGCCTCCTCAAAGAGAAATCACTGTCCTCTGAGTCAGATTCAAACAATATTCACTATATGGGTTCATCTTTACCATTTGCTGTAAGATTGACTCAGACTTCACATGCTTCATACTGTATTACATTTTGACAAGGATTCAGTTTAAATATTATGCATTTTTAAAATGCATGTAAATATTTTCTTATATTATGTTAGCATGTGCAAAGCAAAATGAGGGAGGCCACCTAAACTTACACAGAGATCATAAATGAGAATTTTTCTACTAGGGACTATTGACCTCCAAGAAAAAAAAGTATGCACTTAGCACAGGATCTGGCGCATAGGTGTTTAATAAACATTGATTGACTAATTAAACATCAAATAAGGAAGAATAAACAACTTAGCTTTATACTTTTCATTTTTCATAAAGAGAAATATAAAACAATCTACCCAATTGCTTTAAATATTAAGAACAAAACACTTTAATAAGTTTAAGAAATAATAAAAGCTATACTTCAGTTCTATATTATGCTCAATTAAGAAATAGACAGAGGGGCAGTTAGGTGGCTCAGTGAATAGAGCACTGCCCCTGGAGTTAGGAGGACCTGAGTTCAAATCTGGCCTCAGACACTTAACACAAAAAAAACTAGCCACGTGACCTTGGGGAAGTCATTTAACCCTAATTGCCCTACCTTCCCCCCTCCAAAAAAAAAAAAAAAAACACTGAGAGACTATTATAACTACGAATACATAGGCACAGAAAGCCTGATGAAAACTCACAATTTGGGGGGAGAGACAGTTTCACAACTGTATATGTACATATACACAAACACAACTAGGTGGCGCAGTGGATATAGTGCCAGGCCTGGAGTGAGGAAGACTGCTTTCCCTGAGTTCAAATCTGGTCTCAGACACTTCCTAGTTGTGTGACCCGGAGCAATTCACTTAACCCTGTTTGCCTCAGCTCCTTATCTATAAATGAGCTGGAGAAGGAAATGACAAGCCACTGCAGTATCTTTGCCAAGAAAACCCCAAAGGGAGTCACAAAGAGTCAGATTCAACCAGAACAACCACAACAAAAGACATACACAGAAAGACATTAAAAACACAAACTAAAAGATAAAAGTAATATAGACATAGACTTATTCATGTAGATGCAGAAAAGAGACATGGAAAGACATCCCTAATACATAAAACATGAAAATTTCATATCCACATATACAGGATAGAAACATATAAAGACACAATATCATAAACAAGGACTAAAAAGACAGAGCACATACAGATCTTAAAAGAAACACACAAGAAGCATTGAGGAACAAATCACACAAAAAACATTACGAAGGAAGCAGAGTTACACAGGGAGAACTACTCAGACAGATGTAAGACTTCCATAGATTAAAAACTTTGTCATATGACTTTTAAGAATACTGGTTTTAAATTTGTTTTAAAGTATATTGCATTTTTTTTTTCAACTGCTGACTAAAATGGAGATAACTTATCCTTGGTAACTGCTCATGGTCAAGTGAAATTATGCCAAAGATCAAGTACAATCCATGACCCACTCCTCATATGGGGTCAATAATTCAGTATCAAATAAAAGAATTAATATAGTTTTTGTTAATTCAAATATATTCCTCCAATACATGATTGGTTTTCTTCTTTTTTTAGCCAGTCATGGTTAAGTAAATAAAAGAAGACAAAGAAAAGAAATATTATTATAAGGCCTACATGTAAGATTCATACACGCTATCTCTAAACCACTAAATAAAATCTGCCATTCTGACAGCTACTAAATTGATCATGTCTGGTTGATAACTTTTGTGAGGGTTGTATTATGCTATTGGATTAACAACCCTTGATAGCTTATATATTTCATCCATAAAAAGGGGATAATAACATTTATTGTCAGCTGATTGTCAAGCAGTTGATGGGCTCGCCATATGGTTGATCCAATTTTTTTATTAAAACTGCATCACTGAGAAGCCACCTTAATGTTAAGTTAATTATATCATCTGGGTGTAAATCTTATCAAGTGGTCATCCATCAACTATTATAAATTATCAAAAACAAACAAACAAACAAAATCAACTGAAAGAAAAACCCATCAATCCAGTCATACTATATAGACACAGCCAAAGTATTGCAAGGATGCACAAATATTTTGAAATATGCTTGAATAATGTGTCCTGACTGCCAGTGAAATTTTTCCAAGCAAATGTTATTGAAAATGTTTGGGCTATCCACAAATGTTTTTGCACACATTCTTACTAGACAGTTACTGAAGTCTCACAAGACTTTCTGGCCAATGGTGAAACTCATAAGGAAGGAGGGCTGAGTAAATGGAGACCAAAGAGAACTTAAAAAGCAGAAACAGTTGAGCTGTTAAGATGGTACAAAAATAAGTTCATGTTTCATCACAGCAACCGAAACAAATAGTTCCAACTAAAAACAAACATTTGGACAGTTAGGACGCGCCCAACTAAAATGTTTGTTTGCTGATACTAACATTTTATTTGGCACATATCTGCCAGAGCAGAAGTGGGCAAAAAGGAAGATAAATGCAAACATTTCACAGAAGGCTAAATTACAGTAAATTTATAAGTGCAAAAAAGATGGGAACATTTGTTTACTGAACACAAAGCAAAAATAGATATTTACGGCTTATTTAGAGTGCTAACATTCTTACCAGCATAAGATCAGAAGCACAGAAAAAAACCCTAAATATTAATTATGTTAAACATATCTGTAGCTTTTATATTGGCAGTGTGCTATATAGTTCTTTCCAGTTAACTCTCACAGCACTTCTCTAAAATAAGTTGATGACAAACATATTATCTCTTTTTTGCAGATAAAATATATAAACTACTCAATGTTGTCTATTTAATTAGCACACGAGCCAGAATTATGATTCATGCTCCTAATTCTCAGGCCTGTTCTTAGCTGGTTATTTCATATTGTGGCCTCGAATATCCTTACTGCTTTAAGGCAAGGACTTGTTCTCATGTCTCTAGTCTCAGTAACAATTAGTAATGTTCCTAACACAGATGATGGTGCCCAGTTAATATTTGTTGTTGAATTGAATTTTATGAATACTGTGTGTTTTGATATAACACATTCTCTTTCTTTTAGGGAAGATAATTTGTGGCATTAATACTAAGAAAACAAATTACATAAGATAGGGTAAAAAATATGAAAAATAGGAGGACCTAGAGAATTAAGACAAGAAATAGAAGTTCAGATTAATTTATTTATTCCTGCATTCCTTCAACAAATCTCTATTGAATACCTACATAAGTTTTGTATTTAACAATACTTCATTGAATTGTTTCCTCCCAAATTCCTTTCACTTCTTATTTTTCTTCTCTGATCATTGAAAAAGCCTAACTAACATATAAGCAATTGCTGTCTTTCTGCTTGTCCCATATTTCCTAATGAAGAGTTAGGTATCATGTCTTGCTTCTTTCCCAGTCATTCATTCATTCATTTGTATAAATTGACAGGACAACCTTTATTTCATCCCACAGAAAATGAAGAAAATAACTAGCTGACAAACAGTCAATAAAATTCTCCTTCTCTAATGGAATCTACTTTTCCATGTGGTAATAAAGTTCTCCAGATTCAGAACCACATTATGGTTTGGAGTTCCTTCAGAAGGAAATTGAATTTAACCTTTGACAACTGCTTTTATAATCATATCAAATGTTATGTAGTATCAAAGCACTTTAATTTTTTTAATGAATTCAATTCAATTAGTATTTATTAAGGGCCTACTATTTGCCATGCCTCATGCTATGTTCTGGGGATAAAAAGGCAAAAATAAAATAACCTTTGCCCTCAATGAGCTTGTCTAGAAATGGGTGAAAACAACATGTCAACAGATAAATTCGTAGGATAGAAATAGAGACTGGGCTTGTGGTTTCACTGATAGGAAAACTCCCAGGCAAAACTCCATCTACTAATGAAGGTCAGCATTGTCTCTACTACTTATATCCTTATCAAGGGATCTCTGAACTTGTTAGAAGGAAATGTCTCTGCCCTCCAGAGCAATACACAGAAATCTCTTAAGCAGGAGAAGAATACGATCTCTTCCAAGAAGTAGGCATATTATTATTAGCATTAGCATTGGCATTAGAATTTGCATTTGCATTATTATTGCCACTTTAGAACAACTGAGGCTTTTAGGTGGAAAGTAAGGACATATAGCACATATGTGGAAAAAATAGAACACAAACCCATATCTTCTGAATCAAATCCCAGTGCTCACTTACGAAAGTCCATTGATTAAAAAAAAAGACAAAACTAACAACATATTGGCAGCTAGGCTATAGTATATACACAAGTAACTTACCTTTGGAAATATATGTTTAAAAAAAACTACTTAAATAGTGCCTTTAAGGCTCTATGGAACTAAATTGCACTTTTCAAAGGAGGTAATGGTAGCTAAAAATGGAATTAAATATCTTTAACTTGTCCCCTATTATTACTAGTTGTGGTTTGTTTTCTTGTTATGTTTTTTTGGGGAGGAGCAGGGGGACAGATTTTCCTGTGATTTTATAGATACAGGTAATTTTCAACATAGAACTTTCTCCTTCGAGATAAATCCACAATCACACAATCAATCATTCAATCAACAAGCCTTCATTAAGGCCGAACTAAGTGTTAGACCACATGCTAGTAGGTACTGGAGAAACAAATACAAAGAGTGAAACAATCCTTACTCAAAGAGCTTACATTTTCATCTGCAATTTGCAGGGTTGCCTGGAAGAAATAAGAAGGTAAGTGACTTGACCAGGGTCACACAATATTATGTATCATTGGCAGGACTTCAACACAGGTCTTCCTGACACCAGTGGTCAACTCTTTATCCATTAATCTGTTCCTTAATTGGACACTCCCAGAACTGTCACCTTCTTTTTTCAAGTTCCTATTGTCATCCTCTCAATATGCTTTCTTTTTTATTTCATGTTTTTCTTCCAAACCTAACAAACACCCCAGAAAGTCTTAGAATGTTTTTAAGAAGAAAGAACATATAGTTTAGATGGAAAATAGAACTTCTTGGGAACACATGTAAGGCATACATTGAGATACATCAGCATTACCCAAACTACCAATGGAGAGAGGGGTTAGATGAGGATAGACTTCTGGGAGGGGGGAAGGGGAAATAGAAACATATGAGTTTCTTTGTTTAAAGATGTCAGGCTGTGAACATTAACATTGTATTCAAGACAACTGGTTTCTATTACATATAAGCTACCATATTCTAAATACTTTTATGTCCAAATTGTAGTTATTCCAGTCAGTTAAGGAAAGGAAAGGAAATATTCTGGTTCAAGAATCCAATTTCCAGACCACCCACAATACACTGCCTCTCCTCACATTTGTGCAGCTCTTGAAGCTGTGTATCACTGGGAAATACACGGCAGGAAGTGCTATTCTCTCCACTGTACACATGAGGAAATTGAACCCAAGAGGAAGGTAAAATTATGTGCCCATGATCAGAGTCAGCATGAAGAGACCTGGGATTCAAATCCAAGTAGACTGGCTCTAAGTGTTGTTGATATTGTTCGGTCATTTCAGGCATATCTGATTCTTCATGAACCCATTTGTGGCTTTCTCGGCAAAGATACTGGAGTGGTTTTCCTTTTCCTTCTCCAGCTCATTTTACAGATGAAGAAGCTACAGCAAACAGGGTTAAATGATTTGCCCAAGGTCACACATCTAGTAAGTGTCTAAGGCTGGATTTGAACTCAGAAAGGTAAGTCACTAGCCATTGCACTACCTATTAATTAATAGGTATCAGAGGTAAGACTGGAACTTAGATCTTCCTGAATCCAAATATAGTACTCTACCCAGCATGTCACATGCTTTTCTCTGTAACTATGTCATTTACAGACTTATATCCTCATTCCTTAGTCACATGTTTTAGAGGCCAGAATTCAGCAGGAATGATTTCAAAATAGAATCACTTTACTGAGGGGAGTCCTCTAATGCTGCCTCACTAGAGCTATGAAATAGAGCTATGTGGAGGTCTTCTACAATGTAGAGGCTGAACAAGCACCCAATGAGAGAGAAAGGTTTGCTCCAGCAGAGGAGTTGTCCTTGCTGGGAGCTGCAGGAGTCACAATACAAATCAACACCATAGACCCCCAGGGCTGCACATAATGTTTTCTGGGAGTTATGATTAGGCCCTGAGCTGCTAGAAACCAAAGCCACCAGAGTCCCTAAGATTTCAGAAGTCCGAATAATCAGAGAAATGCATTTAAGTGGTCCAGAGTACCAGAAATCTGAAACCAATAAAGAGAGTCCTAGCTTGGTCAGGCAGTGTTCTGCATGTATTTTGCCATCCAATATCTTGGGATTTGGCTCAGGAATAGACTAGTCCTGATATTTACTATAAAATTTCAGAGAATCCTAGGAAGACCTATATGAACTGCTACAGAGTAAAGTGCATAGAACCAGAACAATTTATACAATAACAATAATTTTGTTGAGACAAACAACTTTGAAAGGCTTAAGAACTCTGTTCAATACAATAAACAAGTATAATTTCAGAATATTCATGATGAAACCTGTTTTCCACCTCCTGTCAGAGAAGCAATGGACTCAGGGTGCAGATTTTGCCATGGCAAACGGAAGAATTTCCTTTCAAAGAGAGCAGGGGATGTGGAAGGGAGAAAAAATAGATTATTTTGTTAATTTAAAAAAATAAAATAATTTTAAATGAATAAAATTAATTTATTTAGCTGGAGTAGATTGCATTTAAGGTCCCTTCTAATTTTATGCTCTTAAGCTCCTATGGTCCAATCAGGTAATTCACCTGCTCAAGAAACTTTGTTGTTGTTCAGTCATTTCAGATTCTTCATGACCCCATCTGGGGTTTTCTTGGCAGAGATACTGGAGTGGTTTGCCATTTCCTTCTCCAGCTCATTTTATGTATGAGGAAACTAGGACAAACAAGGGTTAAGTGATTTGCCCAGAGTGACACAGTAAGCATTTGAGGCTGGATTTGAACTCAGGAAGAGAGGTCTTTCTGACTCCAATCCTGGCCCTCTATCCACTGCATCACCTAGCTGCCCCATAAAAACCTTTAAGGCGTTCCATGATCTGTTGACTAGTGATATAAAGTCACTAATATCTTGTCTTCAGACATCAGAGAACTTCTAGAACATGATCCATTTACTGTTCCCTTACCACAGATGGCTCCAAGGCTCTGCCCTGGTCCTTCTTCTCTCTTTCCTCTGCTTCTCGTACAATTGTCATATCTAGGCTTTAGCATGCACAGTGGCTACACCCCAGCAAAATCATCTTAGCAGATAGGTTAAGCCAGGTTGAGAGCAACTGACAGGCCTCAAATCCTTCAGTGAGTTGAGGG
Organism: Gymnobelideus leadbeateri; assembly: GCA_011680675.1. Taxonomy (NCBI): domain Eukaryota; kingdom Metazoa; phylum Chordata; class Mammalia; order Diprotodontia; family Petauridae; genus Gymnobelideus; species Gymnobelideus leadbeateri. The sequence continues at coordinate 649,477 of WOXC01003558.1, read as the reverse complement.
GTGTCTGCCCCAAGTATGTGAAGACTTCCCCTGGTGGAACAGATGAATAAAAACATTTTGTTCTAATAGCCATGAAGGTAGCTAAAGCAGGCACTGTGGAGTGCTTAGAGGTTGATCAGACATCAAAGACAACAAAGACATCCACGTATCCTCGGACATCACCAGTTGGCTTATTACCTTTTGTCTTGCCAATGGACACTGATGACTTTGGAAGAGAGTGAGACTGACTACTTTGTGTAACTCTGCCTCGCTTAAGTGGCAGCTAGGTGGTGCAGTGAACAGTGTCAGCACAAGAATCAAGAAGATACAGTTTCAAATCTAGTCTCAGACATTAACTAGCTGTGTGACCCTGGGCAAGTCACTTAACCCTGTTTGCCTCAGTTTCCTCGTCTATATATTGAACTGGAGAAGGAATTGGCAAACCATTCCAATATCTTTGCCAAGAAAACCCTCAAAAAGGGGTCACAAAGAGTAAGGCACAACTGAAAATGACTGAACAAGAACAACAAAAGCCTCACTTAAATCCAATTCATGCACAAGCCAAGACAAAACAAAGGATAGACAACATCACCACCTTCTCTAGGTTGGTGTTTCTGAAATCTATCACTCCTAAATCCTGTCTGTGCTTCAACTGCTTGATGGACATCTCTTACTGAAGGCCACACAGGAACCTCCAATTAAGCAGAACTGATTGTCTTCTTCTCTCAGTGTGCCACTGCTATACATTTCTGTTTCTCTAAGCCTAAGTAACTCCATCACAGGACTGCTGTAGTTTGCTTGGTGAGTGTGATGTATTACAGTATGAAGAAACATGTTTCTATCTGAAGAAACATCCTACACTTTTAATCTTTTGCTATAGATAATTCTTTTTTAATTTTTTATTTTATTTTTATTTTTTATTATTATTATTATTTTTTTTTTTTGCTTTTTGGAGGGCAATTAGTGGCTTGCCCAAGGTCACACAGCTATTTTTTGTGTTAAGTGTCTGAGGCCGGCCGGATTTGAACTCAGGTCCTCCTGACTCCAGGGCCTGTGCTCTATTCACTGTGCCACCTAGCCACCCCAACTACAGGTAATTCTTAACTCTAGTTTCCTGTGCCAAATATCACCTATATCCTGATTGTACTCTCAAGAGCTGCAGATAATTGTCTCTACCACATTATCATTGGCTTTTTAAAAGTATGCATTATTTATGTATTTAACTGTGAGGTGTTTGGTTTTTTTCTATACTCCCATATATTCCTGTATCATACTAGTATTACCTTTCAGAATAGAACTTTCCTTTGATCTTGTTGCTTTTCTGTATTAAAGAAACCATATAGTAAAGTTGGATATCTGTATTCAGATATATTCATTGAAGTGCATCTTCCATGCTTCACTAATTAAAAGTCTGTTGACTAGCAGTTGTAACACAGCATTTTTCTTTCAGGTACCACAACAATAGCCACTCAGATTTCTAACTCGAAAGTTGTCTTCCTTCTTCCTAACTCTTTATTTCTCTTTTGGCCAGAAACCCTGAGAGTCTTCCCTTCCCAGTTTGATTTTTTTTTTTAATTAAAGGAGCTATCTTATGATTCATTCTTTTTGGGGGTTTTTTGTTGTTGTTGTTTTTTTTGTTTTTGATGATTCATTCTTAAGAGCCCTAATCACTGAATGGGCATTGCCTCAGTCAAAGTGACAAGTGAGAAATAGCTTAAAAAGGCCAAGGTCTCCCACTGCATCCTGGGCCATCTCCAGTCATTCTGATCTACATCTGGCCATTGGACTTGGCGGGCTCTGGAGGAGAGAGTGAGTTGGTGCTGTTCCCTCACTAAAATCCAATTCACTTGCAAGTCATGGCATCATCTTCCTGATGTCATGGTCCTCTTCCAGAAAGGACAAACCACAACCAACCAATCAGTTTCTGAATGTGATTGATTATATTTCCACAACCTGTCTTATCTGTCTCCTTTCTTTTCATTTACAGGGCCATCAAGTTCAAGTCCTTGTCCTTTTTCACTTGGGCTATTGTATTATCATGCTACTTGATCTCCCTGTCTCTACTCTACTCCCTCTCTATTCCATTTTCCAGGTAGCTGTTAAAATAACATTCTTACAGTATAAAGACCCGTACTGAAGAAAAAACACTGGCCCTAGAGTTCAAATCCTATCTATGTAATTTGCTATCTATGTGAACTTGGGGAAGTTTGATAACCTCTATTTCCTCATCTGTGTGAACTTGGCGAAATTTGATAACCTCTATTTCCTCATCTATAAAATTAAGGCATTAGGATGACATCTAAGATCCCTTATAGCTCAAGATCTATGATCCTATGCTCCTATAATACAATCATGTTATTTATCTACTCAAAAATCTTCAATGGCTCCCTATTACCTCTAGGATACAATGCAACTTTCTTAACCTAACACTCAAGGCCTTCCATGATGTAGCTCCAAAACTACCTTTCACAGTACAAATACACACTCTGACACCTATGAATGGACAAGAAATCTAGAGGAGGAAGGCTCATCAGAGGCCATTTAGTCCCTCTCATTTTTCAAAGGAGGAAACTCAGGCCCCAAGAGGTTATATGACTTGCTATGATCAGACAGATAACATGTGCCAAAGGAATATTTGAACTTAGGTCTTTTGATTCCAAAGCCAATGTGCTTTCCCTTCTTTCATGTTGTCTCCACATACTAGGAATAACCTTATTTCATACTATCTTCCTTTATATGCCCTATCTTTCAGTTAATTGGCAGGGCTCTCTCTAACCTCTATATTCCTACAAGCCATCCTCTGTGCTTGGAATATAATCCTTCCTGATATCTACCTATTAGAATACACATCTTACACCAAACTCCCCCCTCTCCCAACTGTTAGAATTCTTTTCATTCTCAGAGTACCTTGCAATATACTTTTCTATGTTCATGTTGTTTCTCTTTAGTCGAATGTAAGCTCCTTGTGGACAGAGACTATATTGTTTTTGTCTATCTCTAGCATAGCAGTGTTTTTCATATACATATGTATATACATATATGTGTGTGTACACACACACACACACACACACACATATAGATTGAGAAGGATTGAAGTTGAATGCCTCTTCATCTGTATGTAAATGTGACCTGCTTTAATCAAGTATCACTTAATGGGGGGACATATAGTAGTGACAGATTATTCACTTTTCACAGGGTTCTTCCCCTTTACAGCTGAAAGTAACCTTGTAATTACAAAGGATATTGTTTTGTGTAATTTTTAAAATTACTGCTAAAATTAGGATTGCTATATATTATATTGCTACTTAGAATGCTATATGAGAATACAGGGGAGAGAACAATCAGAAGATTGCCAACTTCTTTGATTTGTTTTGGGGCCAGTAGTTCAATAACCTTTGCAGAAATGAATTATAGAAGTTATTACATATTAAATTCCCACAAAACCATAGTGAAATGTGTGACATTTATCTAAAAGTGGTTTCAAGTTAAGGCCTCAGAAAAGGGCAATGCTTTACAGAAATAAGCTGTGGATGGGGTGGCTAGGTGGTGCAGTGACTAGAACACCAGCCTTGGAGTCAGGAGGACCTGAGTTCAAATCCATCCTCAGATGCTTGACACAATTACTAGCCGTGTGACTTTGGGCAAGTCACTTAACCCCAACTGCCCTCCAAAAAAGAAAAAAAAAGCAGCTGTAGAAAATTCTATTTATCCAACAAAAATCTAAGCTTTTATTGGTTATTAATTTTTCTATATATTTACAATTGTTTTAAATTATCATGCCAGATTCTTCATTCTATTAAGTACATGTTGCTCAAATTTGCACATGTATGGTCTGTTTCAACACTGCCATACTACCTTCATTTGGGAAAGAATAAATTCCTCATTTGCTTTTCTCTGTTGATGGCACTGCATAGGTAAAAATGTATTTAGCAAATCTTCCTTAAACATTTTGAGCTTCAACATTTTCTGTTACCATGTTTCTTTTTAGAAAATGCCCATACTGGAGAGAAGGAACAATAACATTATCATGCAGATTTTTATCTACATTAAAAAAACCTAGAGAAATGGATGTTTTTTTAAAATATATACATATATTCACAATTCACAGGAACCAAAATGGCCTCTTCAACAGTCATAATATTATTTTGTGAAAAGAGGGTTCTCTACAATTTCCCCACAGAATTTTCTTTCTTTTGTGTCCCATTAACAGGTCATCATTACACCCTAACATTACTATTTATTCAGTTAGGAGCATTCCCTCCATAAACATTTGTTAAGAACCTATTAGAGGCAACCTTGTCATAGGGGAATAAAGAGCTGGCCTTGCTTGTAGCTTGGAAAACTTGGATTCAAGTCTCTTCTCTGACCCAACACTGGATGTGTGACTGAGCAAAATCATTTAGCTACACAGTGCTCTAGGCAACTCTATGAGATTTTAAATTGCAAAAAGAAGGTGCCTTCATTGGTAAAGAGAAAATTTTCTTGTTCTGGAGTTCACTCATACTGATGAAATCACAAGCCCAGTAATTATCTAAGAACTTATTATACACAATTCACTGTAGCTAGACAATAACAGAAGATAAAAGGAAATATCCTGACCCCCAAGAGAAATGCAGTCACACACAGTCTTACTCCAAACAATCTAGTGTAATTCCCTAAATTATTATTGCTATAATTCCTTAAACCTCTATCTAAAATAACCATTACTGTATGACTTATGTGGTTATCCCAAAAATTGGAATACCCATTTAAAATAAATTTGATATCAATCCTTTCATATTAAGTGAAATCTGCTCAAAAGGGTTCACTTCTTACATATTAAAAACAACTAACCTATCAAGTTATTAGGATATTCTTTCCAGGTTTCTATAAAAAGTACTCTTTCCATATCTATGTCCAATTCTTCCCCTAAAAATTTTCAGTTAAGTAGAAATAGAAGACAATTTGTAATACTGGGCAAAAATTTTGGACATCAGTTAGTATGCAATTAATAACAAATTTGTTAACATTATTTTAAATTGAAATAAAGTTATTTTGCATTTCAATTAAAAAAACAACTTTTATTTACAATCCATTGAGTATAACAATTAAGAAACGCCAAAATTCGTTTATCCATTAAACAAATGTTTATCAACTTTCTTAGGCTATCTGTTGGATGATTCATCAACAATGAAGATGATTTAATTGCTGTATTCTGTTTCTTCAGTTGTAAAAAGTGAAGCTCTCTAAGTGATCTAGGTGATCTGAAAGTTCCCGGCTAGCCTTTAACCCTCTAGGTCTCTGTGACTTGCCTTTTTCATAGTGTATTTTACAATATGGAGCTATTCTTATTCTTACCAGCAGGTGGAACCCTTTAAATTAAGTTTGTTTCTCTTAGTCAAACCTGGAAGCATGAAAAGCTTTGATTTATTTTCACTTCGAAGAAATCTTTTTTTCTGTGATTTAACATTTCTAGAATAGAAGATAATGATAGTAGGAGAGTTGGCCATTCCATATCACCCCCCAGAAAAACCACATTAATGGATTTCACCTCAGTACATTAAATTAAAGGCACAGGAAATTTGTCATAGAATAGCTGTCACTCAGGACATTCTGAAATGAAATTTGTACTTCAAGGAGAAGAATGTCTGAGCTTAAAATCAAGAATAGCCTAACATCTATGCTATATTTTGCCTCCTCTACAACCTTAGTTTTGGGAAACATTTTAAAAATAGAATGAAAACAGTCTTGTTCTTGATGGAAACATTGTGAGATTTTTCTGAACAGCTATGTTTTAAAAATAAAAAAGTAAGACCTTTGTTGTGGGCTTTCAAGTATGGCCATCCATTTCCTACAGAATGTAATGTGGCAGTTTATATTTTAAGATTCTGCTATTACTGACATTGCTTCCTACACATATACTATGTGTGCTATATTACAATCATGCTGTTACCTGCCTGGTAGTGTTTTTAACACTGGGAAAATGTGGAATTAGACTAAAATTGGCTTGATTCTACCAAATAGGAAAAATGAATCAGAAGCTCTGAGTTAGAAGAGTTCTTAGAGATCATCTTGGTCAAACTCCTTTTTACAGATGGGGAAACTAAGACCAAGAGAAGCTTTGCTCAAGGTGACGTAACTAGTAAGTACCAAGAGCACTATGAACCCAGCCTCTCTGAGAAAATGCAGGCAAAGTCCTTTATGGCACTATGCTTATGTCAACAAGTCATGTTGTTATTTTAACTAAACCTATGATTTCATTAGTAGCAGGAAATTTCAATGAGGAAAACTTCTACCACTTCCACTTGGCAGCTCCTCCACAATCTATTGAATTAAAGCATTTATGGAGCACTGAGAGGTTGAGTGACTTTCATAGGATATTAGAGCCAGTATGGATCAGAGGCAGAACAGGAGCCTAGGATGTAGGGTGGAGAACCTAAGCCCTAAGGATGTGACCCTTTGAATCCAAAATTCACAAAAACAAATTCTTTTATAAAGACCTCCAGGCCACAGGATTGCCACCCCTGGAACTCTGGCACACAATAAGCTCTTTAAAAATTGTTGACTGAGAAGAACTGAGTTCAAATTTAATATATGCCACTCAGTGACAATAAATGAGCCCTTTCATCTCAAAGGTCTCAGTTTCATTATTTGCAAATTGAGAAGATTGGACTTCCACAGCCCTGAAGCCACTTTTCAATTCATTATGAATTAATCATCATCATCATCACTATTTTGTTGTCATTTTGCTTGATGACTTTCAGAGAGAAATGGTCTTAAGTCGTGTGGTTGTTTTTTTGTTTGCGGTTTTTTCTAGGCAACTGGAGTGGTCACACAGCTGAAGTCACAGGTATCTGAAGTCATATTTGAACTCAGGTTATACGTCATTGCACCACCTAGCTGTCCTGTTATTCTTTCAGATTTAAGTTTCGGGGGCCTATTTAAGAGGTACATAAAGCAACTATATAGGCAAAATAAATTGGAAATAATCAGAGGGAAATCAATGCCATGTACTGAATTCAGAGAGATAAGAATTTCTTCCAGGAGGTAAGATTTGAAGGAATCCAGGGACCATTTCTAATTGTCCTGTCCCATGTCTTGCTGATGAGGTACAGGCTCTGGGAACCCCCTTGAACTCCGATTGAATCTTCCCATTTGATGAGACATTTGCCTGAGGTCATAAGCTTTTCCTTGTGGCTCTGCCCAAACTTTTGTTATTAGCTTGGCCCTCCATTCTTCAGAAACGGCATCTAGGTCCATGTTCTGCAACATAACCAAACAGGACTGAAAACCTCAGTGTCAGGCTGAGTAGAGACAGCCTCCTAGCTGTCTAACCTCATGTGACCTGAAAGGCCAGGCCCCCCCCAAAACACACACACACACACACACACACACACACACACACACACACACACACACACACCTCCAAGGTACTTGGAGAGCAAAAAGAGAATAGGGAAAGAGAGCGGTTTACATACCTTCCAGGTCCAGGTCCAGCTGGAAAAGAGTTTGAGATTAGCAGTGTTTCCCGATCAGGAAATCATAAAAATGAAGAGGGTCATCATAAAATGATGAGGTTTAGGGTTAGGGGTGCCTGAGACCCCAAAATACCAACATGCCAGGTCCTGCCAAATGAATTTGACTCAAGCCTTCTCTGAACCAAAGAAAAGCAAAGTTTATTAAAAGTGCCATATTGGGTAGACTCTTAAGAAGCCTTAATATCTGTAAAGCTTTTATTGGACACAGAACAAATCTGTGCTAGAAAATTCTATGGTGCTCTCACACACATGGAAGCAAGATGAGGTCTTATATACAGAAAGGTTGTGAGAGGAATCTAGGGGTGGTCTAGAGGAGGAGTTTGGGGAGGGTCTTTAGAAGGAATTAGATGAGATCAGACTCCAAGTAATGAGTGATTAAGGGTGGGAAGTTGCTGAAGGCTACCTGGAGACAACAAAGAATAGTGGGCTAGGCCAGTTCAAGGGTGTAATAGTTGATTTGGGTATAGATATTTTGGGAAGATCAAGGGTGGGGGCTAGCTAGATAATGGAGGTCTAAGCTAATAACAAAGGTCTGGGCAGAGGCACAATAAAAGGCTTATGGCCTCAGGCAAATGCCTCATCAAATGGGAAGATTCAGTCAGAGTTCAAGGGGGTCCCAAAGCCTGTACCTCAACATTACCTCCTTTGTGAGAACAAAGGACAAATAGCAACAAAGGAAGCCGGGAAAGCAAGGAGAAAGAGATGAGGAAAGAAAGAATTTCAGGAATGAGGAACAGTCAGTAAAAATGCGTGGAGAGGAGGATATGGGATATCTTATGTGAGGAAGAGCAAGAAGGTCATTGTAATTGGTTGATAGAATCCCATAGGGGCAGAAGAGGAGGGAAGAATAGACTATAGGAAGACTAGAAAAGTAAGGAAAAGGCTGTTTAGGAAAGGTTTTAAAATCCAAATATAAAAATATTTGATCCTGAGAGATAATAGGGAGCCACTGGAATTTATTGACCTGGTCAAAGTGCTTTAGGAAGATCAATTTGACAGTGGGGTGGTGAATGGACTGGCATAGACTTGAGGCCAGGAGACCAATCAGAAGGTTCCTAAATAGTCCAGGCTTAATTTAAAGAGGTATGGCACCAGTTTAGAGGCAGTGTCAGAGGAGAGAAAACAGTGTATGTGCGAGATGTTACAAAAAGCAAAATTGACAGATCTTAGCAACTGATTAGATGGGGGTGATGAGAAAGAGTGAAGACTCAAGGAGAATAACTAGGTTAGGAGTCTGTATGACTAATACCTTATGATACTTATTTAACACTGCTCTACTTTGCACACACTACAATCCAACAAAACTGGGCTACTCACTATTCTGTGTACATGTGTTGCTCTTGGGAGATTGGGATAATGCAGGAATGGAAGAAAAAAGAGGTAAAAATGATGGGTTTTGGACAAGAATATTTTTATTTTTGTAGTTCTTACTATTGGGGATAAATGAGGAAGGAAACATTTAGGTGTACCAGGAGGTAGACAAATTGCTGGAGTATGGTGAAAGCTGGTGGATAAGAAGTCAGACTGTGTATAGAGAGTGATAGCTCTGCAGAGAACTGGTGGGTTGTGTATTACTTGGCATGAACAGAGAGGCTGAAAAGTATGACTGCAGTGGTAAGGGCCTACACTGGGGTGGAAGCCCTCTCATCAGAAGAGAAGTAGGGACATGAACAAGAGATGTTGTGAAGGTAGAATTGACAGGACTTGGCAATAGAAGGGATATGAGCACAGGGAAGCAAGAGAGAATGAGGAATCAAGGATGTCTAGGTTATCTAGAGAAGATCAAAGTATTTGTATCACATCATCATCTCTTTCTATTCCACCAAGCTCCTTTGACCCTATTCCTAATTCTATAGGACAACTTACCTTATGAGTCAAATGCTATGTGTAACTATATTAACAATCTTAGTATTGCTAGGAAAAATATTTTTGCATGGCTAATGTTATGCATAATGAAAGTCTTCCACCTGAAAGGGAATTTTGGCAAAATGTCAGACAAGCATGCCTTCCATGTCTGACTAAACTTGTCAAACATAAAACTTACTCTCAAGGAGTTTATAATCTAGTTGAGAAAGAAAGACTAATTCACTTTCCCTTAAATGTGATAGTTCAAATGGCACAAGGCAGAATGTAATTAAGTGATAAACTGGTACATACAATAAGTTTTGCATATGAGACCAAATGCATAGAAAAAAAGGAAATAGGTGAAGTTGGTGTATCTAAAAAGACTTCCTGGAAGATGCAATATTAGAGGTGGATTTTGAAGCATGTATATAGGTGAAAAGAAGAAGAGATATTCTAAGAATGAGTAACAATATGAAAGAAGCTATGGAGAAAGGAATAAATATGATATATTCAAAGAATAGTTTAGAGACTGACCTAGCATCAAGGATGCCAGGGAACAAAGCAGAATAATCCAAATCTATATATATTTGTCCCCACAAAGACTAACTCACTGCTGAGTACATAGTAAGCATTCAATAAAAACTAAACTGATTAATTTAAGAGGCTGTGGTACATTAATTCAGTGTTCTTGAAGTTTTAGAAGTCAGATAATTTTCTCCAAAGTGACTAAATTTATTGGGAGATAGCTTCAGCTTACTATTGACAATTAAAAGCCTATGGTGTGCTGGAGTCAGCTTGTATTAACTTGAGAAAACTGATTGTTAAATTGTCAGTGTGAGCATTTATATCCTAGAAATCAGCAAATTCCATAAATCAGGGCTTGATTTCTTGTTTTGTTGATTGTCTGGATTTAGAAAAGTGATGGAGAAAATGTTAATGGTGCAAATTAAACTTAAGAACGCCATGTGTACATTTCTTTTTCTGGAGATCCAGTTGTTGACTGTTTCCCAGCACACCCTTTGTTAACATTCCCCTAATTCTCAGTTTAATAAGCATTCTTTCTTGCTAAGACCATTATTTAGCTGGTTGATGGCTTAAAGAATAAAGTATAACTTACAAGGAGGTTCTTTGTCCAGTTAACTGACCCTTTTCAGTGGAAAAAGATCAAGTGTGTGTTCCATCCAACACTACACTTGGGAAGAACACCAGCTAGTCTGGAGAGATGTGTTCTGTGTGTATTATTGAATTTGAATTTTAGCTTAAGCCACTAACTGGGAAAACTCCCTCATTCCTGGTGTACCATATTTCAATGAACCCTATACATGAGAACAAGTCTAAATGGAGTCAGTCACATACACACATTCACACACATACACACATGTTGCAACTTACCAAGAAATAAAAGAAATACAATGTAAACATGTTGAAGTAACTGCTGTGCAAGCTATATGCCCATAGTTTCGCCTAGATTCAAGTTGCCCATAACGAATTTAAATGTACTCCCTAAATTAGTATCCCTCCTAGCAGCAATTGGATTTAGGACTCCATGGATTTGAGGCATTTAAAAATTAGGAGAATTTATCAGTTTTTCCTATCCATTGTAATTCCTTAATTTGGAAGCAAATACTTCTCTAAATTTTAGTCACAATGTGGTTACCCAAACCAGTGATATATGGAGGGTAAAAGGGAAACTTACACATGAGACTTAGATGACTCAAAGAAGTTTATTGAAAAATACTCTTTTTAGTCAATGAGACAGGAATGGGATACTAAAGGCATCCAAATCTACAACCAGATTTGGACGAAGTAGTTTAACAATTATTCAGATTAGGGTGGTTGTAGCATGTTTTTCCTGTTTTTCCCTTTTTGTATTGGAAAAGTCCCACCTTTTATCATTCCTTCCTTATCAGGAATTCCAGAATGGTAGTTAGTGAGGAACAAGGTAGTATCACAATATCATATATCTGGTATATTTCATATCTATATAATATATCTGTCATATTGTATTATTACTATATTCATATGTCTATTTTTGGCTCTTTGATCTCAAATTGTTTGAGAAAGATGAGAGTATGGGGTTGGACTGCTCATTGATTTGTTCAAGGTAAGCTAATAAGGGGATTATGCAGGGTTCTGTATGTGAAGTGATGGTCAGGTGCTTTAGAACTCTTTGAGCCTAGATGCAAACTTCCTTATAAAATTATTACTGGGGAAAAGAGAGAGAGGTCTTCTCATCTGGTTTTAGGAATAAAAGCAAAAGAGAAAAGGACAGCTGACATTATAAGATATCTACCAAATGATATTGGCATGAATCTCCCTAGGGAGTTCTGTCTCTTAAATTGTCCAATCAGTGCATGAAAAATAACCTTGAGTTATTTTCTCAAGTGAGGATTCAAAGGCTTTACATAGGTACTTAGGGTTGTTGTTGGTGGTGGTTTTCTCCAGCTGGAATTGTAAATATGAAATGCTAAGTTAGATTTCATAAAGAAAGAAAAATAAACTTCCTTCTCACAAAGATCCTAAGAAAGCCTTATCTATTGATATAGTTACATATAAAGTGTGTATGCATATCTACGTTTGAAAGGCCATTGCTAGACATATGGAAACTGGAGTATTGTACCTGCTCCTTATCTTTTACATAAGTATGTGTTTTGAACCATTTTCATTCTCAGAAGGCACAGCCTCTAGAAAGAATTATCCTCACACTCTTTAGCTCTTTAATCCCATTCTAACCTCACCCCTGTGCCCTGAGGACAAATTTGCTTGCATGTTAAGTTATGGGTCATGTCTAAGGTTTCCCTAAAAAAATGTGTTGGGGAGATAGAAAGATAGTAAATGCAAAATATGACTCACACATGGAGAAGGTAATTTATTCCTACACACAAAAGAAATGCTACACATAAAAGACTTACAAAACAAATATTAATAGGATGACCCAAGATAAGATTTGATAACCTCATCAAAATGTAAATCAGTTTTCAGAATTTTTTTCTTTTAGTATTTTATTTTCATTTTTCCCCCATTACATGTAAAATAACTTTTAACATTCATTTCTAAAGCTTTGAGTTCCAAATCCTCTCCCTTCCTCCCTCCCCACCCCACCCCCTCATTGAGAATACAAGTAGTCAATAATAGGTTATACATGTGTAGTCATGTAAAACACATTCATAATAGTTATATTGTGAAAGAAAACAGACAAAAAACTCAAGAAAAATTTAGTAAAAAAAAAGTATGTTTCAATCAGTATTCAGAATTCTCAGAATTTTAAAGATGTATTTTAGTTTTAACTTTAACTCCGTACTGTCTAAACACGTCTTCTGGGACTGGATCTTATCAACGGACACCCTTTCCAAGAGCTCTGAAGCAATTACTTAGAGTTCCTATTTTGCTACATTTAGTTTCAAACTTGCTGGACTCAGGACCTCCAGACTTCTTGAACCCACAAGCCTAGATGCAACTATCCATATATAAATACTCATTTATATAATATCGGAAATGAACAAACATTAAAAGCAGAAAAGTCAGCTAGGGGCCCAGGTAAAAGCTAACCTGGTTAAGACCTCCTACACTAGTTGCTATGTGAGCATAGTCTCCATGACGCTAAGGTGAAGTGAGGTAAGTCCTGAATCCCTCATTGGAAATTTCAGAATTACATGATCTCACCTGGTGAGCTGAAGTCATAGTCAACCAAAAAAACTCTCTTTTTAACTAATGCAAGCACCTTGCCCCTGGCCCCCCACCACTATTATAAACTGAAGGGAGGGGCAGGGGATGACTTGGGCTTTATCATATCATACTAAATTACTATGTTTTTTAAGCATTGCAATAACTACATAGCAGGAACTGGGCCACAAAGCTATTCTGTCGTCAATTAGAACCAAGAAGGGCAACTCATGATAATAAATGGTATACCTTTGTTATACATGTATATATTCTTTTAAAAAAAATTATTCATTTTTATTTATGGAATAAAAAAAGCATTTCTAAAATATAGCATAATTTTTAAAGGTACATGAAACTGTAGATTTCTATAATATAGCATAATTTCTATAATATAGCATAATTTTTAAAGGTGATTGCACATGAAACTATAGATTCATTTTTACAACTTGCTATTTCTTTTTTTTCCCTTCCCTTCTCTCTGTCCTAGAGATGGTTGCTATTAGACACAAATATGTGCATGTATAAATAAACATACACACGTATGTATGTAAGTAAAAACATTCTATACATACTTTTATTTATCAGTTCATTTTGACTATTATTAACACATGTATATATTCTATAGCAAGCAATTTTGATTCATTCTCATTCCTCAGAGTGTAGAAGGCTACCACTTGTACAAACAAAATTCTAAGAAGCAAAGCCATATCCTTATAAACATAATAAAAATTTCTGTGGAAATATGAAGACCAGACACTATCGAAATCACTAAAAGAGTTCATGTTTTTTTGTACCACATTCCTTCAACACAAAAGTTCCTAGATGCAGTTTAGATGACTAGATTTATCTTCAACCAATAGGACTTCTTGTTGTTGTTTTGTTGTTTCAGTCATGTCTGACTTCATGACTCCTTTTCAGATTTTCTTGGCAAAGATTGCCATTTCTTTCTCCAGCTCATTTTACAGATGAGGAAACTAAGGCAAACAGGGTTAAATGACATTCAAAGTCACACAGCTAATATGTGTCTGAGGCTGAATTTAAATTCCGGTCTTCCTGACTCCAGGCCTTGTGCCACCATTAGAACCTCTAAGCATCCTAAATCCTCTTAGCTTTCACACTCATACGCTCTGGGGGAGTCCTGGCAAAATCCATTGGGAAATAATAATATCAATGATTTTCCCACTCACAGTTCCTAAAGTGGTAGCAATCTCAGACCCAACACTTTAACTACTTCTTAGTGTGACAACTCATTGACAAAGCTATATAGTATAACATTTATTCTTTGTAACTTGCTTACTCCTGGTAGAATGGTGCATAGTATGGTATGGTATGGCATGGCATGGAATAGCATAGTATAGTATGAAGCAGCTACGTAGCAGAGTAGAAAGAGCACTAGACCTGTAATCAAGAAGACATGAATTCAAATCCAGTCTCAGACATTAGCTATGTGACCCTGGATAAGTTATTTAACCTCTATTTTCCTCAGTTTCCTCCTCTGTAAAATGAGAGTGAGAATAAAAAGTAATGATATTCCTATCATAAAGCACTTTACAAACGTTAAAGCACTGTATAAATGCTAGCTATTTTTGGAGGAGGAGAAGAGGAAGAGGAAGAGGAGAAGGATGGGGAAGAAGGGGGAAGAGGAGGAGAAGGAGGAAGATGAGGAAGAAGAGGAGGCAGAGAAAGAGGAGGAGCAGGAAGAGGAGGAGGAGAAATAAAGGGCAGGCAGGGCAGACAGAGAAAATCTTTTGACTGACATTTCTCCCCCTTAATCTTTAAATATCAGTCTTCTAATGATACTTTTCATTTCTTTTCTCTGGTTTTAGCCCACACTTCATTAAATTGGGCATTGATATAACTCCTGATAACTAGGTATAAGGGAAGAGACAGCTCCTGCAGATAACTCCTTTCCCTGTCCCCACCCTCCTACCCAGAGGTACACAATGTCTCTTCGTTAAGCAAAGCTGTACATCTACTTTACAATTAAACTCTTGTTTCAGACCTTGAGGCTTCAGCTCTTCATTTTACGTTGCTGTACTACCATTTGAGGTAATATAGTTAAATGAAAAATAGCTTAAATCACTTCACTGTGACACACCAAGGATATTTGGAAGATACACTGTGTGAGAATGAGCTGCTTAAAATACTTATGCCCCAAACTTAAAATTTAAAGTAAAGGAGCAGAAAACCTAAATATAAAAAACCTTAAATTTCACTCAATACAGGGTCAACCCTGGGCAAAAAAAAAATGTGAAGTAGCTTAATGAATATATCTCTAAAGTCTCTTTATGGCTAGAATTTCTGTAGCACTTTAAAGCTTGCAAAGTGCTTAGTAAATTTCTCATTTTATACTCTCAACAACCCTGGGAGCTAGGTGATATTTATATCCTCATTTTACAGAAAATGATACAGGGGAAATGACTTGCCTAAGATCACACAGGGAGTCAGACTACATTTTTTAAAAATTAATTTATTAGTTTAGTTTCAGTTAACAAGATTCAATTCCATAGTTCCTTGATTTTCAGATTTCCTTTGCTTCCCTCCCCCCACCCCCAGGATCGCATATAGTCCAGTATAGGATCTGTAAATATATTCATATTAGAGATTGGTCCAATTACAAAGGCATATTGTACTAGGTGGGATGGAGAATGATAAAGAAGAAATAAAACCGAACAATGAAAAGAAAAAGATCAATTAGTTTGCTTCCATCAGGATTCAGGCTCAGTTCTTTCTAGTTATGTCTCTGGGTGTCCCATTTCTCTCTTTCTTGAGTTTTTCGGGATTGACTTATATCACTGCATTGCTGAAAAGAGTCCAGTCTGTCATAGTTGGTCATCACACATATGGTGTGTCTGTGATTGTATACAAATTTCTTCTGATTCTACTCTTCTCGCTCAGCATGTTTGTATAAGCCTGGGAGTCAGGCTACATTTGAACTCAGGTTTTCCTGCCTCTAGGCTGCCACCTGGCTGCCTCCAAATCCTATGTTTTCATGACCCTGAAGAAGTTGTTGAGTAGATCCTGTTTGTTGTACAGTTACCACCTAGGTAACCTAGCCACTTGAATCAGTGGCTCACAGAGCCATTCTCAACATTTCTTCCTTGAACTGAACCATGAGAGGGAAATACACACACACACACACACACACACACACACACACACACACACACACACACACGATAGATACAGTATCATTTTCAAGCTCAAGTTAATATAGGAAATATTATTTCCTACTTTGTCAGTCTTTTTGCTTAATTCTAACAATGTAGCAAATTTTAAGAAACATAGCTATAGTCACTAAACCAATTAAATTCTGATTTTTGAATGTGTGGGGAAAATAGTAGTAGATTTAATAGTAAGATATAGTACTACCCATATTTTTAACATAAAAACTTTTTCATAGATTTTAACAATTTCTTATATATCAGATTTGGTGCCTAAAACTTACTTGTGATTATTCATAATCTATTTCTCAAGGGAAAAAAAACCTTTCTGTATTACCTACAAGTTTAATATTTTCAAAGAAAATTACATTTACCATCATAAAAATACAATAGATTAACAGTAATAATATTTGATTGTCTGACTCAGACCTATATGTCTTCACTTATTCAATCATATTACAGTGTAATACTCATAAATTAAAAGACTTTTAAAGAATTAATAGGACAGTTTGTCCTAGAAATATTATATGGTGTACTGCCCCTGTCATATTTACTGATTTAACCATTAAAATGAAAATTCAATTCTGTTGTAGCATCTTTCCCTCCATGAAGGCAAGTACTATTCTACAGATGTATTAGAATTAGACTTCCTTATAAAGTCCCTCACCTATTTAATATTTTTCTACCTTAACACTTTCATTAGCTCTAAATTGTTCTCTAATTGGTTCATGTGTGATGGTTGGGTCTCTGTAACTCAGGGGTTAAACTTTTTTGTTTCTTGGATATTTGGCAATCTGATGAAGCCTATGGGCCCTTTCTCAGACTAAAATTTTTACATAATTAAAGGAAATGTTAATTTTCAATTCAAGGTTAAAGAAAATAAAGATGCAAATTCTTTTCTATCCTAGTTCACAGACCCCCTGAAATCTGTTCGTGAACCCCTTTGCATCATAAACCAGGCTAAGAATCCATGCATTTAACTAGAATGCAGACTACTAAAAGGTATGATGCCTTGTAGCTAATACTTTTTTTTTTCGTTTTTTGTGAGGGCAGTTGGGGTTAAGTAACTTGCCCAAGGTCACACGGCTAGGTTTTTTTGTTTGTGTGTGTTAAGTGTCTGAGGCCGGAACTGAACTCAGGTCCTTCTGACTCCAGGGCCAGCGATCTACTCACTGCGCCACCTAGCCGCCCCCTAATACTTATTTTTATACCCAGAAAATGTGTAAAAGTCCTGGGCCTTTTATAGGCTTATCTCTACATTTGAGCACCTGCTGAAAAAGCTTCTTTTATATGATCCACTAGATCTAATACCAATATTTCCTCTCTACTTGCAAGTATGGCATCCAAAGGTTAACCAAAGGAAGAGTCATGAAATTAAAAGAAAATCAACATATAGTAGCTATTGTGCCACTAGCACATTATTGTATGTGTATACACATACACATTTGGACAGATACAGATATTTATGTATGTATGCATTGCTATTTGTGATTACTGAAGATTTAACCCCTGCATACAAAACATCTACTACTAACCTCTCCCAATGCCTTAACCCTTTATGTAACAAAGATCCTATAACTGCTGCTTATGGGAACCAACAGAGCTTTTTTTTTTTTTTAAACCATACATATGATTTTATTGATATAGAGGACTCTGGATAAAGAAATATTTTCTACCAAGGCAGATCAGCCCCCAGTCTTTGAGTAGTTATGAACTAAATAGGTGAATTCTCAAAAATCTCTAATCCTAGTTGTCAGGTCCCTTCCTTTTATTATCATCTGAATTACTCTCCCCAACATTCATTCCCCAAAAGCAGGAATGGTAGGAATTAGAGGAAATGTTAAAATTTTTTTGTTCTTGGGACTGAGAGAAGAAATTTTTTCAACACAAGCTGCCATGTTTATGACAGCTCTAATTATTGTTAATAATAATAACTAACATTTATGTAGCTCTCATTATAAATTAAAACTTAGAACATACCTTCCAATGCAAACAAGGTCGTAAAGGATGGTTTGATTCTTTTTGGTATTAATAATGTCTTTCTCTAATATTAGGGGGAAACTGGCTTTCATGAGATAGCCCAGGAAATCTACTCCCCATTTATATCACTGTTTCTAAGGGAAAAGGGAAAAGGACTGGGCCTGGTGTCAGGAAGACTCATCTTCCTAAGTTCAAATCTGGTCTCAGACACTAACTAGCTATGTAACCCTAGGCAAGTCACTTTAACCCTGTTTGTCTCAATTCCTCATTGTAAAATGAGCTGGAGAAGGAAATGGCAAACCCCTTCAGTATTTTTGCCAAGAAAACCCCAAATGGCTTTATGAAGAGTTGGACATGATTGAAAAACAACTGAACAACAACTTCTAAGGGAAAATTCACTGCAAGTTCCAAAGAATAATATAAAAACTATGATTTTGTAAAGTATATCCTGTTTCTAATTCATATAATTGAAAGATATGCAATATCCCAGAAAAACATTCAAAACAAGAAAGCAAAATAAATTAATGCCTTTCTGGGTAACGTACAGGTCTATGTGTTCTGTGGCTATGAAGGCTAGATAAGAATCTTGGAATGTTGGCCAATAAGGTCCAGTGATACCACCTCGGCCACTGTGATGAATTGAAGAAATAGATTTAGGTGGCATAGGGTTGCAATCTACTGAAAATCATTGTATGATCAGCCTACCAGGCAGTGGTAGAGAGCAGAACCAGTGATACTCCTTCATGTTCTGGTACCACAACAAGTCAAGATACACAGGAGCAAATCAAAATGACCAATTCCTCACCTGACAGAAATATTTTGGTGATAATAAACAGGGATGGCATTACATAGGAGTAAAATGAACTGTAGGTATGAATACTTTTATAATACAATAGTACTGTGTTATAACTATGTCATGATAAAGTAGAAAATGAATCTCACCTGTCATATGGAAGAACTTCATATTCTTTATTTTATTGGTAGCCTCATCTTTAAGTCATATAACATTTTACCAACCAGTACAATGTAATCTTTTCTTAAAGCTTCATTTCAAAGCCAAGATTAGATGAAATAAATGGTGGAAGGTAAGACCGTACTAAACTCTAAAGAGTTGAAGACCCTGAGGTTATTTGAAATGGTCACTTAATACAAATTCTGGAAATTTTACTAATAATATTAAAAAAACAACATCAATAAACTAAATTATTTTTGAAAGGGAGATGGGCAATACTTATATATTTAAAAGAATACAGAAGTCTTCTAAATTCAGAAGAAATAAAATGGTAGGGACATAGGGAGGGGGGAGAGGACAAGGGAGGGGAGGGATTTTTAGAGGGGAGGGTGAGAGAATAGGTAAATAGGGGTATAGAAGGGTGTTTAGATTTATGGGAATGGGAGGATAGAGGAGGGATCTTTGGAGGGGGTAGGCAAGTCATAGGAGGGCAAGGTAATGGGTAAAAGTAAAGTAGAGGAGGCAGGAGGGATAGGAAACAAGGGATATGCATATACATAAAAACAAAGACCAGGAGTAGAATAGGTTTGGAAATGTATGTTTATATATGTATGCATATATGTGTATGTATATATCCATAGCTATAGAGAAACATATCTAAACTTTATTGAGGCCTTTTGGGAGGGGGTTGGGAGGGAGAGAAAAAAGAAAAGGAAATAAGAATGCTTAAACTAGAGTTCTGAAAAAGCACTTTTTAAATCAGATGGCATCAGTGCAAAAGCAGAATATTTGTCATTTTCTAGAACAATTGTAAAGGCACATAATCTCCCACAGTATTATTCTAACAAGCATGTCAGATCCTGAACATAGGAGCATATATGCCAGCCAATGCTATAGTAAGAACATTTGTGGTAAAGGTGAAACCATGGAGAAATACCATAAAAAGAGAGTGAGTTATGAATATCTATAGAAAGGCATTGGAAGACTATATTAATATCTGGTTGGCAAAAGCGGTAGGGAATATGAATACCATATTGTCCAATTAAAGGCAACCTAAAAAAAAAAACATGAAACAGAACATGGAAAACTAAAGCCTATCAGAAGTTCTAGGCTTATTTAATTAGCAATTGAAAGTAAAGTCAAAAGGTTGTCAATAAAAAGAATTAGGGAAGCACAGGGAACAAAATAACATTTTACTTTATCATTATATTTTACAAACTTTAATATAGAAGCTTGAGAAGTGAAAGAAAGAAAAGAAAAAAAAGTAAAGGAAAGAAACCCAAGGCAAATGAGGACTCCCTGAAGGAGAATGAAGATAATTTCTAGTTGTCTATAAAGTCCCATGAAATCCAACACAATGAAAATTCAAGTTGGATCAAACGAGATAGAAAGCTTATGCATTGTTAAAATAATAAATCACAGTATGACTACACTAAGGAAGGTAACTGAAACTCTGGCTTTACAAAATTGGAAAGAGGCTGAGGTGGATGAGATTCATAAATATTGACTCAAACATTTCACAGTGACACATACATTACCAGAAAAGCATTTAACAGCTTCCTCTGAAATACAAGCCAAATATTACCTTTCTTGATAGAAGACATCATGTATCTCTTACTATATTTGCTGGAGCACCAGCAATATCTTCAAATATAGGCCAATTATGTTGTTTATATACTTTATATTTATACATTTGCGGTTTATGTAACAAAAAAAATCTATAAGCACTTATAAGAAAACACTATATTGGCTGAGGAGCAAAAAGCATGTGCCAGAAAGTCTTGGGGTTATAAAGAGGAATTTATTATTAATTCAGTAATTATTGAAAAAATTTTCTGAGAGCACCATAACATTTATACTATTTTTGTTGATTACTAAAAAGTACTTGTCTTTGTTCTGCACTCATGGCTCACTTACGTGCTACAAATATATAATGTAGACCCAAGTACAATGAGAATACTACAGGATTTGATGTCAACATGGAAAAACTACTCTCAATTTAAAACATTCTACCAGCACAAAAGTGTCAAGAACAATTGACAGAAAGTATGCTCTTTTGTAGGAAGACAGTTTGAGACCATTACAGTTTTATTTAATCTTAAAACTGCTACCATTTCTCTAAAATTCCCCTGTTCCTGACTTTCTATACTTCAAAACCATGTCTCTACTGTTGTCTCATCCTGGAACCTCCCTCAGTGCCTTGGACTGCCTTGCCCTGAAACAGCCTATTGTAGCCTACAACAGCCTACAACAACCCTTGTAGCCTGCTCCTCCTCCCCCCAAATATGCCTTGGTAAGGTCTGACCTCCCATTCCCATTGGTGAGCTCCTCCTGGAATCTCCAAATTGTGGATAGGCCCAGGCTAGTCTCTCTCATTCTCTCCCTGGGTCTGTTCCTATCTTTCTAGATTTCAAAATCACTTTGGTTGTTGTCTTCTTACATTAGAATATAAGTTCCTAGAGCGCAGATTGGATGAGGGGTTATCTTGTGGAACTGCTATTCTGGGGTGGTGGGTAGGGGAAAAATGGAGGAAGAAATTGTAACTCAAAATCTGGCAGAAATGAATGATGTAAACCAGAAGTTAATAAAGCATTTGGAAGAAAAAAAAGAAAATAAGTTCGTTCAGGGCAAAAATTGTTTGCCTTTTGTTTGTATGTTTTATCCCCAATGTTTAGCATGGTGTCTGGCAAATAGTGCTTAATAAATACTTGTCTTATTCCTTCCATCTTAAATAGTATAATAAGTATGACTTTCACATTAAAGAGAAAGTTGAACAAAAATATCTAATCAATCATTTGAAGTACCTCAATGGCATCAACTATATGGTTCTACCAAAACCAAAAGTAATACCAACAAGAAAACAACATAAACATTAAGTAGCACCTTCATCTCATGGAATCTTTTGCCAATGAGTTTTAAATGCCATTTGGACTTGATGTTTGCCAAGCAAAGACAGAGACTGAAGGCTTCAAGCTTGAATCTGAAAGTTATTTGAACCAATGAATGGAATTGATACCTAAAAATACCTTGGTCTTCTCCAGACAAGATACTTCAAGCATAAAGATATCAAGGAGAAGGCTGTGGCTTAAAATGGTAAGATTCTTATTGACATCCTGAAATGTTATGAATGGGAAGAATGAATTTAAAACATTTAGTACCTACAGAATACCAATTTTTGTGCAAGCTTTTGGAAATAGAAGATGGACGATAGCATATTTGAAAAGTATCTTAACAAAAATCTGTACCATATGAATAAAACACAGGGTTTATCCAATCAAGGAAACCATAGCAAGATCAATACTTCCTCATCAAAAAGGAGCCAGAGTATTTATAGGTATTTTCATGGCACATAATAAACAGATTTAAAAACTTACAGAAACACTTTTGGACCAAAGACACATCACTTTACCAATAATGGTAAAGGCTGATAACACACACACTATAGGAGTTGCTGAACACAACCAAAATTTGTTTACATGTGGATGCTTAAGATCCTTGGACAACTTGAACTCAACAAAGAATACATCTACATAAAAGTATTAGACAAATAACCATGATGTGCAAATTCATCTATGGAAAGGAAGAGGTTTATAATAAGAATTAGGATCTGGGTTATGGCTACAAGAAATTAGACATATCATCCTTAAGGAGTCCCAACATAGAGCTCATTGCACATTCATCAGGGAAGCTATTTAAACTACAACTCATCAATACAGGCTGAAAATATTTAATAATAAGTACCTAGTAGGACATGACCTGGTGTCTAGAATTATAAATTTTCTGATATTCCTTTCATGGACTGACAGACAGCAAATCCACTTACTGCAAATACAGACCTCAACATATCCAAAACAACTCAGTCCAATAGACTGTGCTGGAACTGTATCATTAACATAGACACTATTGCTTACAATCACTGAGACTTAGCACTGGTACATAAAAACTTGAGAATAATATTTTTAATTTATGTTCCTACGCTAAGCTGCAAGAAACAAAAAGCTTTCAAAAATATGCCTATCAGAAATTAAAATCATATGAGGACCAAGTGGGTTACATATAATTTCTGTTGTGCTGCCTGACACTAGAATTAAACTAAGGATGCTTTCCATTAATTGACAAAGGATGAGCTCACATTCTAATATCTTTATTCAATTATGAAGAACAGTTATTTTATTCAATAGTCCATAAAACAATAAAGAAACAGTATAATTATCCCAGGACCATTTCTATCTGAACTCAATCCCCCTAAAATAAGAAGAATGAGAAATATGATTTGTGAAAATAAGCAAAGATGATCCTTGAAAATACTTTGAACAGGGGCGGCTAGGTGGCACAGTGAATAGAGCACTGGCCCTGGAGTCAGGAGGACCTGGGTTTGGATCCGGCCTCAGACACTTAACACGAAAAATAGCCATGTGACCTTGGGCAAGTCACTTAACCCCAATTGCCCTCCAAAAAACAAAAAACAAAAAATACTTTTGTCTCACATAGGCAAAAAAATTTGGACATAAGTTTGGCAATGAAAAAACTCTGACTTTCTACATCAAGACTGGTATTTGGAAATAAAAATAAATGGGAAAAACTTATTTAAAGCAATTAATACCTATGCAATATGTATACATATATACTTTTAGAACTATATACACATGTAATTTATGCATGTATGTGTGTATATATATGTGTGTGTATATATACATACATACATATATATTTAGAACTATAAAATAGACTTGACAGATTTGGGAAATATCCTAACAAAAATTAATACAATATAAATAAAACACAACTCTTATCTCTGTAAGGCAGGTTTGGAAAGCTTAATAATTCCTCACCAAAAGAAGGAAGAAAATGATTGATAGATGTTTTCAGGACACATAATAAAATGGTTAAAAATTTTCAGAAATACTTTTGGAATAAACAGAAATAACTTCACCAAGCAATAGTAAAGACTGAAAATAAGTATACACCATTGGATTTGAAATGGCTCTGACCAAGAAGAGTTGGATCAAAAGGTGATGGTCATGTGAATGCTACTAACAATATGTAAACAAAGAAGCATCTAACAAATTATTTTCATGTGAATTCATTTATGAAACAAAAGGATTTATAATGACAATTCAGGAACTTGTCATCACCACCAAAAATTATAGAAGAGTTATTGTTAAGGTGCCTGGACTTTATTAACAATGAAGATTATGCAAAGAAAGAGGAGGAGCTGTAACATATTACTGTAGATTGCAAAAGCAGACCTAATGAATACCCTATACAACATGACATGTTGGCTAGAATTTTATATTAAAAAAGTCACTATATTTCATAAACAGACAACATATCCCCACACTCCAAATACAGACCTGGAAATTTCCTTAAGATTTCAAAAAATAAATTGTATTGCAACTAAATATTTATCACAAACAAAACTATCTACAATTGCTGAGACAACATTAATTACTAAAAATTTAAAAATAATTATTTTAATGGATGTCACCATACTTAATACTTTAACTTCCCAAGCTGCATGGAATGAAAAATTTCCAAAATATAAAGATCTAGAAGAAAAAGTAAATGTCTCTTCTGTGATTCTAGGTATGCAAGGGAAAGATGAGATATATATCATTCTTATTACCTAGTTTGCTTCTAAAGTTTTCCTAAAGATTGATGCTTTCAAGGAGTCTAAAAAGATGAGATTACATCCCAATTCTTTTATTCAATTATGAAAATCAGTTATTTTATCCACCTGTGAACAGTGCCAGTTTATTTAAGAAAAAAAAATAGCAGAATAGTGACTTGTTCTAGGCCATTTCTATCTGAACCTAATAGGAAAAGATGAAAAGTACAATCAATCAACAAACGTTTATTTAGCACCTTCTATATGCTAGGCTCTATGCTAGGCCAGATTGACACAAATGAAACAATTAATCCTTGAAACGTGTTGTTGTTGTTATTCATCCTTCCTTTTAGAAGAGGACCAATGACATCACTGAGTGATGTCTTAACTCACAAATGGTTGGATTCAAACAAGGCAGAGTTGCACAAAATCATCAACCTCACACTCTCTTCCAAAGTCCAAAGGCAAGACAAAAGTCAAGAGAACTGGCAATGGCCCAGGCTTCTTTGATGTCTGACCAAGCTCTAAGCTCTTCATAGCACCTGCTTCAGTAGCTTTCATGGCTGTTGGAACAAATTGTTCTCATCAGCCCATTCCATCAGAGGAAATCTTCACATGCTTGGAGTAGACATTCCTAAATTTACTGATGGATTTTGAGATCTATTGTTTACCTTCAATCTGATTTAGCCTATATGCCAAGAAAATTTTACCCAGGTGTAGCTGCTGAGCATGGTAAAGTTTCTTAGAGCTACAGGTAAGAGCAGGGTGGTAGGTGGACAGCAAAGATGGATGAGCAGTCCAGAAAAGGGCTCAGTAAGTCCTCACACCAGAAGTGCTAGTCCCCCACAAAGACCCAATACACCTCTTGAAGGTGTTTTAAGTTCTAATGGAGGAGTTTACTTGAATAAAAATGATAATAGTGATGGCAATAATAATACAATAATATAATCACAACTATAATCATACCACTATTTGGAATAGGACAAAAGGCATCATTCTTTTTTGTAATTACAAAAATTCAGTTATTTTATCCACTTATTAAAGACCAAAGAATGTTAAATATAAAAGGATAACAGGAAGATAAGAATTTATCCCAGGAACATATCTGAAGTCCATCAAGAAAAATAAAAATGATATAATAATAATTTATATTTAAGCAAAATTATATTGATAAAGATTTGCAAAATACAAATACTATTTTATTTTATTCTCAGAATAACCTTGTGAAATAAGTGCTATTATCATCCTTGATCGACATGAACACTGAGACTATAAGACTAAGTAATGGAGGGGGAAAGAGGCAGTATAACACCAATGTGTGGCTATGAATATGCTGGTGTAGTTGTGAATCACAAAATGTAACAGACTCTCCATGTGGAAGACACAACCAAAACATTTATTCAAATACCAGAAAGTCAAATCCCAACACCAAAAAGCCAAATCCATCATAACAATCAAGAAGTTGGTACATATAACAAATGAAGCCAGTACCAACATTCCCAAGCCTTCCCTCTTTCAGGCCTTCAAAACAAAACAGACCCCCTTAAGCAAAAATGCCTCTCTCTCACACTAACTGCTCCGACTCCATGCTGCTTGCTTCCAGCTCTTTTCTGGCTCTCCCCTGCTCCTTTCTGCTCTACCCTTCCTGTTCCACTCTTTCAGCAAGTTCCTCCCACCATGTGATTACATGGACCCAGAGTCCAAAAGACCTTAATCCAATTGGTCTCAGACATTTACTAGCTATATGACCCTGAACAACTCATTAAACTGTTTGCTTCAGTTTCCTCACCTGTACAATGGGTACAAGAATAGCACCAATCTCCCAGCGTTGTTGTGAGGATCATATGAGATAATTTTTATAAAGAGTTTAGTGAAGTGCTGCTTAATTAAGGTTTAGTTCCTTCCTTCCAAATCTGTCACATAGTTTATTTCATAAGTATCAGATTGGAATCTTACCTCCTTGTTCTGACAAGCAAATTAAAAGGACTTTCAACTATGTTTGAGAGGTAATGTAGTGGAAACAGTTCTGGCATTAGAATTAAGCAAAGCCTGAGTTTAAATACCCCCTCTTACCCTCCCTATTTGTGTGATCATGGGCAAATTATGTAACTTTTCTGAAGCTTATTTTCCTTATCTGTTAAATAGAGATAATAACACCTTCCAGGGTTGTTATGAGTATCACATGAGAAAATGGATCTCTAAGCACCAGGGAGGCTCATAAATGACTTCAGGGACTAGCAGTCCTCCTAAACCACTAGAGTAGTTTTACTGTGGTACCCAGATATGCCCCATTGATATTCTTTCTGCTAGGCTATAGCTCCTATATTCCATGTTCACATCCCACTTTTCTTTAGCATTTATGCTTTTGAAGCATCCATGGGAAAGCTAGTTGCTCCAAACCTCTCAGATTGAAGTAGCAGCAGTTTTTCTTTTCCCCATAGTGTGTTGCTTCTGGCTTCTGACTTTTTTCTGAAAGGGAAAGAATAAAATTCCAGGATTCTATCTTTCTATATTTAGTCTCAGACACTTTTACAAGGCTTGTGGAAGATAACATCAGCTTCCTTTCTTTGATACTACAGTTCCAACCTAGAACCCAGCATCAATGACAAAAATGTCCTTTGTCTCTGAATGGGGAAATTCATCCTCTTACCCTTTTTGCTATCTGTGCATTAATTAATACATCAAACAGCTTGGGTCTTTTGTTGGCTAACACTTTATCACAATGTTAATGACTTAAACAGAAAGTAAACATTTGGGAAAAGAACAAAGCTTATAAAACCTTGGCTGCCTATCAAACAGTCTACCAGTGTCAAATAGAAGCAGGAAGTGAGAAAGAGTGTATGGGACATATAAATATTCATCTTCTCCCCACAGAGAGAAAAAGGGAAAGGGAATAGGTCACTATCTTTTCCTCCCAGATCATCTAGATCTGACCTTGTAGATCCAGACTAGCATGTAGTTCATGCTCAGAACATCTCCTTTCTTCCCTGCCTTGGACCATCACTCTAATGTACATTCTATGAGTACATCATGCTCTGACCTCAGGCAAATCCAAATCTCCTCCCAGTAGCTATTCATAAAGACTCCTGAAATCTTCCTTCTTCATACCATAGGGTCTTTCACTCTTTTTCTTTTTCTTTTTTTTTTTTTTTTTTTTTGGCAGGGGGAAGGGGCAGAGGGTGAATAGGGTATTCAGGGAGGACTAGCATCTCTGGTGTGAGGGCTTGCAGAGCCCTTTTCAGGGCTGCTTATCCATCTTTGATATCTAGCTGATCACTTAACTCTTACCTGTGGCTCTAAGAAGCTTTATTGCATTCAGCAGCCACACCCTGAGAAACTATTTCAGTAGAAGGACTAAACCAGGTTATGGATAACCAATGGGTTTCAAACCCATCAATGAGCTGGAAGATGCCCACCCCAAGCATATGAAGACTTTTTCTGATGGAATGGGCTGATGAGAACAATTTGTTGCAAAGACCATGAAGGCAACTGGAGCAGGTGCTGTAGAATACTTAGAGCTTGGTTAGAAAAAATACTAAGATCATCTACTGCATACTGGGCCATCACCAGTCATCTTGATTTTTGTCTTGCCACTGGACTTCAATGAATCTGAAAGAGAGTGAGGTTGACAGCTTTATGCCTCACTTAAATCCAATTCACCCACAAGTTAAGACACCACTTGTGATGTCACTGATCATCTTCAAAAACAAAGGACAAATAACATGTTTTTTCTAGTTTACAGTTAGCAATGACCCTATAACTTGGGAATTCTGGGTTAACCACTGAACTAGGAGGTCATTTCCCTCTCCTGAGTCTTGAGTCATGAGAAATTTTGTAAACCTTAAAGAACTAAAAAAAAATGTAGCCCTGGTCCCAAAGTCCATGGTATGGGACTCTCTCATTATTGGTGAAAATGAATGTCCTATATTATGTGAGAGGTGGGGTAAAGTTTGGTGAGAGCAAAAAGCTCCAGCCTTCTTTAGTCTTCAGACTCTTCAAACTTTGAGTCACTTCAGGCATTTCTGTCTTCCAGGTTTGAGATGGAAGATAAAAGAGGTTAGCCCCATTTGGGTTTATTGAAGGAAAGGACTCTGAAAAGATATGAGAGCATCTGACATTCTCTAATCCCCTACTTGGTACACTAAAGACTTTGGAGAGTTCCCTCTTGGGTGAGATCTGGGACTTTCTATCTCTTGATTGAAAAGAGTTACCTTGCTCCCAGTGGGAGAACTTCTTCACTCTATTATGTTTTTCTTATGTATACCATCTCTGGTTTCTGTTTTGCTATTATTTGGACAAAAAAGTTTCTTTGCTATTCACTATGTGTATTCATTGTGGAACTGAAATTAGGTGGGAAATGGATCAAGCCTTGGATATAAAGCTTGATGTTCTTCCTCCCCCCCAATAATGACACAGCAATCAGAAGTTAGCTTGAAGCCAATTGTAGCCCTTAGACTAACCATATTTAGGAGAGAAAAGAGATATCATTTTAGCCTGATAACTACTCTTTCTGAGGAGAGCAGAGTGGCTGCTAGCCCCAACTTCCAGTTTCCCTTCCTGATAGAAATTAAATTCTCTGTTGGAGAATAGTGGGGGGAGAAAAGGTTAGAATTGTTTATTCTGCCTCCTTTCAAACCACATGGTGGCAGCTCCATGGTACAGATGGAGGGAGAACCTTGGAAAACTTGCTTTCTTCATGTGGGGTCCTATCCTTACATGTACAATTACCTGGTATTAACTTTCTGAAGGGATTAAGAAGAGCCTTCACTGCTATTTCAGAAAATGAAGAAGAGGACACAGAATTGTCCATATAAACCCATGAAGTTTTTCCTCTCTCAGTATAAAAGTGTCAAGAGTTCCTTTTAATGTAGGGAGACTAATTCCATTATATTATTACAAGTAGAGCAGCAGCCGCAATTTATGGACACAGCATTTAAAATAAAAACAGAGACAGAGGGGTTAAGAATTTTAAAACAGCTTTTCTAACCAAAGGTATACTTTAAATGATTACTTTCCAATTTCTTCATTATTTGACAGATTTCACAAACTCAGTATCATACATCCACAGTTTGAGAACAAACTATCATTAATTTCACTCCCTTTTCATTTAAAGAGAGCAGTGTCTATGTCATTCCCCCCCCCCCACCCCCATGGACATTCTTGAAATTAATCAAGCTCTAATGCCTTATTTCTAATTGTTTTGAAAAGTTTCTACCTGTGTGTCAAACTCAACATGTTCAAAATGAAATTCATCATTTTCCCTCCATAACAAGCTTCCACTTCCAATTTCTCTATTTCTATCAGTAGCATCACTATGTTTCCCATTATCTAAGCTCAAAATCTTGGAGTCTTCTGTAACTTCTCCTACTTTGATATCTAGATTCATTTTGTCAACAAGCCCAAATGATTGTTCACTTAAAATAAATCCTGGGTTTATTATTTCCTTTCCATTCCCATTGCCATCACTTGAACTGAGCTATTCTCACATGCCTAGACAGTCCAACTGGTCCCCTGCCTATAGTCCCTTCTCAATCCAATATACCTTATTTGTGAAACCACGAGATTAATCACTTTAAAGAGACAATTTCAAATCACTATACCTAGATTAAAAATTACTTGATATGTATCAAATAATGTGCATACTGCTTATTCTAGCTTTTTAGGCATCCATAATTTAACCTCACCTTACTGATTCAACATTATCTTCCCACCATTGATGAACTACCTGCTCACAAATATATGACCTGTTTCAGTTGAACTGATCCCATTCCATAGCCCATACACTATTATTACCACCATGCCCTTCTCCTTCCTGCCTCCACAGGAATGACTTCTCTACTTTCTACCTATCCAATTTTTTTTTTTAATCTCCATACACTGCTCATGTTAATGACTCTCATTTTATTTCTTATCAGTATTTAATGCACACATTTTGATATTTGATCATGAACATTATCCTATCTCCAAGATGAAAATGTAAAATACTTATGGGCAGGAATTGTGTTTTATATTCTTATATTCTTTTGTATTTCTCTACCATCCTAAATAAAGACTCGAGGGATTCAAGAAATATTTGTTGAATATAATTTCATTGAATTGACAGTCAATCACAAGATTATCTAAAACCAATGTTTCTTCTTCATGAATATGGCAGGGCCTACGTGAATCCACAGATTCTAAGTAGTTCCTTAGCCTTCAAAAGATCTCTCAGCAAGAGAAATAGCTGTTGTTTTCAAGAAACACTAACAGCTCCATTAATTAACTATTTGCCTTAACACATTTGGCATCCAAATCTTGATGATGAAACCCCATTTGTCCTAGAACTTTATCAATCCCCAATGAAGGCTTTATGACCACAAGCATGCTCCTGGACTTCTGTAATGGGAATCTGAAGATCTTCCCTGCCCCTTGGCTCCTTGATAGGCTTAAGTGAATCTGAGAATCTTCCCTGATTTGAAAATGTAGTCTTCCCCCTAATAGGCTAAATGTGGTCAAATGGAGCCTGTGGCAGGAGTTTTCTTTTTAGGAACACCTATACCTTGTTATTTGGTGATTGGGCAGTGGGTCAAGAGGGTTGTGACGGTCTCTGACCCAGGAGAAGGCTATATATACCCTGATGTGAGGTTTTGCTTTGAGGCTCACTTTGGGAAGAGTTGTGTGATTTGGCCAGATGAGACTCTGGGCAGCCTTTGAGTCCCCTGGCTTTGAAAACCCAGATGTTGGTGCTTCCCTCTCTGGTGACTAACTAGGTATGGATGCAATGGTCAGACAGCTAGAAGCCCTGTCTACTAAACTGTGTTATTTTCTGTTGTAACTTCTGTTTGTATTCTCTGAAGTTCAGGGTGCTGACTTTTCCCCCTGAACTAGGTAAATGATATATATTTGATTGATTAAAGTAAGATTTAACCCATTTTGAGATGCTTTCCTTTAGAAAAGCAGATCTAAGAACCTGTGCTAGCAGCCATCCTGGGTATGCTTAGGGTGCTTGCTGCTACAACTTCCTGGCAGGATTACTCCCTACTATAAGAATCAAAGGTAGGATGGATTATACACAATTTAGCCAGTTCACTACCTGGCTGACAAGAATGGGCTAGGGATACACCTGGAAGGTAATGGCATTAATATACCAGGAAATGAGCAGCTCTACTACTTATTGCACTAACTTCCAGAAATCCTCTCACCTGATTTGGAAAAGTATCAGCCTACCTCAAAACCCAGATAAGCATTAAATAATGTTCTGGAAATTAAATGTCTGTGCATTTATGAGTAAGATGCACCAGCAACCTAAGTAGGGAATTGTTCTGCCCCAAATTAATGGACATACTTTGTTTTAAGTACCCATCAGAACAGAACTTCCCCTAGGACACTGAGAATACTACTCCTTCCGTTTATTAAATCAAAACAATTCACCTTGATTCTCTCTTTCAAATTCAGAAGGAAATGTACAATATGCTCTCCCTGGCAAGAAATGGGTCAAGAATATCAAATCCCTCTTGCATTCGCTTATGAATCTGGGTTTCTATCTAGATAGAGATGCAGAAACAGCCATGCCCACTGTCAGAAGCCCCACTCCAGGGTGTGCATGAACTTTAAGATGGCCATGAGCTAAACTGCCAAATGCTCACTTCCTTGTATAAATAAAAATTTTAAATAAGCAGAATTTTATAGCAAGACACATAGTCAGTAGGAGTGTGCCCCCAGGGAATGTTGAGTGAATGGTTTGGTCCTCTCTTCTACCAGTCACAATCATTTTGGAAACCAGAGTTATTAGACCTGCAACTTTATGCCAGCCATTAAAAGAAAGTAAATCAGGCTTACAATAGTAACTGTACATAGTAATTCCTCAAGTCTTATGTTTTTTCTCAAGGGTGTACTGTTTTGACATCCCAAGCTAACAATCTTTTTTTCCAATTTTTTAACATTTTAAAAAATATGTATTTTTAGTTTTTGACATGCACTTTTATAAGATTTTGAGTTCTAAAATTTCCCCCCTCTTCCCCTCCTTAAGACAGCATGCAATCTGATATAGGCTATACATGTACAATACTATTAAACACATTTCCCCATTAGTCATATTGTGAAAGAAGAATCAGAACAAAAGGGAAAAACCACAAGAAAGAGAAAAAAAGAGAAAATAGTATGCTTAGATCTGTATTCAGACTCCATAGTTCTTTCTCTGGATGTGGATAGCATTTTCCAGTCTTTTAGAAATCTCTTGGATCATTGTATTGCTGAGAAGAACTAAGTCTAACAAAGTTGGTCATCACACAACATTGCTGTTATTGTATACAATGTTCTGGTTCTGCTCACTTCCCTCAGTTCATGTTAGTCTTTCTGGGGTTTTCTGAAATCTGCCTGCTTGTCATTTCTGATGGAACAATAGTATATCATTATATTCATATACCACAACTTGCTCAGCCATTCTACAATTGATGGACATCCCTTCAATTTCCAATTCTTTGCCACCACAAAAAGAGATGCTTTGAATATTTTTGTATATGTGGATCCTTTTCCCTTTTTTATGATCTCCTTGGGATACAGACCTGGCAGTGTTATTACTGGATCAAAGGGTATGCACAATTTTATAGCCCTTTGGGCATAGTTCCAAATTACTCTCCAGAATGATTGGATCAGTTCACAACTCCATCAACAATGTATTAGTGTTGCAATTTTCCCACATCTTCTCCAACATTTATCATTTTCTTTTGTTGTCACATTAGTCAAGCTGCTGGTGTGAGGTGATACCTCAGAGTTATTTTAATTTGCATTTATCTAATCAATAGTGATTTAGAGAATTTTTCTTTAACATTTTTTATTTCAAGTTTTGAGTTTCAAATTCTATCCTTCCCTCTCTTCCCTCTCCCCTCCCTGAGATTGTAAGCAATCAGATATAGGCTATATATGTTCAATTACATAAAACATTTTCATATTAGTCATTTTGTTCATGAAGAGTAGAATAAAGAAAAATTAAAGAAAGCAAAAAAAAATACCATGCTTCAGTCTGTATTCAAACAGTATCAGCTCTTTCTCTGGAGACAGATCGTATGCCTCATCACTTGTCCTTCGAGATTGTCTTGGATCATTGGATTGCTAAGAATAGCTAAGTCATTGGCAGTTCTTCCTTGAATAATAGTAGTTACTATGTTTTCCTGGTTCTGTTCACTTCGCTATGCATCAGTTCATTTAAGTCCTTCCAGATTTTTCTCAAATCATCCTACTTGTCATTTCTTATAGCACAATAATATTCCATTATAATTATATACTACAGCCTGTTTAGCCATTCCCCAGTTGATGGGCATCCCTTCAATTTCCAATTCTTAACCACCACAAAAAAGAGCTGCTATAAATATTTTTGCACAAATAGGTCCTTTCCCCTGTTCTGGATGTTTTGGGGATATAGACCTAATAGTGGTATTGCTGGAGCAAAGCTTATACACAATTTTACAGCTCTTTAGGCATAGTTCCAAACTGCCAAGCTAGCAATCTTTAATGAAAAAGACAAATCAAAGTTAGGTTACCTTAGAAGCTTACTATTTAGCAATATTCCCAAATTATACCTCATAGCCTTCATCTTGTACAGAATCTAGACTTTTATCTGAAACTTGAAGAATTAAAAAGCCTGTGTTGTAAAGAATATTTCAAAATATCAAAGAGATGCAATAAAGCTACAAGAAGGTATGTTGGGAGTCCAAATTTCAGCCTGCCATTTTTTTCCTTAATAAGAAAAAGAAACAATAACTTAGGAGGCCTTTTCAACCCCAGAAAGGAATCCTATGTATAATTTCCCACATGATACAATACTTCTTTGTCATTCCAAGTATCATTCTTTATCATTGTCATTCTGTCCTTCAAAAGGATACTATTTCTCTCACTTCATGAAAGGATTTAGGGAAGGCAGTGTCTCCCTTTGCCCATCTCTCATAAAGCTTGTTTTGTTCTCTTTATCCCCTTTCCAAAAAAAAAAAAAATTATTTGGTTCTTTATCTACACCCTTTTAAATGAATACTCTGTGTCAGGAGCTTTGCTATTGCTATGTATCTTCTTTTCTTTCACCCATGGAAGAATGCTATCTGATCTTTCTTTTACTCTCAATCCAAAGTATATTTTACTATTATTCTACTTTTTCTCACATTTGAAGTAATTTCATTAGCATCCAAGAGTTCTGAAAATTAATACATTTCTCTGTAATTATGGCAGCAGCCAATTCCAACTTCCATCCACTGGCACCATTTCTGAATTATGAAGGAGTGAATAGGTGAATTGGTAACATAGTAGTGTAGATACATTTTGTATTGCTCTAGTATGTGGCAGCTTTGTGGTTCTAGATTGGGATAATTAGAACATTTAAAGAGCCATTCATGAAAAACAAGAAGGAATGACTTAGTCTATATCAAATTTGGATTTTATAGAGGTACTAGTGTTTAGATTTTGGTGTAATCACAGTCATTTAAATGCCAGTCAAGGAAACTCAATTTCATTTCTAGTCAGGAAGAGTTCATTTAACTATTTTTTTCCCCAACGAAAAGCACATTCTTCTTGTCTGGTACATTTGGCTTAATCATTTGATATCCATGTTATATTAAGTCTGCTTTAGCAATGAAGAATTAAGACCCTCCTAGGTGGCATAGATGGGGAGCTAGGTGATGTAGTAGATAAAGTGCTGTGCCTGGAGTCAGGAAGACCTTTCTTCCTGAGTTCAAATCTGGCCTCAGATACTTGCTAGCTGTGTGATTCTGGGCAAGCCACTTAATCCTGGTGGCCTCATTTCGGAGCTGGAGAAGCAAATGGCAAACCACTCCAGTATTTCTGCCAAAAAAAAAAAAAAACCAAAACCAAATGGAGTCACAAAGAGTTAGGCACTACTGAAAAATGACTGAAGTGAAGGAAATATAAAGGAAATGATTGATAGCTACTCTATGGCTGAATGAAACTTAGTTATGCAATGTCTCCAAAAGGTATACAAAATGCAAGAATTTCAAATATAATAAATTCATTCATTCTACACTGTATTACTAGACATTTTAAAGACATCATCTCTTATTGATTTTGTTCATTCATAACATGGTTTCTGCATAAAGGTAACCGTCCACAGTCAGGATACTATATGATATCATTCTTAACTTTCAAATTCTATTAAAAATCTTTTTAGGAGTCCATACTAATTGCCTATTGCTTATTTTAATGGTTTCCCAATGAAGTATAAAATTCTCAAATAGCTTGTCAACAAAGTGCCAAGTATTTATGAGATACTATGAATGTTATTTGTCATTTTTCTATTCCTAGTTTCATTTCTACACTAGATATATTGTAATCTGGGCATTTAAAAATTGACATACCAAATTTTATTTTGTTAGAAAGAACATAGTAGGGGCGGCTAGGTGGCGCAGTGAGTAAGAGCACCGGCCTCGGAGTTGGGATGATCCGAGATCGAATCCAGCCTCAGAAAATGAGCACCCACACATAAGTAATGACTAGCCGTGTAACCTTGAGCAAGTTACTTAACCCCAATTGCTCAAAAAAAAAAAAAAAGAAAGAACATAGTGGAGGAAGGAGAGGGTGAAGGATATTTTCTGAGGTTATAGGACAGAGAATCTTCTGTATAAACATCCTACCTAAACCTTATTTGAGAGACCAGTTAGACTAAGGGAACCATACAGGTAAAACTGTATGTTTCAGGCATGAAAAATATGATGTTTTTTTTCAGGCAGCCTTACTTTGGTGAGAAACTATAGAAATTTGACAATTTTGAGTAAGCTATGGAAATATGAAAAATTATTGGAAGAAAGAATTTCTAGGCTAGTCATTATTTTATGTAAAAAATCTTTGTAATCATTATCATCAACAACAGCAAGCATTCATTGAGCAACTATTATTTTGAATAAAGTTTCAAAATAGTATAATGATTTTGAGAACTTCTATTGCTTACAAGGAAGTTTATCAAGCAAAAAGTTCAATCTCCTTGAACATTTTTTTTAAACCTATGGGACCTAAAGTATCCTCTCCCTCTCCCCACAAAAAAATCTAAATTTTAAGAAACTCAAAATTATTGTCAGTCATTTAAAATGACTCTATAGGTTTATAATTTTATATATCATTACATATTTTTGGAAATGATAATTTATTTGATGACAATATCTTGTTAAAATATATGACACTCAATTATATAATTTTTTCAATGGAAAAATATTCACTTGAAAATGATTCACTTTATGTTTCAGATTCCAGAAACACATTGTGCCCCCCCTCCAAAAAAAGTTAATATATTGTATATAAGATTATAATCATTATCATTTCATTAAAGTACATAAATATTTATTGCTTTATTTAGTTAAGAAGTACAGTCCCTATTTCACGATGCTATCTTTAAATGTTAACTTCTCATAATTATTTCACAGAAAGTTTTGATTGTCTCTTGGAAATGTATTAACATAATTAGTTATGCATGAATAAACTACTAGAGTTCTTGAAGATAAGTATGTGAACAAAAAGCACATTTCCTTTTTTTTTTGGAGGGCAATTGGGATTAAGTAACTTGCCAGAGGTAACACGGCTAGGTGTTTTTTGTTTGTGTTAAGTGTCTGATGCCGGATCTGAACTCAGGTCCTTCTGACTCCAGGGCCGACACTCTACTCACTTCGCCACCTAGCTGCCCCAAAAAGTACATTTCTTTAAAAAATAGTGTTTGTTTGTTTTACAAACTTCCATACCAAATTCTACACAACTGATAAATCCAATGATAAAGTGAGAAACTAATATGAGATTGGAATATAGACAGAGCACTGGGTCTGGAGTCAGAGGGTTTGGGTTCAAATCCTACCTCTGATGCTTACTACTTATTATGCTCAGGAATATATCACTCACCAACTCTGGCCTTAGTTTTCTCATTTGTAAAACAAAGAGATTGAACTTAGACAACTTTTATGGATCCCTCCAGCTAAAAATATATGAACCTAGGGTGGCTGGGTGGTACAGTGAATAGAGCACCAGCCCTGGAGTCAGGAGGACCTGAGATCAAATATGGCCTCAGACACTTAACACTTACTAATTGAGTGACCTTGGGCAAGTCACTTAACCCCAATAGCTCTTCTAAAAAAAAGGTAAAACAAAATACATGCTCGTGCGCGGGCGCGTGCACATGCACACACACGCACACACACACACACGAACCTATGAACTTTTATTCTTTTGGAATACTCAATTTTTTATTTTGCTAATTTGCTTTTTCTATCTCCCTTTCAATCAATGAAATTAGCTAGTTATGTGTATTATTGTTAGTAAAATTGAGTATGAGTTTTGTCTTCTCAATATTTTTTCACTTTATCTTTTTTTATTTTAAATATTTACATTTTGGCACATGTTTTGTGGTTATTCCTTGTAAACCTCTTAGGTATCACAATGGATAGAGTGCTAAAAGCCAGGAAGACCTAAGATTAATAATCTTGCCTCAGGTACTTACTGGCTATATGACCCAGGACAAGTTATTTAGACTCTCTGTACGTCAGTTTCCTTGCTTGTAAAATGGGAATAATAACAGAGTCTATTTCCCAAAGTCGTTGTAAAGAAAAAATGAGATGACATTTATAAAGCACTTTGCAAAGTTTAAAATATTACATAATGTGAGCTATTATTATTTCTCTAGATACTTTTAGGTTTATACTAAATTCATTGATATTTGTTTTTTTGTTTTTTTGCCTTTTGGAGGGCAATTGGGGTTAAGTAACTTGCCCAAGGCCACACGGCTAGGTTTTTGTTTGTGTGTGTTAAGTGTCTAAGGCTGGATCTGAACTCAGGTCCTTCTGACACCAGGGCCGACGCTCTACTCACTGCACCACCTAGCCGCCCCTTTTCTTCAATTTTAAATATTAGATTGTGAATGTGTTATTCTGTCAGAGGCTCCTTGATTCATGAACTTTCTTCCCCTCTGCTTGAAATATCCCACCACCACCCCTACCAGTGAAGAGGTTAAGGTTAGGGTAGCTCAAGAGCCCAAAATACCAACATGTCAGATCCTGCCAAATGAATTCAACTCAAGTCTTTTCTCAGCCAAAGAAAAGCAAAATTTATTAAAAGTTTGCTTGTATTGGACACAGAGTAAGTCTGTGCTAGAAAGTTCTATGGTGCTCTCACCATGGTGTGAGATGGGTTCTTATACATAGAAGGTTGTGGGAGGAATGTAGGGGTGGTCTAGAGGAGTTTGGGGAGGGTCTTTAGGAGAATTCAGATGAGGTCAATGAGTGATTAAGGGTGGGAAGTTGCTGGAGGCTACCTGGAGACTACCTGGAGACAGTGATGGGCTAGGCCAGTTCAAGGGTGGAATTATATTTTGATAGGCTCAAGAGTGGGAAGTCTAGCAACAAAGGTTTGGGCCCAGCCACAGTGTAAGACTTATAGCCTTATGCAAATGCCTCATCAAATGGGATGATTTAATCAGAGTTCAATGGGAGGGTTCCCAAAGCCTGTACATCAAGAACTCCAAGAGAGATTAAGTGGGCTCCCAGAGCCCATACCTCATCACTAGGAGCTCTGTAATTTGAAAATCACTTATCTGTATGTGTTAAATTTGGATTTTCTTTCTTTTGATAATCTATGGATTCTATTTTCACATTGCCCTATAGTTTCAAGACTTCTGAATGCTCTTGTTTTGTCATTTCTCAAAATATAGAGTTTAAAATTATTTTGTTCATTATGGTTTTTCTGGAAGCCCTGTTATTCTTAAATTATTTCTCCATTTCTTGTTTCTAGGACAGTTATTTCTTATAGAATATATCCCACCTGTTCTTTTCCTTCTGCTGGTGGTTTTTGAACTTTCTTTTAATATTTCTTATTGAATTATTGCATATTAACTTCTATTTCATTCATTTTTAGATGAGGATATCCACTATCTTTGATAAGGTTTAACAGCTTTTATTCTATGCTATTTATTTGCCTTTCAGTCATTTCATCAAGAGTTCTAATTCCATTATATATCCTTTATTCCTCTCAAGTTTTCCAACTATCCTCAAGGTACTTGGGCTAATCCATTCTCTTTTTAAGGATTATGCTTTTTGGTCTCATATTGTAATATTTTATCCCTTAACCCACAATATTATTTCATTGTATTAGGAGGTATCTTGTACTTGCTCATTTCTACTTATATTGTTTTTTTTTCTTCTATAGAATCTTAATTTCTGAACTTTCTCCTTTTGAAGGTTAGAGGACTGTGACTAAATCACTTCTGATAAGTAACTCTTCTAGAGGAGGCTGGTAAAGGTGTGTTTTCCCTATTGTTACTCCCATACTCTTCCTGCTTTTGCAACAGGTGGAACTGAAGAGGTCATCATAAAATAATGAGGTATAGGGTTAAGGGTACACAAGACCCCAAAATACCAACGTGCCAGATCCTGCTGAATGAATTCAACTCAAGTCTTCTCTCAGTCAAATAAAAGTTTATTAAAAGTTTGCCATATTGGGTAGACTCTTAAGGAGCCTTGATATTTGTAAGGCTTATATTGGACAATTGGGCTTGTACTGGCCACAGAGCAAGTCTGTGCCAGAAAATCCTATGGAGCTCTCATACCACATGGAGGGAAGATGGGATCTTATATACAGAAAGGTTGTGGGAGGAATCTAAGGGTGGTCTAAGTGAGGAATTTCGGGAGGACATTCAGGTGGAGTCAGACCCCAGTAGTGAGTTTGGGGAGGGTCTTCAGGAGTCAATGAGGTCAGACTCCAGTAAATGAGTGATTAAGAGTGAGAAGTTGGGGTGGCTAGGTGGCACAGTGAGTAGAGCATCGGCCCTGGAGTCAGAAGGACCTGAGTTCAGATCCAGCCTCAGATACTTAAGGCACACACAAACGAAAAAAGACCAAAAACCTAGCTGTGTGACCTTGGGCAAGTTACTTAACCCCAATTGCCCTCCAAAAAGCAAAAAAAAAAAAAAAAAAAGAGTGAGAAGTTGCTGGAGGCTACCTGGAGCAGACAGACAATGATAGGCTAGGCCAGTTCAAGGTTGGAACAGATTTGGGTATAGATATTTTGGGAGGATCCAGGGTGGGAAATTGCTGGACAAAGGAGGGCTAAAGATTGGGCAGAGCCTATGGCCTCAGGCAAATGCCTTACATTGTAAGATTCAAGGAGAACTCAAGGGGGTTTCCAGAACCTGTACCTCATCAATAGTATTACCCATAAGCTTTAGGAATTTAGCAGAAATCAATATTATATTTAATCAAATATTTTTTTCCTATATCTATTGATATAATCATGTGGTTTTGGTGGTGGGTTTTATATATCAACCAATAAACACTTATTCAGTGCCTGTTATGCTCCCAAATGCACTGTGCTTAACACTCTGGATACAGAAAGGGGCAAAAGACCATTCCTGTCCTCCAAGAGCTCACAATCTAATGGGGAAGATAATAAACAAACAAAAATATATACAAAAAAGCTATATACAGGATAAGTAAAAAATAATTAACAGAGGGAAGGCAGTAGAATTAAGAAGGATGAGGAAAGGTTTCCTCTAGATGACATTTTTAGATGACTTTTTTTTTTAAGAGGGAACCCAAGGTCACATAACTAGTAAGTGTCAAGTGCCTGAGGTCAAATTTGAACTCAGGTCCTCCTGATTTCCGGGCCAGTGCTCTATTCACGGTGGCACCTAGCTGTCCCAGAAGATATTTTAATTGGGACTTAAAGAACGCCAGAGAATCCGGTAGGCAGAGAGGCTAAGGGAGAGCATTGAAGGTCTGGGAGAAAATCAGAGAAAATGCCTGCAGCTGAGAGATGTCAGTAATAATGTTCATGGAAAAGTAAAAGGCTGTATGCATCACTAGATCAAAGAATACATGTCAAAGAATAAGGTCTGAGAAGACTGGAAAGGTAGTCTAACACTAGATTATGAAGGTCTTTGAATGCCAAACAGAGCATTTTGTATTTGCTCCTATATGCAATAGGAAGCCACTGGAATTTATTGAAGTGGGAGGTAACATGGTCATTTGATGGAGAGAAATTTTTATTTCCCTAATGTTACTATACAGAAGAAATAAAATGTCTTTCAAATTTAACTTCTTTTACAGTATTTTTTTGTTCTGCATTTCACTTATCTTTTTTTTTAGTTAGATTTATCTACCTCTGAGAAAGCAATATCAAAGTCTCCAATTATTGTGTAGTATTCCGTTTTTTTTAATGTAGTTAAACTTTTCCTTTATGAAGTTCCAATGTCATGCCACTAGATGCATATTCATTTACTATTAATATATTTCATTGTCTATGGTTCCTTTAAACGTAATGTGGTTTCCCTATTTATCTCTCTTGACATTTTGAATTTTTATTTGAGCTTTGTTTGATAGCATGAGTTCACCTCCCATTTTTAAAGAATCATTTGATTCAGAGTAAATTTCATTCAATTCTTATTTTTTTTAATTGTAAACATGTTTTTTATCTCATAGAAATTTCTTATATACAACAGTTTGCTTTATTTTGTTGTCTTATCTATTCTACCCCCTCTCTTTCATTTTATTATATTGTTTAATTCATTCTCAGTTAATGTTATAATTGTAATGTCCATGTTTTATGCCTCTTTTTTTGGCTTGTATTCATTTTAATCCCCTTCATTTTTTAAGTTAATACTTTGTTCCTATGATTAGTTTTGCTTATACTACTTTAGTGCAAGTCTATCCTCACAGAACTCCTGTTCCCTTTTACTTATCCTATCCCAAGTTCTTTAATTTACTCAAATTATTAACTTCACTTTCATTTTATTTACTGATGTCTCCTACTCATTTTACCCTTCTCTTTCTCTGCCTAATTAAGCATATAGTTAAAAAATTTGTTTCCTTTCCTTCCCTCCAAATTCTTGTTTTAAGTAATGTTCTTTTGCTGTGCTATCTTCCAGCAAGTTTTTCTTTGCTTTGTCCTATTTGATATTCCTCCTCCCTTTTAGTCTGTTCTAAACTCTCTTCTCTGATTAATGGGCTATTCACTTATTTTTCTTTATATGCGCACATGCACACACACACACACACACACACACACACACACACACACACACAGAGACACTACTTCCCTCAGGAGCATAGAGTTTCAGAGGTACTGAATTTGAATCCCCTCCTCCATCCCATTTCTTTCTACTTTTGTACAATATAAGAAAAAACTATATTTTCATTCAAAACAAATATTTTACCATTTTTGTATGGCATCAAGTTCTGGAATACCACTGCCATTAGAGAATTAAAGATGATTTATCACGTGAAGAACAATGTCATAAGTAGGCTTCAACATATATCCAATGATTAATTTCAAAAATTAATAGCAAATTTTTAAAAATTTATGAAAGTTAAGAAGAGCTGTTCATATATTTAGACTGAGAAATGACGAACAGCCAGAGTATTCTCCTGGTACCCTCATGACACTTGAGTAAAAAGCAAGGAAGACCTCCAGCACGTTGAGTACTCCCTGGGGTGAACATGGAAGAGAATTACATAGTACAGGCAGACATGAATTGGTTGAAACTACACCTGAATTGATAAAAGATGACACATCCATTTGAGTATTTGAGAGTACCTTTGTAGGTCTTACCCCATGCAATTTTTTGTTGTGCCTTACTCTTAGACATATCAACTAATTAAGGAAGCAATGTTGAATGGAAGTAGAGTTATATGGTGAAACCGTTCTGGGTCCAGAATTAAATTCTAACCCTATTTCTCTACCATGATTATTCACCTCTCCTAAATACTGTCATATGTATTGTTCTCTGTTCCCATTACAATGCAAGATTGCTGATTGCTCTTGAAAATTCACATCTTTGGGGCGGCTAGGTGGCCCAGTGAGTAAGAGCTCCGGCCTCAGAGTTGGGATGACCCGGGATCAAATCCGGCTTTAGAAAATAAGCACCCATACATAATGACTAGCCGTGTAACCTAACCTTGAGCAATTTGAGTTACTTAACCCCAATTGCTTTAAAAAAAAAAAAAGAAAGAAAGAAAATTCACATCTTTTTTCTTTGTGTTGGATGCAGTGCTAGTATATAAAACCCTTTCTAATGAAAGGTAGTCTCTCAATTTGCAAGAATGATTAAAATGTCTCTCTTTTTTGAAGGCCCATAATTTTTTGGTTGATGGTTAGGCTCAGGTTTGTAGAAAATGTTATTTAGGATTGCAGCTTGATTTCTTTTGCTTTTGGCACTAGTCTATTCCCTTCTTTGCTTTGATTTCTCATCACTACAGTATAATCCTTGATTTTTTTAAATGACATTCCTTCATTTAAGGGGCTGTTTTCCAAATAATTTGCAAAATTTACTAGTGAAATTGTGAGATTTAACTACTACATTTAAAAAAAATCTAACTGTGGCAATGTTTGTGATCTGCAGACTAAATTTACTAGTGTTTTATTGTCTGTACCCAAAGGTTCTAGAGAGTTTTTTTTTTTAAAGCAATTGGGGTTAAGTAACTTGCTCAAGGTTACACAGCTAGTTATTTATGTGTGGGTGCTAAGTACTAAGGCCAGAATTGATCCCGGGTCATCCCAACTCCAGGGCTGGCGCTCTTACTCACTGCACCACCTAGCCACCCCTAGATAGTTTATTTTTTTAACAATTTACTACAGTGCAACCATCAGGATTTTTTTTTTTTTTTTGGTGATGGCCCATGATTTTTAGGATGTCTTTGCCCATTCTTTTCTTCAAGGTCAGGTAATTCAGGTTACATAGAATCTATATACAGATAAATTTATAGATTAAGTTTAATTTAATTACAGAGCAGAATACCTAGCCCCCAGGTCATAACTATCAATCAATTAATGTGTAACTATTTAATGAACCCCTATTACTA
This sequence comes from Gymnobelideus leadbeateri, assembly GCA_011680675.1. NCBI lineage: Eukaryota > Metazoa > Chordata > Mammalia > Diprotodontia > Petauridae > Gymnobelideus > Gymnobelideus leadbeateri. The sequence continues at coordinate 604,964 of WOXC01003558.1, read as the reverse complement.
AATCCTTCAGTTCTTTCTGGGTTCTTCCCTGGAAGGGTTTACAGTCTACTTGTGGGGGGGGGGAAGGGGAGGAGGTATATACAAATAGCTACAATATACAATAATATACATGAATCAGAGAAAGGCAAAACAAATACATGTACAGAGCAAAGTTCTCTGTCAAAAAGGGAAATCAAGAACAATTTCCTAGAGAAAGTAACATTTGAGCTAGTCACTAAATAATGGATTGGTATTCAATAGGGAAAGATGATATCTACCTTAGGGATGAGATTTTGTGCTCCACTACATTTTTTCCTCTCAACTCTCATTTCTGCCTTTCCTTTACATTTTATGACATCTCCTTTGATAAAGATGTATTAAGTACCAACTGAGAAACAACTTGAAGTATTGGAATGAACACTGGACTTTGAATCAAGATGTGATTTTCAATTCTATCTCTAACCTGTTAACTACATGACCATGTTCAAGTCAATCTCTCTAAGACTCACTTTTCTCATCTGGAAAATGTGAGTGACTGTATCCATAGTACCAATTTCACAACATTGTTGTATAGGTCAGAGGATAATAGATATATAACTGAAAGGAGCCTTAGATATCATTTAGTCCAAACTTCTTTTATAGGGAAGAAAAATGAGGTTCAGAGAAATCAAGTGAGATAACATATGAAAAGCACTTTTTAATTCTCAAAGTCTTATGCAATTATTAAAGAATTAAATAAAATTATAATCTAGTGGTTAGATAGATCTGGGAAGTGACTATACTATATTTGAATCAAATCACTATAAGTAGAATGTGTTGCTATTTTGAAAATGCCAAACCCTGGGGTGGCTAGGAAGCACAGTGAATAGAGCACTGGCCCTGGAGTCAGGACAACCTGAGTTCAAATCAGGCCTCAGACACTTAACACAAAAAACTAGCCATGTGATCTTTGTCAAGTCACTTAATCCCAAATACCCTACCTCCCTGCCTCCAAAAAAAAAAAAAAAAGGAAAAAGAAAAAAAAAAGAAAATGCCAAACCCTACCCTATTGAAACAAGACCTTTTTTTTTTTTTTCAGAATGGAAGATAATCTTATCAGATTGAAAAATAGGAAATTTATGGGTGTGAGTTGAATATGATGGGAAGATTACCTAAAAAAATAAAATTAAGGGATGAGAAAGAGGAATGCACTGGAATAAGGGGGAAGGGACAGGTAGAATGGGGCAAATTATCTGACATAAAAGAGGCTCACAAGAGCTTTTACAGTAGAGTGGAAGAAGCTGGAAGGAGTATGGGCACCTTACTTTCATTGGAATTTGCTCAAAGAGGGAATAACCTACACACTTGGTTGGACATAGAAATCTGTTTTATCATACAGGAAAGTAGAAGGGGAAGGAAATAAGAGAAAGGGGGGGTGGGAAGAAACTGATAGAAGGGAAGGCAGATTGGGGGAGGTGAAAGTTAAAAGCAAAACACTTTTGAGAATGGATAGGGTGGGGGCAGCTAGGTGACTCAGTGATTAGAGCACTGGCCCTGGAGTCAGGAGGACCTGAGTTCAAATTTGGCCTCAGACACTTGACATACTCACTAGCTGTGTGACCTTGGGCAAGTCACTTAACCCCAATTGCCCTGCCTTCCCCCTTCCAAAAAGCAAAAAAAAAAAAAAAGAGAGAGAGAGAAATGATGAATAGGACCCTCTTAGAAAAGCCTAAGACTTACATGAACTGATACAAAGTGAAATGATTAGAACCAGAACACTGAATACAGTAATAGCAATATTGTATGACAATCAGCTGTGAGCAACTTAGCTATTTTCAGCAATGTGATGACCCAAGACAAATTTGAAGGATTTATGATGATTTCCATCATTTCCAGAGAAAGTGCTGATGGAGTCTGAATGTAGATTGAAGTGTACTTCTTTATTTTCTTTATTTTTCTTGGATTTTTTTTGTCTGTTTTCTTTCACAATGTGACTAATCTGGAAATGTGTTTTCCATGACTGCATATGTATAACCTATATCAAATTGCTTTCTTTCTCAATGAGGCAGGGAAAAGAGGAAGGGAGAGAATTTGAAACTCAAAAAAATTTTAAGTAAATGTTAAAAATTGTTTTTACAAGTAATTGGGGAAAAAATAAAGTATTACATTTAAAAATAGGAAATTCTTGAGTTTCTCAGTATTGGCAGCACTATGGGAGGAGCCTCCCACATTACTTCTCAGAGGAGAAAATAACCAGTATCAGGAAGATAAACCCAAGCCTTGGCCTAATTTGCCAGAAGATATGGATCTTGAGGGAAATATTAAGACTGCAAAGCTGAGGAGAAGGCAAAATGCCTACTCAACAGTCCCAACGCAATCTCCTGTTTAATGTTTTAAGCAGCAACTTTCCCAGAGAGTAAAACAAGAGTTATAGGTTACTATTTAATGTTTTAAATCATTCTAATTTCAAACTTATGACTCTTTTGTATTCTAAACATTTCTTTTGGATGAAGAATGTATTTAGTTGACCCAAAAATGTTAAGAATGTTACCTCATATGGTTTTCACTACAACATTGGGAGATAGGTGCTATTGTTATCCCCATTTTATAGTTGAAGAAACTGAGGCAAATAGCACTTAAATCAATTGCCTAGAATCATGCAGCTAGAAAATGCCTGAGGCCAGATTTCAACTCCAGGATCAGTGCTGTAACAACTATGCAACCTAACTGTCTATGGAGGGAAAATAACTTTTGTAATCTCTCAGGAAGAAGAAGGTTGATAGAATAGATGAAGAGGCAAAGAAAGAATTGAAAAAGGGGAAAGAAAGGAACAAATCTTGTCTCAGTGATGGGGGAAGGGGAGGGTTCTACCATTGATTTTTCCTATGAAAGAAAAAAGAATTTTAGAAAAGGAGATGAAAACTTTGCAATGGTTACTATCTACAGAGATTTAGTCCTTATAGAAAGGTCACTCATCCTGCCTCAGGAGAAGGGAAATTAGAGCTCCTTGGAGCAACTGACAACCAGAAGAATGGGAATGTGTGAATGCAAGAAAGAGATTTCTAGAGAAATAGAAAATAAAATTACCAAGGGGAAGGCAAAATTCAATATTGAACTGCATAATCAGAGACATAGGAAGATTCCTACAATGGGGCAATATCTTCTCCATCACCTGTAGGAATTATTATTTCTAAGAGTGAGGTGCAAGAGAAAAATGAGGCCAAGGAGCAAAACCTACAAGGCAACAACAGAAACAGTTTATAAGAGGGAACCCATAATAGGTATTTGCCATTTCCTAATGCAACCTACATACTCTCTTATTTCTCTTCAGTTTTAGACCCAACTCACTATTCATCCAAAGTATCTGTTCTAGACATATGTACTGATTTATTAATTCAATAGACTAATGTTTCAAATACTTGTCATAGTTTAAATCAGAGGTGTCAAATACATGGCCACAAGCCAGATATGGCCTATAACTCTCCCAGATATAAAACTAAGCCAATATGCAGCCTGTTTGAATCCTTATGTACAGATTAGTGACCCCCATTTCTATTTGAGTTGACACTACTGGTTTAGACCACAGGCACACTTTGTCCATTTAGTTCTATCCTTTATAAACTGTTAGGTTGATTTCTTTTGAATGATTGTATATACCATTAAGCAGGGTCTGTAACATTCTGGGACTTAAAATAAATCATCTCATCATCTGCAGATGAGAATATCTACAAGATACAATATATATGGGGAATCATTCTTATATTTGGAGTATTTAGGAAGATATTCTTTCTAAAACTGGTGAACACTTTTAGTGAGAATATATATCTTCTTATATGTTTTATGCTTTATTTTTCAATTAACATAGGGTCAATGAATAGTTATCTTAGTTGCACTTGTCAAGAAATCATGTATTGGGGCAGCTAGGTGGCGCAGTGAGTAGAGCTCTGGCCTGGAGTCAGAAGGATCTGAGTTCGGATCTGGCCTCAGACACTTAACACACACAAACAAAAACCTAGCCGTGTGACCTTGGGCAAGTTACTTAACCCTAATTGCCCTCCAAAGAGCAAAAAGAAAAAAAAAGAAAAAAAGAACCATGTATAATCTTTTTTTCTTTTTCTTTTAAAGCAATTAGGGTTAAGTAACTTGCTCAGGGTTACACGGCTAGTCATTATTTATGTGTGGGTGCTCATTTTCTGAGACTGGATTTGATCCCGGGTCATCCCAACTCCAAGGCCAGCGCTCCTACTCACTGCGCCACCTAGCTGTCCCTTAAAAGTCTTTTTTGGATGCTAACATTAGAGTTTGGCACTACTCCCAGGTTATGGGGGGGTAATGTCTCAGGCTTTGTGTTTATTTGTTGGTTGGTTTGTGTGTGTGTGTGTGTGTGTGTGTGTGTGTGTGTGTGTGTGTGTGTGTGTGTGTGTGTGTGTGCTGTCATTCTCTGAACCCTCTCTGGGGTCCTTTAACCTCTGTTTCTTCAAATGTTATAATCCAGAATGTGGTATGGTCACTGATCTTCTGGTTCACTTATAAGTGAGCTCAGGTACTCCTCTCTGCCCCTGAGCCATGACCAGGTCCCCCAGCACTGCTGCCACCATGTTCTTCCTCCTTGTCATCCCTCAGGTGGCTGCAAGGGTCAGTTTACCCCTCTGTTCTAGAACAGAAACCAGGGACTCCTCTCTCCTGCCAGTGACCATAACCAACAGGGCCTTGCCCCTCTGCAACTGTACTCATTCTTCCTCTCCCTCAGCCTGGAACCATTTTTGATCAGTAGGTCCTCACATCCAGCCCAGTGAAGGCATCCCACAATTTTGCCCTGACAAGCTGCTGAACCCCCACATAATCTGTGGGGAAGAAGCTACCAAAGCTAAGGCTGCCACCTATACAGCTGCCCTTATTTCTTGACTTGGTATCTGCCTTCAGTTCCTTGGGAAGGCAGATCTTTCCTAATGTCCTCCCAAATTGCCTTAGGCTGAACAATTATTTTACCCTGACTTTTAATTATT
>WOXC01003557.1:0-98122 GCA_011680675.1 Gymnobelideus leadbeateri | reverse complement strand
TAGATCAGTATCTCACACCAGATACCAAGATAAGGTAAAAATGGGTACATTTTACATCTCACAATGTTCTCTATCTCTTGTTTGTTTATAAATTTTTCTCCAATTCATAAGTCTGATAGGTAATGTGTTCCATGTGCTTCCAGTTTTCTTATGATAGCTCACTTTATAGCTGGGTCATGTATCCATTTTGACCTTATCTTGGTAAATGATGTAAGATATGGATGTTGTGGAAGAGCCCCTGAGATTAATATGTTTGGTTTCTATGAGTTACCTTATCAGACAGATTCACTGAACAAGGAGTAAGCCTGTTTGCAGAAAGGAGACAATCAGGAACCTGCAGTGGGCCAAAGTCTTACTCACTCCCAGATGCTTTTGCTGGTGTTTGCTGGCCCTCTCCCCAAAACTGTCCCAAACCAGCCTTGCAGTCAACTGTTCTTGCAAAACATCCTGTTTCTATGTCCACATGTTCCTGGGAAAGATTCCCCTTTGCAGTTTTGAAGCATAAATCTCCCCTGCCTCTTCTGGGCTGTGGGCTCCTTTGTACCTTGTTCAGGAGTGGTAGTGATGGCGTTGGCTCTAGTGTCTGATTTTCCTTCTAATAAGACTTTTCTGCTTTCAACCCAGCTTGGACTCCACACTTTGAGGGATGGGTTTCACTTGGTTGACAATGTTTTACCCAATTTCTGTCACACTGCTTTCAATTTTTACCAACTAATGTATTTTTATCTCCAAAGCTAAAATATTTACATTTGTCAAACACAAGATTACTATACTAATTTATTAGTGTATATTGTATTTCTACTCTGTTCCACTGATCCACCTTTCTATTTCTTAGTCCTAGATAGCTTTGATAATCACCACCTTATAATATAGTTTAAGTTCTAGTGCTACTAAAACTCCTTCCTTTATATTTTTCTTTAAAAACTTTTACACTGGGGCGGCTAGGTGGAGCAGTGAGTAGAGCGTCCGCCCTGGAGTCAGAAGGACCTGAGTACGAATCTGGCCTCAGACAACGCACACACAAACAAAAACCTAGCCGTGTGACCTTGGGCAAGTTACTTAAACCCAATTGCCCTCCAAAAAGCAAAAAAAAAACCCAAAAAACAAAAAAAACCTTTTACATGAACAAAACCAATGCAACCATAATTAGAAGGAAAGCAGAAAAGTGGAAAAATATATCTTACAGCAAGTATCTTTGATAAAGGGCTTCATTTCTCAAATATATAGAGAACTGAGTCAAATTTATAAGAATACAGACTTACTCTGTGTTGAAGAGGTTACCCACTAAGAGGGTTAGGGTTGCTCTGGAGACCCCAAAATACCAACAGATCCTGCTGAATGAATTCAACTCAGTCAAAGAAAAGTAAAATTTATTAAAAGTTCGCTTGCATTAGACACAGGGTAAGTCTGTGCTAGGTCCTTCTATGGCTCTCTCACTATTCTATGTCTCTCTCACTATTCTATGTCTCTCTCACTATTCTATGTCTCTTTCACTATTCTATGGCATTCTATAGTGCTCTCACAAACATGAAGACAAGACAGGGTCTTATATACAGAAGGTTGTGGGAGGAATCTAGGGGAGGATTTTAGGGAGGGTCTTCAGGAGGAGTTAATGAGGTCAATGAGTGATTAAGAGTGGGAAGCCACCTGGAGACCACAAACAATGGTGACCTAGGCCAGTTCAAGGGTGGGAAGTCTAGTAACAGACTTGCCTCACCACATGGGATGATTTAATCAAGAGTCCAAGGGAGGTTCCCAGGGCCTGTACCTCAAGGACTCAAGGACAACTCTAAGGAGGCTACCAGAGCCCATACCTCATCACTAGCGTTGATCTTGGGCAAATCACAACCATTACGTGCCTCAATTTCTTCAACTATAAAATGGGAATAATAATCTCATCTATCTTCCAAAATTATTGTAGGATCAAATGAGATAATATTTGTAAAGCAGTTAGTACAGTACCTGGCTTATAGCCAAACACCACCGACAAATTAAGTGATTTTGCTAGAGAGAGAGAAGAAAAAGATTTTATAGCCTTAAAAAAGCACATTCACTTTCAGGAAAATTCTAGCTCAATCAAAATCTGTAAATCCATGTTTGTTTGTTTGTTTACAAAATGTCAAAGTCAGTTGGCAAGTCTTAGTGACCCTATCTCCATGTCTTTCCCCTAAGTCCTCTTCTCTCCACTCCCAGGCTCTGTCTAAATTCTGGCCTTCATCACCTCTGGCCTGGAAGATTGGCCGTACCCACCCACCAGGCTCTCTCTGCTCTAATCATTACTCTCTAATCAACACCCCTGCTAAATGGATGTTTCTAAAACACCAAATGAATCATGTAATTTTCTCCATAGTAAAAAGAACAAACTTTCTGTAGCTTTCTATTGCCTTTACTATAAAATGCAAACTTATCTCCTTGGCACAAGCCCTTCCTCATATGATTCCCACCAACGTTTCTAGACTTATTGCATACTGTTCCCTCCATGCACTCTCCATTCCAGTCAATTCAGCCTATTAGCTTCTCCCTCTGCCTTAGTCTCCCATCCCATGTCTGGAATGTACTTCCTCCTCGCCTCTCCCAGGAAGCCTCTTTACCTTGTTTAGACAGAGTAGTAAGAAGGATTTGAAATCCTCAGTGTCAGCTTCTAGGGGCAGCCCCTTCCATTGGGCACAACTCCTATTGTTCAGAAGATTGGCCTGGCACAGAGCCCTCACTGGCCCCTTTGCCCCAGGAGCCCTTGCTCCTGCTTCTGCCTCCAGGACCAAGGAGAAAAAGGAGAAAGGCCTTTCTCTGGGCCTGCCCTATGTAGGACCTTGGGGAACCCCTCTGCCCTGTGGGCCCTCCAATGTACCTGATGGGAAGGTTTGCCAATATGCAGTCACTCAGAGAGATGCTCGTCAGCCCCACTGCCATGTTTACTTTTTCTGGTCAGCCAAAGGACATGCTGAGTTCAAAGTCCAGGCTTTTCATGGAAAGGCCAAGTAAGAAAAGTAGCAACAGAGCATGTCCCCAATAAAGCTGGGTTTACTCTGTCATAAATGCACATGACATCAGTGGGAAGAGCAGACCCACATTTAGGGAACACACATGGAGAGGGAGCTGGGGAGGGAGCCCAAGCAGCCAAGGTCCAGAGAGAGCTACCATATGTGGCGGATCCTATACCCAGGGAAGCCAGGCGGCCATGACTCCCATGTGTAGGGGCCACATATGGGCACTGTGGAGGGGTGAGTTCCTCAAGCCTCTCATGCTGCAGGGCTGCTGGGAGCTCCACTCCCTTGGTGGTGCCAAGCACTGCTTCTCTGGCCAGGTGGTCTCTGCCATTCCCTTGGTGGTGCCAAGCACTGCTTCTCTGGCCAGGTGGTCTCTGCCACCAGATACTGCCCCACTGGGGTTTCTTCCACCTCTTCAGCCAAGCTGAAACCGTTGGCTAACTCTTCCCCAGAGAAGAGCAGTTTCTGCCTGGCTTTCTCATCTTAAAACCCATACACAGGCTTCCTCCCTGCCCCCTGCTCCAGCTCTTTAGAAAGGCAAGAAACACCCATGCCCAGGACCAGCAGAAGGCCTGCTCTCCCTTGTCTTCTGAGAGTCTTGGCTCCTGAGGCCTTTCATCTCCCAAGTGTTTGTTATATGCCTACTATATGCCAGGCCCTGCTCTCAGTCCTAGAGATACAGGTATGAGAAATGAATCAAGTCTATCCTGAAGGAGTTCACATTCTAGTGGGGGAATTCATAAGCATATCTACAAATATATATCCGGCATAAGCATGAACTAAATAAATACAAATACATACAAAATGGTCCAACATAAGGAAATTGGGGGAGCTGAGGGAATCAGGAAAGGCTTCATGCCAAAGGAATGGTGGGGCAGAGATAAGGAGTGAGTGCATTCCAGGCATGGGAGATGGCCAATGGAAAGGCATAGACATTAGAGTGTTATGGGGAAGCAACAGAGAGAAGACCAGTTTGGCTGAATTGCACAGCAAAAGAGAGAAAGAATGATGTCCAATAAGTTTGAAAAGATAGGTTGGCCCTAGGTTGAATGATTATGGCTATCATGTGCTTAGAGATGTTCTTTAAATCCATGGAAACTAAGAGACCTCCAACTAAGAGGGTATAGAGAAAGGGGGAAGGGAAGACAGGAAAGAGAAAAGGGAAAGGGATAAGTATTTATTAAACCTCTATAATTTACCAGACACTGTTAAGTGGTCTACAAATATTTTCTCACCTGATCTTCACAGGTACTATTATTTCCCTCATTTTATAATTGAGGAAATTGAGGCCAAGAGGTTAAGTGACTTGGCCAGGGTCACACAGCTAATAACCAGCAGGACTCAGATTTGCATTCAGTCTTCCTGATTCCAAGCCTAGCATTATATCTAGTATATTACCTATATGCCTCAAGAGAAGAAAAGAAAAAAAAAGAAAGAGAAAGGTAGGGAAGGGGATGGGAGGGGAAAGGGGAGGAGGGGAAGGAAGGGGAGAGAAAGGTGGGCCCAGGATAGAGCCTTTGAGGCATATCCACAGTCAGTAGTCATGATGTCAATGAACAGTCAGAAAGAGACTTGAGAAGAAATAAAAGCTTGAAGCCCAGAGAAAAGAGAGTGTCCAGGAGTACAGGATGGTCAAGAGTATTAAATGCTGCAGAAACAGCAATGACTGAGAAAAGGTCTTGAAGAAATTAAGAAATCATTGATAACTTGGGAGAAAGCATTTTCAGTTGAATAACAAAGTTGGGAACCAGGCTACAGAGCATTTAAAACTTAGTAAGAGAAGAGGAAGAAGAGGGAGACACCGATTATAGATGGTTTTCTCCAAGAGTTTAGGATGGTATCTGGAAGGCTGAAAGTTAGGTAGGGAGGAAGGGAGGGAGGGAGAGAAGAAGGAAGGAAAGAAGGAAGGAAGGGAAGAGGGAAGGAAAGGAAGAAGGGAGGGAGGAAAGAAAGAAGGAAGGAGGGAAGGAAGGGAGGAGGAAAGGAAGGAAGAAAGGAAGGAAAGAAGGAAGGGAGGGAAGGAGGAAAAAAACATTGATTAAACATTTTTACTATGTGCCAAAACCTCTACTAAGCACTGGTGTGCTGAAAAAAAAGCAAGACAAACCCCTGTTCTCAAGGAGTTCACATTCTAATGGGGGGAGACAACACATGTAAGAGGGTTTGGCCACAGGGCAAATGGAAAGTCCAGAGGTACCAGGTACCAGAGGTAGCACTGTAAGGTAGATAGTCCTGCTTTTTCTATAATGGTATTTCCAGATAAAACCAGGTCCATTACTGATGTTGAACCATTTGAGAGTGGCAAGGACATTGGTGGCATGGTGGCATCTGCTGAGACTTTTTAATAGGTCTGGGAAAGGCTTAGAGCCTTGGCTGCCCTCTGGTCCCCCTCTCTGCCTGCATCCTGCCCTTTCCAGCTAGAGATTCATTTCAGGGGACAGAGACCCTTTCATGGTACACAGCAGCATTAAAACCAACTTTGAATTTATTTTATAAAAAATCTTTTTTAAAAAAGGCCGTATTTGAAACGATTTTGTGTTTGAACATAATTTTCCTACACACAAAGTGCCACTTCCTGGGGGAAACATTGGCTGTTGGACCAGCATCCAGTTCCTTTTTCCTCTGTGTGTATTTTGGTGACATCTTCCGGTCACTTGGCAATTCAAAATAGTCTTTCTCTGAAAATATTTCTGGTACTGTGAAATAATAAGAAATTCCACTGGATGGCAGCAGAGCAAACACCTTAGTGTAAACTCACACAAATCAGTTTTCCTTCCCCAGAGTCAGGAAATTTCAATGTTGACAGACATCTCAGAGCCCTTCTAGTAGTTTCTGCCATCATAAACTTGACAAATGGTCACCTGGTATTTGTCTGAAGACCTTAAATGAGGGAGAACCAATTTCCACCACCAAAAAGTTCATAGTATTACCTTTAGTTTTTATAGTACCTTCATCTCTGAAGATACCTTTCTCCCTCCCAAAGGGAAATAAGTTGGAGAAAAACAATTCAGCAAAACAAAACAAAACATCAGCCTCACAATCTATGAGTCTCACAATCTATGCAATATTCCATACCCAAAGTCCCTCACCTCTGCAAAGAAGAAAGACACAAGCATTTTCTCAATTTGTCAGTGTTACAAACAGGAAGGAAGGAAGGAAGGAAGGAAGGAAGGAAGGAAGGAAGGAAGGAAGGAAGGAAGGAAGGAAGGAAGGAAGGAAGGAAGGAAGAGAGGAGGGAATAAGAAAGGAGGGAGGAAGGAAGGGAGGGAAGGAGGGAATGGGGAGGAGGGGAAGTAGGGAAGGAAGAAAGGGAGGGAGAAAGGGATGGAGAGAGGAATAAAAGGAGGGAGGAAGGGAGGGAGGGAGAAGGGAGGGAGGGAAAGGAAAAAAGTTATAATTAATATATAGTTTCCGGGTTTGTCACCGTAGTTACTGTTCTTCCAATTGGAATTGTTGAATTCATTGTGGATCTTCTTTTTCTAGTTTCACTTACTTCACTCACATCAATTCATAGATGTCTTCTCAAGGCTCCCTTCATTTGCCCTATTCCTTCTTTCTTCCAGCATACTAATATTCCAGTACATTCATGGACCACAATTTGTTTAGTCATTCTTCAATCAGTGGACAACTCCTTTGTTTCCAGTTCTTTGAACACACATAAAATAATACTATGAATATTTTAGGGACTATGGAAACTTCCTTTTTGTCTTTGGACTTCCTTGGACTATTTACCAAGCAATACCCTCTATCCTTAAATTTCAGTATATGAATGTGATTCCAGCCATGCCAAGTGTCTATACACTTTGGCAACTCTTTATCATCTTCCACTAAATCTTAAGGGTGGGGGGGGGTGAAGAGAGGGTCCACTCATCCAGTTAACAAGCATTTATTAAACACTTACTATGCGTCAGGCACTATGCCAAGCTGCTAAGAGTTGGTGATACAAAGAAAGGCTAAAAATGGACCCTTCTCTCCAAGAAGCCACACTCCTGTCTCCATTAGAGGAAGGAGACAATATGCAAATCAGTATTTTCAGATGATGGGGTCAGGGCAGCCAGAACTGGGGGATAATGACCTGCGCAAACTAAGTACTCAACAAAGAACAATACAACCTCACCAAGCCTTCCCCATCTCAATGATTCCCACCCCTTTGGCCACTCCCTGTCCTCCACTGTTCACTCCCTTATTCTTATCCCTTTAAGCCAATTCTCCCTCCTACAACATACCACACCAGGTCTACCCAGCCCTTCTGGAATACCTGCTCCATAAGTAACAGACTTACTTTCAGCTGAATCCTTTTCCTTTCTCATTCCCTGCATCTTCCTAAATTCCCTGAGACCTAGCTCCCTCCTGATGACACTGAACTCTGGCCAAGTTACCCTATTTATGTTAAAGCCTCCACCATCCTCCCAGGCACACTCCCAAACTTTGTGTCATTCTCAACTTCTCACTCTCTGTTACCCCATATCTAATATTTTCTGAACTCCTGTCAATTTTACCTTCATGCTATTTCTTATATAGGCCCCCTTCTCTCTACTCACATAGTCACCCCCACCCAAGGAAGCCCTAATCACCTACCATCTGGATGATTATAATAGCCAGGGTGGCTCTGTCTGCCTCAAGTCCCTCCCCACACCAGTCCATTCTCCACTCAGATGCCAAAGGAGTCTTCCTAAAGCATCAATCCAACTGTGCCACCCCTTGATTCCACAAACTTTGGTGGCTCCCTAGTACCTCCAGTATCAAATATAAAAATTTGTTTGGCTTTTAAAGCCACTCACAGTGGTGGCTAGGTGGCACAAACTGGCCCTGGAGTCAGGAGGATGTGAGTTCAAATCTAGCCTCAGACTCTTAACACTTACTAGCTGTGTGACCTTGGGCAAGTCACTTAACCCAATTGCCCTGACTTCCCCACTCCAAAAAGCAAAAAAAAAAAAATTAAATTAAATTAAATTTAAAAATAAAGCCATTCACAAACTGGCCCCTTCCTCCCTTTCCAATCTATTTATCCCTTGACCCCCACCCTCCCACCCACCTTGTCCCATATAATCTATAAGTTTTTGTTGTTGTTGAGGCCAGGTCCTCCTGACTACAGGGCTGGTGCTCTATTCACTGCGCCACCAACCACGCCTGTCCCATATACTGTAGAAGGTCCTCTCAAGACTGCAAGCACTTTGCTTGGCTGTCTCATATGCCTGGAATTCTCTCCTCATCTCCACCTCCTGGCTTCCTTCAAGCATCTACTAACTTCCCACCTTCTATCAGAAGCCTTTCTCCATCCCTCAGCTAGTGCCTTCCCTCTATGATCTCTGATTTATCCTGTACACAGCTGTTTTTATATGTTGCATCTCCCCCATTAAACTGTGGACTCAAAGAAGGTTGTGACTGTTTTTTTGCCTTCCTTTGTACCCACAGTGCTCACATCCAAGCAATGCCTGTTGACTTGTCTTGACCTGATGACACACAGTGGGCCTCCTGTCTCAAAGGGGTTATTTTGAAGGAATACCAAGAAAACAGGGTCATGATGCAGACAATGAGAATTCCAAGTCACCAAAGGGGTGGCCTTGGATTCTTCCCTCCCCCAGGCTCCAGACTACTAATCCAGTGTCATGGCCACTGCCCAGGAATCAGAGTGAAAGGCCTTAACCACCTCATCTCTCAAGGGTCTTGTACTTGCTAGCTTAACTCATTGGGAAGACTTTCCAGATCCTCTGGCCTTCACAGAACTGATGGACCCTCTCTCATAGTAGATAGGGCCATTAGGGAACCAGGAAAAATAGCAATTCTCATATGCAGGGGCCTATTCAATTATCCATACCTATTGGTGGCTCAGTGGGCAGAGCTCTGGACCTGGAGTCAAGAAGATCTGAGTTCAAATACAGTCTCAAATGCTTACTAGATGTGTGACCTTGGACAAGTCACTTAATGTCTGTCTATGTCAGATTCTTCACCTGTAAAATGGGGATAATTATAGCACCCACCTCCCAAGGTTGTGAACATCAAATAAGATATTTGTAAGGCTCTTAGAACAGTGCCTGGAAAGTATGCAAGAAAGGCTTCTTCTCTCCCCACCATTGGTGCCCATGGCATTGCCCTGTCTCTAAGGGCCTGCTTTTCAGCTGCTGCTCCATCAGTGGGAAAGGAGTCACTTCTTGCTCTGCTGAGGGATGCCCATTGTGTACTGCTTGTATCTATCATGCCACCCAGTAGTCTGGGGCCATGCTGCCTCTTTTGGACAATACCACTGTCTGTTGCTCTGATAAATGTTGATATTTTTTTTCCAGACTCGGCTCTCTCCATCCCATCTCTTTCCCCAAATTTGCCTGAATTAGTCGGACCTTGGACTTTCCTAGGGATGATCGTCCATCCCTTGTTCCTTGGCCACTGTCCAACTGAAGGCCTCTGTTGTCATGGTCTCATCTTCCCCAGTCAACATTGCACCAAGTAGTGTAGTGATGACCATCACACCCTTAGATTTTGGGGCCTCACCCAAGGCATGTGCATCAGACTCTGACAATGAGAAACAAAGTTCAGGTGCCCAAGGTATAGTGGGTTCCTTCCCAGGTCAGCTCCCCTGAGCAGTGTCAGCCACAGGAATTGGGGCTCCATGACCCAATACCACTTGCCTAGACTGGAGACTATGTGATCCACAAGATTGAAGAATTACTGAAGTGCGACCATCTCCCTAAGATCCACTGGGAGGCTTTAGGTGCCATCTGCCTCCCTCACAGGCCACAAAAGGAGGCATATAATAAATGGAGCTGGTATCACAAAGTTCTCAGGCCTCCTTGATCTCCATCACTAGGGAGGAGAAGCTTTCACCCCCTCCTGTTACCCAATGTTATTTAGTGTTAAGTACATGTGATGACTTGGGCAAGTCCTAGTGTGTCCATTTGGCGCTACCCACAATAGCTGGCATGAAGGTTGCCATAAATGCCTATATAGGGACCTTTCCTTCCCTCCCAGATTTCATAAGGATTTTTCTTCTATGTTCTCTCCTTCCCCCAACCTCCTGGAAACAGGGATGCACCTGAATTGGTACGATGACAATTGGGTTGTTCTTTAGCAACCCCTTTGCATCAAAATGGGATGGGGAAGTTAGAGGATGTCTTATGCCTTGGTAGACTTATACTTGCGTTGTTGTTCATCCTTCATTTTGAAGGGGACCAATGAGTCTTAGGCTTGATGTCACAGTACATGGAGAGTTTTACCAGCACACCCATAATCTAAGCATCAATCTCCTTGTCAGTATTATGTTTCAAGAGGGTTTGATCTTGCTTCTGCCCACTAGTATTTTGCTTCTGTGTTCATGAACTTGGAAAATCCTTTATTTAATCATAAGCTTTTATCATTCCAACCCTCCCTCTTCTTTACTTCTCTATTGTCCCTGATAAACCTGGGTTTACTCTGTCATAAATGCACATGACATCAGTAGGAAGAGCAGCCCCACATTTAGGGAACACACATGGAGATGGAGCCCAAGCAGCCAAGGTCCAGAGAGAGCCACTACAGGTGGCAGTTACCATTCCCAGGGAAGCCGGGCGGTTATGTCTCCAGTGTGCAAAGGTCATGTGTGGGCACTGTGGAGGGGTAAGTGCCTCAGGCCTCCCATGCTGCAGAACTGTTAGGGGACACCCTTGGTGGTACAAGCACTGCTCTTCTGGCCAGGTGGTCTCTTACTCCCATGGTGGTGCCAAGCACTGCTCTTCTGGCCAGGTGGTCTCTGCCACCAGGCACTGCCCCACTGGGGTTTCTTCTACCTCTTCAGCCAAGCTGAAACCCTTGGCTAACTTTTCGCCAGAGGAGAAGGTGCTGCCTGGCTTTCTCATCTTAAAACCCATACACAAGCTTCCTCCCTGCTCCCTGCCCCAGATCTTTAGAAAGGCAAAAAAGACCCATGCCCAGGACCAATAGAAAGTCTGCTCTCCCTTCTCCTCTGAGAATCTTGTATCCTGAGGCCTTTCATCTCCCTAGCAGGGAATTCCCAGCCCTGGGGGTCAAGTCTTTAGGATAGGGGCAGAGGCAGTCAATCATTTGGTGAATAAGTGTTTATTTTAAGTGCCTACTATGTGCTGGGCCCTGCTCTCAGTCCTGGAGATACAAGTATAAGAAATGAATAAAGCCTACCCTCAAGGAGTTCACATTCTAGTGGGGCAAGTCACAAGCATATCTAAAACTATATAGAGAGGGGTAGAGTCAAGATGGCCCAGTAGAAACAGGACTTCCACCAGCTCCAGCTTCCACCTCCCCCAATTCATGTAAAAATGACTCTAGACAAATTTTGGAGCTACAGAACCCACAAAATGACATAAAGATGCTAACTTCCCACTGAGGACAGCCTGGCAGGCCAGCAGCAAGTGGCCAGTGGCCATAGCCCCAGGGCTGCCTGACCAGCCACTGGCTGGAGGGACTTCAGATCACCAGCAGCTGTGTCAGTTTCCAGAATTATCAACACCATAGATGCTAAGGACCGAGTGAGTGGTCAGTGCAGTGTGGAATTTTGGGACCTGGAAATTCAGAGTGCAATATGGCCTTTGACCCTGGGGCAAGAAGCAGCTGAGGAGCCATGGCCATGCAGCGACCACCACATGGCAGCTTCAACTCTTGGTCTGCAGATTGTAGGGGGAACAAGTGACCAGTCTGAGTGGTAATCACTCTTGCTTTAACCTGCCTGGATCTGGATTGCTGTCTTGGGTGCAGCTCCTGGGGTGCATGAGCAGTCTGCGAGAGCATGTGGAGACTTCAGAGATTGCACCCAAATAATACCTTTGGCAGCTTAGAAAACTCCAGCGTTTGGGACAAAGTTCCCCTGTCTGGTAGTAGAGTCATACTGTGGCAACAAGCCCAAAAGTCAACTAATTAAGTGACAATATGCCTAGGCAAAGGAAATAAAATAAACAGAACAATTCATCATTAGACTCCTATTTTGGGGGCAAAGAGGATCGAAGCATGGAACAGGAGGAGGACTAGGAGGTCAGAACACCTGGACCAAAAGCCCCAAATGAAAATACAAGCTGATTACAGGCCATAGAGGACATTAAGAAGGATTTTAAAAACCAAATAAGAGAAGTGGAGGAAAAATTGGGAAGAAAAATGAGGAAGATGCAGGAAAAGTATGAAATGAGAGTCAACAGCCTGACTGAGGAAAATAACACCTTAAAAAATAGACTAACTCAAAAGGCAAAGGAGGCCCAAAAGGGCAATGAGAAAAATGCCTTAAAAAGCCCAATTTGCCAGATGGAAAAAGAATCTCAAAAGCTCACTGAGGAGATTCATTTTTTCAGAATTAGACTGGAGCAAATGGAAGCTGGTGACTTCATGGGAAATCAAGATGCTGTTAAACAGATCCAAGCAACTGAAAGAATAGAAGGCAATGTGAAATATCTCATGGGAAAAACCACTGACCTGGAAAATAGATCCAGGAGAGATAATTTAATAATTATTGGACTACCTGAAAGCAATGATCAAAGAAAGAACCTAGAAATCACCCTTCAAGAAATTCTCAAGGAAAACTGCCCTGATGTTTTAGACACAGAGGGGGAAATAGAGGTTGAAAGAATCCACCAACTGCCTCCCGAAAAAGATCCCAAAAAGAAAACTCCCAGGAATATTATGGCCAGGTTCCAGAATCCCCAGATCAAGGAGAAAATACTAAAAGCAGCCAGGAAAAAACAATTTCCATATTGTGGAAACACAATCAGAATAGCCCAGGACCTGGCAGCTTCTACACTGAGGGATCAAAGGGCATGGAATATGATATTCCAGAGGTCAAAAGAGCTGGGAATAAAACTAAGAATCACCTACCCAGCAAAACTGAGTATCTTGTTTCAGGGGAAAATATGGTCATTAAGTGGAATAGAGGACTTTCAAGCATTCTTGAGGAAAAAACCAGAGTTGAATAGAAAATCTGACATTCAGACTCAAGGAGCAAGAGATACTTGAGAAGGTAATCAGGGAAAAGAAACCAAAAGGAACTTATCAAAGTAGACCTATTTACATTCCTACATGGAAAAACAAGAACTGTGACTGATGAAACCTTCCTCATTATGAAAATAATTGAAGAAGGATATATAGGCATATGAATACATATATGAATGTGTATGTATATGTTTACAGGTATACATGGATAGAAGGCACAGGTTGAGTTTGGTGGGAAGGGATGATACTTAAGGGGTGAAGTTAAGAGGTGAGAGAGGAAAGTGGCAAGAGGAGATGGGGAGATACAGGGTAGGGTAAACTATCTCATGTAGAAGAAGCAAGGGGAAGTAGTTGCAGGGGAGGGGAAGAACAGGAAGGCAAAAAGGCAAAACCATATTTTCATTGAATTTGCCTCAGGGAGAGAATGACATACATATTAAATGGGATATCTCACTCTGCTGGAGAGTAGGGGGAAGGGTGGTGAGAGGGGGGATGATGGACGGGAGGGCATTCTGGGGGCAGGGGAGGTTGGAAGTACCTACTTTTGAAGAGGGACAGGATCAAAGTAGGGAATGGACCAGGTGGGGGTGGGATGGGTGGGAGGGAATTATAAGCATCCTTTTACAATATATCTACTATGGTAGTGTTTTGTATAGCTATACATGTACAACACATACTGAATTTATTATCTTCCCAGAGGAAGTGGGTGACAAGGGAGGAAGGGAATGGATCTGAAATGTGAAGTTTTAAAATTAAATGGTTCAAATGTATATAAATACTATTATTAATACTATTTTGCATGTAACTGGGAGATAAAATGTTCAGGCATTGGGGCACAGAGATTCACCTTGGCCTAATGGCAAAGTCGAAGGGGGTATGGGAGAAGATATGGGAGAGAGCAGACTGGATGAGGGGATATCTCGTGGGACTGCTATTCTGGGCTGGTGGGTAGGGGAAAATGGGGAAAAATTGTAACTCAAAATCTGTCTGAAATGAATGATGTAAACCAGAAGTTAATAAAGAATTTTTTAAAATAAAAAAAATAAAGGTTAAGAGCTAGTACTCAGACCCGCCCCCCAAAAAAAAGAAATTCTCAAGGAAAATTGCCCTGATGTTTTAGACCCATAGGGGGAAATAGAGGCTGAAAGAATCCATTGATCACCTCCTGAAAAAGATCCCAAAAAGAAAACTCCTAAGAATATTTTATCCAGGCTCCAGAATTCCCAGATCAGGGAGAAAATACTACAAGCAGCTAGGAAAAAACAATCTCAATATTGTGGAAACAGAATCAGAATAGTGCAGAACCTGGCAGCTTCTACACTGAGGGATCAAAGGGCTTAGAATATGATATTCCAGAGGTCAAAGGAACTGGGATTAAAACCAAGAATCACCTACCCAGCAAAACTGAGTATCATGCTCCAGGGGAAAATATGATCATTCATTGGAATAGAGGAGTTTCAAGCATTCTTGATGAAAAAACCAGAGTTAAACAGAAAATTTGAAATTCGGATAAAAGAAGCAAGAGAGGCTTGAGAAGGTAAACAGGGAAAAGAAATCATAAGGAACTTATCAAATTTGAACTACTTATACCTACATGGATAAACAGTAATTGTAACTTAGGAAACTTTTCTCAGTATGAGAATAGTTGAAGGGAATAGAAATGTATATATGTGTGTATGTATGTATGCATGTATATGTGTGTTTGTATATATATGTGTGTGTGTGTGTGTGTGTGTGTGTGTGTGTGTGTGTGTGTGTATGTATACATACATACATATGTCTATATAGGAGGGTATATGGGCATATGAATACATCTGTGAGTGTGTCTGTATATGTCTACAGGTATAGAGGGCACAGGACCAATTGAATAGGAGGGGATGGTACTTAAAAGGTGAAATTAAGAGTTGAGAGAGGAATATAATGAGAGGAGATGGGGAGAGACAGAATGGGGTAAATTATCTCATATAGAAGAGGCAAGGGAAAATTGTTCCAATGGAGGGGAAGAACAGGAAGGCAGAAGGGAATGAGTCAACCTCATTCTCATTAAATTTGGCTTAGGGGTAGTCTTGGGGGGCAGAGCCAAGATGGTGGAGTAGAAGCAGCATTTCCAAGGTACTCTCCCACCAGACCTCTTGCAAACCATGTAAAAGGGGACTCTGAACAACTTCTGGAGCCTCAGCACCCACTGAACGACACAGAGAAGCTGACTGCCCACTGAGGACAGCCCAGCAGCCCTGCAGGAAGGGCCAGCGCAGCGCTCTGGGAGCCAACAGCCCAGTGCGCTGAGAGCCAAGTCCAGGTCCGCATGAGCTGCAGCTTTAGCCCCAGGGCTGCCGGGTCAGCAGCCAGCTGGAGGGACCCCAGAACACCAGCAGCTGTGGCGATTCCAGAATTATCAACACAGACATGCCTAGGACAAAGTGAGAGGTTAGTACCCTATGGACTTTAGGACCAGTATTTGGGGAACGTGTTGGCTTCCTCCCCTGGGGGCTAGAAGCCACTGAGGAGACACTCGACATTTTGCGGCTTCAGTGGCAGCATCAGCTCCTGGCCTGTGAACTGTAGGGAGATCCAGCTATCAGTCTTGGGGGGGGGGGGTAATTGCTCTTGCTTTAACATCCCTGGATCTCGATTGTGATCTGGGGGGAGGTGTGGGGTGGGCACCCAACTTGCCAGAACCAGAAGTTGTGAAGACCCCAACGTTCGGGACAGAAGGTCCCCTGTCTGGTGGCAGAGTCCTACTGTGGCAACAAGCCCAAAAGTCAAGTAATTAAGTGGCAACATGCCGAGGCAAATAAAACAAAATAAAGAGAAAAATTCAACATTAGACTCCTATTTTGGGGGCAAAGGGGATCGAAGCACAGAACAGGAGGAGGACTGTGAGATCAGAACTCCTGCACCAAAAGCCCCAAATGAAAATACAAGCGGGTTACAGACCATAGAGGACCTTAAGAAGGATTTTAAAAACCAAATAAGAGAAGTGGAGGAATAATTGGGAAGAGAAATGAGGATGCAGGAAAAGTATGAAATGAGAGTCAACAGCCTGACTGAGGAAAATAACCCCTTAAGGAATAGACTAACTCAAATGGCAAAGGAGGCCCAAAAGGGCAATGAGAAAAATGCCTTAAAAAGCCCAATTTGCCAGATGGAAAAAGAATCTCAAAAGCTCACTGAGGAGATTAATTCCTTCAGACTTAGACTGGAGCAAATGGAAGCTGGTGACTTTATGAGAAATCAAGATGCTGTTAAACAGATCCAAGCAACTGAAAGAATAGAAGGCAATGTGAAATATCTCATGGGAAAAACCACTGACCTGGAAAATAGATCCAGGAGAGATAATTTAATAATTATTGGACTACCTGAAAGCCATGATCAAAGAAAGAACCTAGAAATCACCCTTCAAGAAATTCTCAAGGAAAACTGCCCTGATGTTTTAGACACAGAGGGGGAAATAGAGGTTGAAAGAATCCACCAATTGCCTCCTGAAAAAGATCCCAAAAAGAAAACTCCCAGGAATATTATGGCCAGGTTCCAGAATCCCCAGATCAAAGAGAAAATACTAAAAGCATCCAGGAAGAAACAATTTCCATATTGTGGAAACACAATCAGAATAGCCCAGGACCTGGCAGCTTCTACACTGAGGGATCAAAGGGCATGGAACATGATATTCCAGAGGGCAAAAGAGCTGGGAATGAACCCAAGGGTCACCTACCCAGCAAAACTGAGTATCATGCTTCAGGGGAAATTATGGTCATTCAGTGGAATAGAGGACTTTCAAGCATTCTTGAGGAAAAAACCAGAGTTGAATAGAAAATTTGACATCCAGACACAAGAAGCAAGAGATGCCTGAGAAGGTAATCAGGGAAAAGAAATCAAAAGGAACTTATCAAAGTTAACCTATTTACATTCCTACATGGATAAACAATAACTATGACTGATGAAACCTTTCTCACTATGAAAACAATTGAAGGTTATATGGACATATGAATACACATGTGAATGTGTGTATATATGTCTACAGTTATACATGGATATAGGGCACAGGTTGAATTTAGTAGGAAGGGGTGATACTTAAGGGGTGAAGTTATGAGGTGAGAGAGGAGAATGGCAAGAGGAGATGGTGAGATACAGGGTAGGGTAAACTATCTCATGTAGAAGAAGCAAGGGGAAGTAGTTGCAGGGGAGGGGAAGAACAGGAAGGCAAAAAAACAAAACCATATTTTCATTGAATTTGCCTCAGGGAGAGAATGACATACATATTAAATGGGATATCTCACTCTGCTGGAGAGTAGGGGGAAGGGTGGTGAGAGGGGGGATGATGGACGGGAGGGCATTCTGGGGGCAGGGGAGGTTGGAAGTACCTACTTTTGAAGAGGGACAGGATCAAAGTAGGGAATGGACCAGGTGGGGGTGGGATGGGTGGGAGGGAATTATAAGCATCCTTTTACAATATATCTACTATGGTAATGTTTTGCATAGCTATACATGTACAACACATACTGAATTACTTATCTTCCCAGAGAGAATGGGTGACAAGGGAGGAAGGGAATGGATCTGAAATTCAAGGTTTTAAAATTAAATGTCTCAAATATATATAAATACTATTATTAATACTATTTTGCATGTAATTGGGAGATAAAATCTTCAGGCATTGGGGCACAGAGACTCACCTCGCCCTAATGGTAAAGTCGAAGGGGGTATGGGAGAAGATATGGGAGAGAGCAGATTGGATGAGGGGATATCTTGTGGGACTGTTATTCTTTGGTGGTGGGTAGGGGAAAAATGGGAAAAAATTGTAACTCAAAATCTGTCTGAAATGAATGATGTAAACCAGAAATTAATAAAGGACTTCTTATAAAAATGTTTGGCTTAGGGAGGGAATGACATACACATTAAATAGGGTATCTCACCCTACAGGAGTGTAGAGGGGAAGGGGAAGAGAGAGGATATAATGGAAGGGAGGGCAGGCTGTCGGGGAGGGAAGTTGGAAGCACCTACTTTTGAAAAGGGATAGGATCAAAGTAGAGAATAGAACAAGTGGGGGGTGGGAGAGGATAGATGGAAGTATAGTCAGTCTTCCAGAATATATCCACTATGGAAATGTTTTCCATAGCTACTCAGGCAAAACCTATATTGAATTGCTTATCTTCCCAGTGAAGGTGGGTGACAAGGGATGAAGGGAAAGAATCTGGAATCCAAAGTTTTAAAATCAAACGTTTATATATACATACATACATACATACACATATCATTATTTATATTTTACATGTAACTTGGAAATGAATTATACAGGCACTGGGACATAGACATCCACTGTCCCCTACTGGAAAGTCGAAGGGGGGATGGGGGAACATATGGGAGAGAGAAGATTGGGGGAGGGGATATTCAGTAGGAACCCTGTTGTGAAGTGGTGGGTAGGGAAAATTGCGGAGAAAATGTGTAACTCAAAATCTTGTGGAAATGAATAAAGTAAACTAAAAAATAAAAAAATAAATATATATACAGCATAAATATCAACTAAACAAATGCAAGTATATACAAAATAGTTAAACACAAGATAATTGGGGGAGCTGAGGGAATCAGGAAAGGCTTCATACCAGAGAATGTGGGGCAGAGATAAGGAGTGAGTGCATTCCAGGCATGGGGGGTGGCCAATGGAAAGGCACAGAGATTAGAGTGTTATGGGGAAGCAACAGAGAGAAGGCCAGTTTGGCTGAATTGCACAGCAAACGAGAGAGAGAATAATGTCCAATAAATTTGAAAAGATAGGTTGGCCCTAGGTTGAATGTATCGATTATTGGTATCAATCTGGGTATCATGTGCCTAAAGATGTTCTTTAAATCCATGGGAACTGAGAGACCACCAAGTAAGAGATTATAGAGAAAGGGGGAAGGGAAGAGAGTAAGAGAAAAGGGAAAGGGATAAGTACTCAGTAAGCATCTATGATGTACCAGATACTGTGAGATGGCCTACAAACATTATCTCACCTGATCTTCATATGTACTACAGCCAGCCCAGTTGTTGGGCTAACAAGTGGTGAGAATAACAAGACAGGGGTATAATTAATAGGCTGTTTATTACAGGACCATTTCATACAGAGCCAAAGATGCAAGGAGCTCACAGAGTTTTTATGCCCTCCCCAAAAGAAAGTAGACACCTCAAAGGAATGCAGACAATGTAGAAAGACCCTCCCTTAATCTTGTTCACTATTTACCCTTGCTTAAGGTTAGTTATATATTAGGGCATTATTCTAGGACCATATCCAGAGGCATAAAAAAAATTATATGCCCTTTTGCTTATCTGTCCTGTAACCTTTGCAGATAATTGTATAGGGCAGGGAAATATACCTCAAGGAACCCCAAAACGTCCTCCATAATACATCATCCTGCTTGTTTACACTGTAATCTTTCAGGTAATAATATAGAGGAGGGGAACATTTCATTAGAGAAGCCGAGGGACTTCTGAAAGTTCTCTAGACATAGGTACTATTATTTTCCTCATTTTGTAATTGAGGAAAATGAGGCCAAGAGATTAATTAACTTGGCCAGGGTCACATAGCTAGTAACTATCAGAACTCAGATTTGCAATCAGTCTTCCTGATTCCAGGCCTAGCATTATATCTAGTGTATTACCTATATGCCTCAAGAGAAGAAAAAAGAAAAAAAGAAAAGAAAGAGAAAGGCAAGGAAATGGGAGGGGAGGGAAGCGGAGGGGAAAGGAGAGGGGAGGAGAGGAGAGAAGAGAGGAGAGGAGGGAAAGGAAGGGAAGAGAGAAGTAGGCCCAGGATAGAGCCTTTGAGGCATATCCACAGTCAGTAGTCATGATGTAGATGAACAGTCAGAAAGAGACTTGAGAAGGAGCAAAAGCTTGAAGCCCAGAGAAAAGAGAGTGTCCAGGAGTACAGGATGGTCAAGAGTATTAAATGCTGCAGAAACAGCAATGACTGAGAAAAGGTCTTGAAGAAATTAAGAAATCATTGATAACTTGGGAGAAAGCATTTTCAGTTGAATAACAAAGTTGAGAACCAGGCTACAGAGCATTTAAAACTTAGTAAGAGAAGAGGAAGAAGAGGGAGACACCGATTATAGATGGTTTTCTCCAAGAGTTTAGGATGGTATCTGGAAGGCTGAAAGTTAGGTAGGGAGGAAGGGAGGGAGGGAGAGAAGAAGGAAGGAAAGAAGGGAGGAAAGAAGGAAGGAAGGGAAGAGGGAAGGAAAGGAAGAAGGGAGGGAGGAAAGGAAGAAGGGAGGGAGGAAAGAAAGAAGGAAGGAGGGAAGGAAGGGAGGAGGAAAGGAAGGAAAAAGGAGGGAGGGGGGAAAGAAAGAAGGAAGGAAGGAAAGAAGGGAGGAGGAAAGGAAGGAAGAAAGGAAGGAAAGAAGGAAGGGAGGGAAGGAGGAAAAAAACATCGATTAAACATTTTTACTATGTGCCAAAACCTCTACTAAGCACTGGTGTGCTGAAAAAAAAGCAAGACAAACCCCTGTTCTCAAGGAGTTCACATTCTAATGGGGGGAGACAACACATGTAAGAGGGTTTGGCCACAGGGCAAATGGAAAGTCCAGAGGTACCAGGTACCAGAGGTAGCACTGTAAGGTAGATAGTCCTGCTTTTTCTATAATGGTATTTCCAGATAAAACCAGGTCCATTACTGATGTTGAACCATTTGAGAGTGGCAAGGACATTGGTGGCATGGTGGCATCTGCTGAGACTTTTTAATAGGTCTGGGAAAGGCTTAGAGCCTTGGCTGCCCTCTGGTCCCCCTCTCTGCCTGCATCCTGCCCTTTCCAGCTAGAGATTCATTAAAGGGGACAGAGACCCTTTCATGGTACACAGCAGCATTAAAACCAACTTTGAATTTATTTTATAAAAAATCTTTTTTAAAAAAGGCCATATTTGAAACGATTTTGTGTTTGAACATAATTTTCCTACACACAAAGTGCCACTTCCTGGGGGAAACATTGGCTGTTGGACCAGCATCCAGTTCCTTTTTCCTCTGTGTGTATTTTGGTGACATCTTCCGGTCACTTGGCAATTCAAAATAGTCTTTCTCTGAAAATATTTCTGGTACTGTGAAATAATAAGAAATTCCACTGGATGGCAGCAGAGCAAACACCTTAGTGTAAACTCACACAAATCAGTTTTCCTTCCCCAGAGTCAGGAAATTTCAATGTTGACAGACATCTCAGAGCCCTTCTAGTAGTTTCTGCCATCATAAACTTGACAAATGGTCACCTGGTATTTGTCTGAAGACCTTAAATGAGGGAGAACCAATTTCCACCACCAAAAAGTTCATAGTATTACCTTTAGTTTTTATAGTACCTTCATCTCTGAAGATACCTTTCTCCCTCTCCAAAGGGAAATAAGTTGGAGAAAAACAATTCAGCAAAACAAAACAAAACATCAGCCTCACAATCTATGAGTCTCACAATCTATGCAATATTCCATACCCAAAGTCCCTCACCTCTGCAAAGAAGGAAGACACAAGCATTTTCTCAATTTGTCAGTGTTACAAACAGGAAGGAAGCAATGAAGGAAGGAAGGGATCAAGGGAGGGAAGGAGGGAGGAAGGGAAAAGTTAAATTAACGTATAGTTTCTGGGTTTTGTCACTGTTTTTATTGTTCTTCCAGTTGGAATTGTTGAATTCATTGTGGATCTTCTTTTTCTAGTTTCACTTACTTCACTCATATCAATTCATAGATGTCTTCTCAAAGCTCCCTTCATTTGCCCTATTCCTTCTTCTTTCCAGCATAGTAATATTCCAGTACATTCTTGGACCTCAATTTGTTTAGTCATTCTTCAATCAGTGGACAACTCCTTTGTTTCCAGTTCTTTGCACACACACAAAATACTGCTATGAATACTCTAGGGACTATGGAACCTTCCTTTCTGTCTTTGGACTTCCTTGGACTATTTACCAAGCAATATCCTCTATCCTTAAATTTCAACATTCGAATATGATTTCACCCATGGAAAGTATCTATCCACACTGGCAACTCTTATTATCATCTTCCACTAAATCTTAAGAGTGGGAGGTGAAGAGAGGGTCCACTTATACAATTAAACACTTACTATGTGTCAGGCACTATGCCAAGCTGCTAAGAGTTGATGATAGAAAGAAAGGCTAAAAATGGACCCTTCTCTCCAAGAAGCCACACTCCTGTCTCCATTAAGGAAGGAGACAATATGCAAATCACTATGTTCAGATGTGACAGAATGCAAATGGGAGGTAATCTCAGAGGGAAGTGACTAGCAGTGGGGAACTTTGAAGGGCCTCTTGCAAAATGTAGGATTGGTGCTCTATCTTGAAGGAAGCCAGGTGGCAGAGGTGTGGAGAGAGAGCATTCTAAGGAAAGGCTCAGAGTTGGGACATGGAGGTTCCTGTGGTAGGAGCTACAATAGAATCATAGGGTCAGTGCTGCTGAATCATAACATGGAGGGGGAGTAAGGGATAAAAACATAGAAAACTAGGAAATGGCCAGACTTTAATGGGCTTTCAAAGTCAGAGGATTGTATGTTTGATCCTTTAGGTAACAGGGAGCCACAGAAGTATATTGAGTAAGGGAGTGGTATAGTCAGATTTGTGCTACAGGAAGATCCATTTGGCAGTTGAGTATGGATAGAATGGGGTGAAGATAGATTTGAGGCTGGCAGATGCAGCAGACGGTTGTGACAATATTCCAGGCATTAGTTTCTCAAATATACAGAGAACTGAGTCAAATTCATAAGAATGCAAGTCATTCCCCAATTAATAAATGATCAAAGGATATGAACAGGCAATTTTCAGATGAAGAAATCAAAGTTATCTGTAGTCATATGAAAAAATGCTGAAAATTGCTATTGATCAAAGAAATGCAAATTAAAACAACTCTAAGGTATTGCTTTACACCAATCAGATTGTCTAATATGACAGAAAAGGGAAATGATAAATGTTGGAGATGTGGAGAAATCATGACACTAATGCACTGTTGGTGGTGTTGTGAACTGTTCTAATCATTCTGGAGAGTAATTTGAAACTATGCCCAAAGGGCTAAAAAATTGTTCATACCCTTTGATTCAGTGATACCACTACTAGGTCTGTATCCCTAAGAGATCAAAAAAGAAGGGAAAGGGCCTATATGTACAAAAATATTTATAGTCTCTTTTTTAGAATTGGAAATTGAGGGATGCCCATCAATTGGGGAATGACTGAAAAAGCTGTGGTATATGAATATAATTAAATACTATTGTACTATAACAAATGACAAGCAGACAGTTTTCAGAAAAACCTGGAAAGACTTATATGAAGTGAGGCAATGCGAAATGAGCAGAACCAGGAGAACATTGTACACAGTAATGGCAACATTGTGTAATGATCAAGTATGAATGACTTAGCTATTCTCAGCAATACAGTGATCCAAGACTCAAGATCCAAAGGATTCAGGAAATGCTATCCACATCCAGAGAAAGAACTAATGGAGTCTGAATGCAGATCAAAGTATACCTTTTTAAACTTTATTTTTTCCATAGTTTTTTTTTTGCTATTTTGTCTTCTTCCATAACATGACTAATATGGGTATGTTTTACATGGTTGCACGTGTATAACCTGTATCAAATTGCTTACCATCTCAGGGATGGCAAGAAAAAAATTTGGAACTTAAAATTTTAGTGAAAGTGAAGGTTAAAATTGTCTTTACATGTAATTGGAAAACATGGAATGTTATTTAAAATAAAAAACAGTAATCCAGGCATAAGGTGACAAGGGTCTGCATGCCTACAGGGGCTTCATGAGAGAAGACAAGAGGATACAAGCAAATGATGTTGAGAAGGTAGAAATGACAGAGTTTGGCAGTAAATTGGATTTTGGGGGTGAGAGTGAGAAGCTGAAGATGATCCTTAGTTTTTAAGCCTGAATGATGGAGAGATGGCGGTGCCTTACACAGCAAAAGAACAAAAGATAAGAGTTGGGGGAAAATATAATTAATTCTGGTTTGCTTGTGTTGATGAAATATTCAGTATGAGATGTTCAATAAATGGTTAGTGATTTGAGATTAAGCTCAATAGAAAGACTAGGGCTGTGTATATAGATATTCCTAGAGATAGTGATTCAACCCATGGGAGCTGATAAGATCATCAAGCTAAATAATATAGAAAGAGAGAAGAGAGGATGGTCCAAGACAGAGCCCTAAGAGACTTCAATGCTTTTTGAGTGTGACTTGGTGGAGATCTAACAAAAGGGATGGAGAAAACAGGTGGAGGGAAAGGAGGGCAACCAGGAGAGAATCATGTCATGGAAACCTGGAGAGAAGAGAGTATCAAGGTGTACAGAATGGCCCACAATGCCAAAGGCTGCAGAGAGTTCTAGGATAATGAGGACTGAGAGAAGGCCTTTGGCTTTGGCATCTAGGAAGACATTGGTAACTTTGGAGAGAAGTAAGGAGTGGATGCCAAGCATAGAAAACAGTCTGCACTAAATCACCAAGATGGGAGATGAGGAAAGACTGGTCCCAAATCTAAACTAGCTGATGCATATAGTGATAGATTCCCTCTCTGGTAGACATTTTGCCCCTTTCCACCTCTACTAACCAGTGACCCATTAGTCCCTGCCAAGATCCTCTATATAAAAAGGTCCAGACATGCTATCCCTTCTCCACCCCTGGCTGCCCTGTCCTCATTATCTGGGGGATGATGACCTTCCCAAACTCAGTATCCAACAATGAACAATAAAACCTCACCATGCCTTCCCCATCTCAATGATTCTCACCCCTTTGGCCACTCCCTGTCCTCCATTGTTCATTCCCTTATTCTCATCCCTTTGAGCCAACTCTCCTGGAATACCTGCTCCACAAGTAACAGACTTTCTTTCATCTGAATAATATTCCTTTCTCGTTCCTTGCATCTTCCTAAATTCCCTGAGACCTAGCTCCCTCCTGATGACACTGAATTCTGGCCAAGTTTCCCTATTTGTGTTAAAGGCTCCACCATCCTCCCAGGCACACTCCCAAACTAGGTCATTCTCAGCTTCTCACTCTCTGTTACCCCATATCTATTATTTCCTGAACACCTGTCAATTTTACCTTCATGTTATTTCTTATATAGGCCCCCTTCTCTCTACTCACATAGTCACCCCCCCCCCCAAGGAGGCCCTAATCACCTACCATCTGGATGATTATAATAGCCAGGGTGGCTCTGTCTGCCTCAAGTCCCTCCCCACACCAGTCCATCCTCCACTCAGATGCCAAAGGAGTCTTCCTAAAGCATCAATCCAACTATGCCACTCCTTGATTCCACAAACTTTGGTGGCTCCCTAGTACCTCCAGTATCAAATATAAAAATCTTCTGTTTGGCTTTTAAAGTCATTCACAAACTGGCCCCTTCCTCCCTTTCCAATCTATTTAGCCCTTGACCCCCACCCTCCCACCTTGTCCCATATACTCTACAATTTTTTTTTGCTTTTTGGAAGGAGAAAGGCAGGGGAATTTGGGTTAAGTGACTTGCCCAAGGTCACAAGGTTAGTTTTGTGTTAAGTGTCTGGGGCTGGATTTGAACTCAGGTCCTCCTGACTCCAGGGCCAGTGCTCTATTCACTGCTCCACCTAGCCACCGCATAGAATATTTTTAAGGTTAGCAAAGTACTTCATAAATATTATTTCATTTTATCCTCACAACCACCCCATAAGGTAGGTGCTGTAATTATTTCCATTTTACCCATGAAGAAACTGAGCCAAGGTAAAGTGACTTCCCCAAGGTCATATAGCTAAGAGGAGGAGCAGCAGCAGTTAAAGCAACAGTAAAAGTTTCTGGAACTCCCAGCATGCCGTGCCCACATCAAAGAAGGCATTGTGCTCTCTGAGCAAAGCAGAATCATGGTAGCTCAAAAGAAACATGAGATAGGCAACGAGAGTAGAAATAATGATATTAACAATATTAACATGAATTAAAAGTATGTATAATTAATATTGATGATGATATTGTTGTAGTTAGCATTTATATAGTTCTTTAATATTTGCAAAGCATTTTATTATAAAATATTACTTCATTTTCATTCCTTCATTACTTCATTTACCACAGCCTTGGAACATAGGTAACATTATTATCCCTAGTTTACAGTAAAGAAACTGAAGCAGAGGATAAATGACTAGCTCAGGGTGGTGTGGCTAACTGTAACAACCAAGCACAATAATCGCTAGTACTCAGATAGTGCTCTGTGGTCTACAAAAAGCTTTGCAAATAATAGCTTATTTTTATCCTTACAAGAACTCTGGGAGGTTGATCCTAGCAATATTCCACTTTACAGACAAGGAAAGTGAGGCAAAGGTAAGTCAAGCTGCTTGAGCAGGGTCAAATACCAAGTCACAATGATATTGATAAGAACAATAGTGAAGATGATGATGACAATA
Source organism: Gymnobelideus leadbeateri (assembly GCA_011680675.1). Classification (NCBI taxonomy): domain Eukaryota; kingdom Metazoa; phylum Chordata; class Mammalia; order Diprotodontia; family Petauridae; genus Gymnobelideus; species Gymnobelideus leadbeateri. The sequence continues at coordinate 71,841 of WOXC01003557.1, read as the reverse complement.
AAAAGCCAAAAAAATGAACAATAATTATAGTGATAAGCATTCAGGTTGTGCCTTGATGTTTACAAAGCAGTTTAAAAATATTATCTTGTTTTTGTCTCACAACTACCCTGGAAGGCAGGGGCCATTATTATCTTATAGATGTTGAAACAGATTGTAAAATGAATACAACATTCACAGCACCAATGGTGACTGTGCCTACGCCAGCATAGTGCTCAATTGCAAAACACAACAGACTCTCCATATATAAGAGAGAAGCAAAACATTTATTCAGACACCAGAAAACCAAATCCCAACACCCTAAAGCCAAATCCATCATAGTAACAAAGAAGTTAATAAGCCAAAACATAGCATGAAACAACACCATCCTTTAGCCATCCTAAAAGCAGACATTTACTCACAAGCCTAGCTGTCGGCCTGGCTGTGTCCTCTCCTCCATCTCTAGCTGCTCTGAGTCCCAGCTTCCTGTGGGCTCTGCTCCACCCTTCAGCAAACTCCTCCAGCCATAGGCTCCATGTGATTACATTCAGCCTATTGGGGCAAGGAAGATCTTCAAATCAAGGAAGGTCTTCAAATTCCCTTAGGCTTAATCAGGGGCAGGGACCATCTTCAAATTCCTATTACCATTACACAGATGCAGATAGAGATGACTTTTCAAGAGTCACTGAGCTTGGGGCCACTAGTTGATGCTGCCATGGATAGAGCACTGACCCTGGGTTCAGGAGCACCCGAGTTCAAAGCCAACCTCAGACACTTGACATGCTTATTAGCTATGTGACCTTGGGCAAGTCACTTAACCCCAACTGCCTTGCTTTCTCCCCTCAAAAAAAAAGTCACATAGCTAGTAATGATAATGATATTAACAACAATAATAGCAATAATACAATCAACATTTCTATAGTGCTATAAGGTTTGCAAATTGCTTTACAAATATGACTTTGTCTGCTACTCAGAACAATCCTGAGAGTTAGGTGCTATGAGTATCCCCACTTTACAGAGGAGAAAAATGAGACACACATAGGTCAAGCAAATTGCCCAAGGTGACCTAGTAAGTTACAATTGTACTAGAAATGACCATGATTAAAACAACTATAACAAGTGGCAATAAAATAATGAGTGCAATAATAATAATAATAATAATGATAATAATAATAATAATAATAATAATAGTTTTCCAAAGAGCTTTACAAATACTATTTCCTTTTATCCTCATAACAATGATGGGAGTTTGGTGATGATATCCCCACTTTACAGATAAGGAAGCTGAGGCAGGGATAAAGTGACTTGTCCAGGGTCATGCAACTATAACACCTCTCTGAAGAACTTTGGAGTTGATGGCAAGACTTGGGAGACACTGGAACAGGACCACTCATCACAGTGTAGCTACATCAAAGAAGGTGCTGTGCTCTGGGAGCAAAGCAGAATTGAAATACCTCAAGAGAAACATGAGATACATAAATTTAGAGAATCCACGCCAAATGTTCACACTGACTATTTGTGCCTGAGCTGTGGTAGAGGTAGAGCATTCCAAGCTCACACTGGTCTGATCAGCCATGGTCGGAAACATGGTAACTCAATTCCAACATAGTGATGTTATTTTGGCATGAAGGTCAACAGCTCACTCACCAACCAAGGTCACGGAGCTATTAGTGGAAGAAACAGGAAGGATGATGCAGAGGAAAAGCAAGAACAATAACAGCAGCAGCAACAGAAATATTAGCAATAATAGTCACTTACCAAAATTCTTCCTAAACATTATTCAAAAAATTAGTCATAGTTCTAAAAATAAAAGCAAAGATAATTATAGGGCCGCTAGGTGGCACTATAGTGGATAGAGTACTGGGCTCTGGAGTCAGAAGGACCCAAGTTCAAATACGGCCTCAGACACTTGACACACTTACTAGCTGTGTGACCTTGGGCAAGTCACTTAACCCCAATTTCCCTCCCCCCCCAAAAAAAGATAATTGAAATGGTGATGTTAATAAAAAATGGACACGCTAATAAAATGGTCATAAAAATATTGTCATCGTAATAGTAATAATATTGCAAAGTGTTTTACCAATATTATCTCATTTTTTTCTCAGAACAACCCTGGGATGTAGGTATTATTAATACGCCCACTTTGAAGATGAGAAAACTGAGACCAACCTAAGTCAAGGGAAATGGTCAGAGTCACATAGCAAGTGATATTGAAAGAAACAACAGCAACTGCAACAAAAAACAGTAATCATGATAATAGCTAACATTTATGTATCACTTTAATTTACAAAGCAATTTACAAATATCTCATTTTATCTTTATAAGACCCCTGGGAGGTGGCTGCTATTATTATCATTACTTTATAAATGAGGGAACTGATGAAGAGAGTTGTCAAGTGACTTGCCCTGAGTCATAAAGCAAACAATTGTAACAATAATAATAATTATCATGATGATGTTATTGTTGGTGGTGGTGGTTATATCCAACATATATTGAATGTTATAAAGCTCGAAAAGCACTTTCAATATTATCTCATTGTATCCTCAAAACAAGCTTAGAATGTAGGTGTGATTATTATTCCCATTTTTCAGGAGAAAAAACTGAGAGGCCCATAGATAAAAGAAATTGTCCTGGGTCACACAACAAATAATGATGTGAATTAAAACAGCAACCATCTTGGGGAGGGGGGAGAGAGAGGAGGGGAAAATTTAAAACTTATAGAACTGAATGTTGAACTCGATTGGGTATCTTACCCTATAGGAAAGTAGGGGGAGAGAGGATAGGATGGGGGATGATAGAAGGGAGGGCAGATTGGGGGAAAAAGGGTAGTTAGAAGCAAACACTGTTGAAAAAAAGGACAGGGTCGAGGTGGCTAAGTGGTACAGTGAATAGAGCACCAGCCCTGGAGTCAGGAGGACCTGAGTTCAAATCTGGCCTGAGACACTTAACACAAAACTAGCCATGTGACCTTGGGCAAGTCCCTAAATCCCAATTGCCCTACCTTCCCCTCTCAAAAAAAAAAAAGTGAAAAAAGAAAAGAAAAGAAAAAGGACAGGGTCAAAAGAGAAAATAGAATAAATAGTGGGTGGGATAGGATGGAGGGAATTGTAGTTAGCCTTTCACAATATGACTACTATGGAAATGGTTTGCATTACTACACATATATAACCTAGTTTGAATTGCTTGTCTTCTCAGAGGAGGTGGGTGAGGAGTGGAGAAGGGAGAGAATCTAGAACGAAAAGTTTTAAAAACAAATGTTAAAAAATTGATTTTTTACATATAACACAGAAATAAGATATACAGGCACTCAGTTATAGAAATCTATCTTGCCCTACAAGAAAGTAAGGGTTAAGGAGAATTAGAAGAGATATAAGAGAGCGCGTTTTGGGGGAAGGGGTATTTAGTATGTTTGCCATCTTGGGGTGGGGGTAGGGGAGAGATGGGGAGAAAATCTGTAATTCAAAATCTGGTGGAAATGAATGTTGAAAACTAAAAATAAATAATTTCATTAAATTTTTAAAAATAAAACAGCAACAGTAAAAATAATAATCATGTTATTAAATAATAATACATAGAGTTCATGTAACACTTTATTATTTACAAAGAGCTTTATAAATATGATTTCATTTTGTCCCACAACAACCCAGAAAGGCAAGGCCTTGTCTTCACTTTATAGATGTGGAAACAAATAGAGGCAGAGGAGAATTGACTTGTCCAGAGTTACATAGCAATATTACCAACAACAACAATAGTAATAACAGTAAAAAAAATAGTCAACATTTCCACAGTGTTACATAGTTTGCCAATTACTTTACAAATATGACTTCATTCTACACTCAGAACAAACCTGGAACAGAGTTTCTATTAGTATTCCCATTTTATAAATGGGAAAACGGAGGCAGTCATAGATAAAGCAACATGCCCAGAGTCATACAGCAAGTTACAATGATACTAGAAATGTTATTCCATGTGCTACAGCAATAAAAGCAACAACAAAAATTATAAAAATAATGAATGGAATGATGAATGAGGCCATAATGATAGAGGCCAGAATTTATATTGCACTTTAAGCATTCCAAAATACTTTCCTTTTTTTTTTTCATTTTATTATTACAGCAACCATAAGAGTTTGGGGGTTTTATTATCCTCATATTACAAATAAAGAAACTGAGATAGAGGGGCGGCTAGGTGGCACAGCGAGTAGAGCGCTGGCCCTGGAGTCAGAAGGATCTGAGTTCAGATCTGACCTCAGACACTTAACACACACAAACAAAAACCTAGCCGTGTGACCTTGGGCAAGTTACTTAAACCCAATTGCCCTCCAAAAAGAAAAAAAAGAAACTGAGATAGAGATCAAGTGACATCCAAGGACACATAGCAATTAGTAAGAGTAATGGTGACGATGATGAAGGTGATAATGATGAAAACTATAGTCAATACTAATATAGTGCTTTAAAGTTACAAAGGTCATTGCAGGAGCCACTAGGTGGCACTGCAGTGTACAGAATACGGGCCCTGGAGGTAGGAGGACCTGAGTTCAAACTTGACCTCAGACACTTAACACTTCCTAGCCATGTGACCTTGAGCAAGTCACTTAACCCCAACTGCCCTGCCCTTCCCCCTCCAAAAAGCAGAAAAACAAAAAAACAAAAATACGCCCCCCCCCCCAAAAAAAGGTCACTGCAAAAATAACTGTATATGATTCTCAGAATGACTTTTGGAGCTAGGTGCTTTGATTATCCCCATTAATGAACCTGAGGCAGAGTTCAAATGACTCTCCCAGGGTCCCAACATAGCTAGTTATAGTTATAATAGTAATAGCAATAAAAACCATAAGATTATGTTAATATTTAATTATTCATAGTTAACAATAATAATTGAGAATAGTTAACAATGGCCATAGCAACAACAATAGTAGCAGTTGGATAGCAATAGGAATAGTTGGCATTCACAAAGCCCTTCAAGGTTTGGGAAACGCTTTATAAACAGCTCATTTAATCTTAGAATAACACAGATGATGGTGATATCTGTATCTCCACTTTACAGCTAAGAAGTAAAAGGTAGAAATAAGTAAAGTGGTCACTGAGAATACCACAGCCTTTGGTGTAATAGCAACATAAATAGGGATAATGGTGATAGCAATACCAACAGCCATAGCAACAGTTATAGTCATCAAAAGAACAATGACATATTAATAGGAGCAGTAAAACTAGTAGGAATAGGGATCGGAATCATAAGAGCAATCATAAAAAAAGAGAACAGAAATACGAATAGCAACAGTGAAAGCAACAATAATAGTAACAGCAAAAGAATCAAGAGCAAAAGCAACAACAACCCTAACAGTAACAACAGCAATAATAAAAGCAACAATCAAAGCAAAAGCAACAGCAAGAGCAAGGAGCAACAACAAAAGTAAGAGCAGCTATAAGAACCACAGCCAAAACAGAATTCACAGTTTTCAAGAGCAAAAGTAACAACGAAAATAGTAACAGTAAGAAAACAGCAGTAGTGAGAACAAAATCAAGTGAAAACAGCAACAAGAATAGTAACAATGGGGGCGGCTAGGTGGCGCAGTGAATAGAGCGACGGCCCTGGAATCAGAAGGACCTGAGTTCGGAGCCGGCCTCCGACACCTAATCCGCACAAACAAAAACCTAGCCGTGTAACCTTGGGCAAGTTACTTAACCCCAATTGCCCTAAAGGGGTGACTAGGTGGAGCAATGAGTAAGAGTGCCGGCCTCGGAGTTTGGATGACCCGAGATCAGATCCGGCCTCAGAAAATGAGCACCCACGCATAAATCAAATGACTAGCCGTGTAACCTTGAGCAAGTTACTTAACCCCAATTGCTAAAAAAAAAAAAAGAATAGTAACAATGACAGCAAATGCAAAAAGAACAAGCAAGGTAACAGATATAGCAACAACAGCAAGCACAAAAGTAATAGCAATGGTCGTATTATACAACAGGAACAGTATACACAAGCAAGAACAAAAGCAAAGAACAGTAAAAGTTACAACAACATTAGCAAGAGTGAAAGTAACAGCAACAGTTACAAATAGCAAATGCAATAGTAACAATAGCAACAGCAGTAAAAGCAATAGCAAAAGTAACAACACCAAGCCCAAAAATAACAACAGTAACAGTGTACAACTGCAACAACAAATGTAAGAGAAAAAGCAATAGTAAGAGTAAAAGCAGCAATAAAAGTAACATTAATAGTAATAATAGCAAGAGTAAAAGTAATGCCATGAGCAAAAACAAAAGTAAGAGTAGCAGTAGAAGAAGCAACAATGATAGCAAAAGCAAAAGTAAAATCAACATTAACAATAAGAGCAACAAAAATAACAGTAATTGTAATTGGAAGATTAACAATAGTAAACACATAGGGTGGCTAAGTGGCACAGTGAATAGAACACCAGCCCTGGAGTCAGGAGGAACTGAATTCAAGTTGGCCTCAGACACTTAACACTTACTAACTGTGTGACCTGGGGCAAGTAATTTAATTCCAATTGCCCTGCCTTTCTCCCCGATCCAAAACAGCAAATAAAAAAAAAATAGTAAACACAGGAGCAAAAGTAACAGTAACACCAACAGTTACAAAAACCAGCAACAATGGTAGAAACAGCTCGTCCAAGCCACTCTGCCCCCAGATTCCCCCCAAACTATGTAAGAGGGGACTCTGAACAACTTCTGGAACCCCAGCACCCACAGAATGACACAGAGAAGGTAACCTCCCGCTGAGGACAACCCAGCAGCCCTGCAGGAAGGACCAGCGCAGCAGTCTGGGACCTGGCAGTGCGCAGCACAGAGTGCAGGAGCCGAGGTGAGCCGAGGTTTTAGCCCCAGGGCGGCAGGGCCAGCAGCTGGCTGGAGGAACCCCAGAACACCAGCAGCTGTGGCAACTCCAGAATTATCAAAATAGACATGCCTAGGACAAAGTAAGAGGTTAATGTCCTATGGACTTTGGGAGCAGTATTTAGGGAATGCATCGGCTCCCTCCCCTGGGGCCTAGAAGCCGCTGAGGAGACATGCCATTTTGTAGTTTTCAGAGGCAGCTCCAGCTCCTGGCCTGCAATTAATTGTAGGGAGATCCAGCGATCAGTCTTGGGGGGGTAATCACTCTTGCTTTAACCTCCCTGGATCTGGATTTTGATCTAGGGTGGAAGTCATGGGTGGGTTTACAGCTTGCCAGAAACGGAAGTTGCCCCTCACACGTTTGGGACGAAAATTCCTCTATCTGGCCTTAAAGCCATAGTGTGGCAACAAGCCCAAAAGTCAAGTAATTAAGTGGCAACATGCCAAGGCAAAGGAAACAGAAAAATGCAACCCTAGACTCCTACTTTGGGGGCACAGAGCGGGAAAAGGACTGTGAGGTCAGAAGTCCTGCTCCAAAAGCCCCAGGGGAAAACATGAGCAGGTTGAAGGCCATAGAGGACCTTAAGAAGGACTTTAAAAATCAAATAAGAGAAGTGGAGGAAAAATTGGAAAGAGAAATGAGAAGGATGCAGGAAAAGTATGAAATGAGGGTCAACAGCCTGACTGAGGAAAACAACACCTTAAAAAATAGACTAACTCAAATGGCAAAGGAGGCCCAAAAGGGCAATGAGGAGAAGAATGCCTTAAAAAGTCGAACTTGCCAGATGGAAAAAGAATCTCAAAAGTTCACTGAGGAGATTCATTCCTTCAGAGTTAGACTGGAGCAAATGGAAGCTAGTGACTTCATGAGAAATCAAGATGCTGTTAAGCAGATCCAAACAAATGAAAGAAAAGAAGGCAATGTGAAATATCTCATGGGAAAAACCACTGACCTGAAAAATAGATCCAGGAGAGACAATTTAAAAATTATTGGACTACCTGAAAGCCATGATCAAAGAAAGAACCTAGAAATCACCCTTCAAGAAATTCTCAAGGAAAACTGCCCTGATATTTTAGATCCAGAGGGCAAAATAGAGGTTGAAAGAATCCACCAATTGCCTCCTGAAAAAGATCCCAAAAAGAAAACTCCCAGGAATATTATAGTCAGGTTCCAGTATCCCCAGATCAAGGAGAAAATACTACAAGCAGCCAGGAAGAAACAATTACAGTATTGTGGAAACACAATCAGAATAGCCCAGGACCTGGCAGCTTCTACACTGAGGGATCGAAGGGCATGGAACATGATATTCCAGAGGGCAAAAGAGCTGGGAATGAACCCAAGGGTCACCTACCCAGCAAAACTGAGTATTTTGTTTCAGGGGAAAATATGGTCATTCAGTGGAATAGAGGACTTTCAAGTGTTCTTGAGGAAAAAACCAGAATTGAATAGAAAATTTGACATCCAGATACAAGAAGGAAGAAATGCCTGAGAAGGTAATCAGGGAAAAGAAATCAAAAGGAACTTTTCAAAGTTGAACTATTTACATTCTTATATGGAAAAGCAATAACTGTGACTGATGATATCTTTCTCACTATGAAAATAATGGAAGAAGGGTGTGTGGTCATATGAATACATATGTGAATGTGTGTGGATATGGTTACAGTCATATATGGATAGAGGGCATAGGTTGAATTTGTTGGGGAAGGGAGAATACTCAAGGGATGAAATTATGAGGCGAGAGAGGAAAGTGGCAAGAGGAGATGGGGAGAGACAGGGTAGGGTAAACTATCTCATGTAGAAGAAGCAAGGGGAAGTGGTTACAAAGGAGGGGGAGAATAAGGAAGGCTAAAAAGCCAAAACCACATTCACACTGAATTTGGTTCAGGGAGAAAATGACATACATATTAAATGGGATATCTCAACCTACAGCAGGATAGGGGGAAGGGGGATGAGAGGAGGGATGATGGATGGGAGGGCATCCTTGGGGGGAGGGGAGGTTGGAAGTACCCACTATAGAAGAGGGACAGGATCATGTAGGGAATGGACCAGGTGGGGGGTGGGATGAGTGGGAGGGAATTATAAGCAGCCTTGTACAATATATCTACTATGATAATGTTTTGCATAGCTAGACATGTACAACATATACTGAATTACTTATATCCCAAGAAGGAATGGGTGACAAGGGAGGAAGGAAATGGATCTGAAATTCAAGGTCGTAACATTAAATGTTTCAAACATATATATAAATACTATTATTAATACTCTTTTGCTTGTAATAGGGAGATAAGATGTGCAGGCATTGGGACACAAAGATTCACCTTCCTCTAATGGAAAAGTCGATGGGGGTATGGGAGAAGGTATGGGAGAGAGCAGATTGGAGGAAGCGATATCTTGTGGGACTGCTATTCTGGGAGGTTGGGTAGGGGAATAATGGGGGGGAAATGATTGTAACTCAAAATCTGGCGGAAATCAATGATGTAAAACAGAAGTTAATAAAGCATTTGTTTAAAAAAAACCAGCAACAATAATTTTCACAATAATATTAACAAGAATAACAGTAGATACAAGAGCAACCGCAGAAGTAATAGTAATCATAGTAACTACAGTTAGAACAAAATTAATAGTGAGAGTAACAGTAACAATAAAAGTAATAAAAATAATGGTAACTGCAATGGTAGCATTAAGAACAGCAAGAGTAAAAGTAACAGTAACAGAAAATAGTAGCCATATTAGCAGTAATAGTAACAATGACAGCAAGAATAAAAGTAACAGAAAAATAACAGTAACAACTACAACAACAAAATTAATAGTAAGAGTAAAAGCAACCAAAGGTAACAGTAATAGTGGCAAGAGCAAAAGTAACAGCAACAATAAAGGCAACAACATATGCAATAGTAACAGTAGTAGTGATAATGAAATAACAGTAAAAGTAAAAGTAACAACATCAAGACCAAAATTAACAGTAATGGCAATAGCAAAAGTAATTGCAACAGCATAGTATGTAATAGCAACAACCAAAGTAAGAATAACAGTACCAGTCAAAGGAACAACAAAAGAAACAATAATACTAAGAACAGCAAGAGCAACAGCAACAGTAAAAAAAACAATTACAAAAGTAGCAATAACAGCAAAACCAAAAGAAATAGTAAAAGCAAGAGCAACAATAAAAGTAATCAAAATAATACTAACTGCCGTAGTAACATTAATAAGAACAGAAGGAGCAAAAGTAAAAGTAACAGAAAAATAGCAACAGTAGCCCTGATATTAGCAGTAATAATAATAATGATGATGATGACAGCAAGAATAAAAGTAACAGAAAGATAACAGCAACAATTATAACAAAAGTAATAGTAACAGCAAACCAGCACTTACAGCAATAACCGCAAAATGGTAACAAACAACAAAATTAATAGAAAGAATAATAGCAGCAACAGCAAAAGTAAAAGCAAAATTGTAATAGCAACATCAACAACAAAAATAACAATAACAGCAAGTGTAACAACAAATGTAATAGTAACACCAACAACAATAGATATAGTAACCAATATAGTAACAAGAACAGAAACAGTAATAGTAAAAGTAACAGCAAGGCAATAGAATAATAGCCAAAGCAATAACAAAAGTAACAGTGACAGTGACAATAATAGCAAAAGCAAAAGTAAATGCAACAATAAAAGAAACATCAGCTATAAGAATAACAGAAACAGCTATAGCATCAGTGACAGTGAAAATAATAACAGCAACATTAGGAGTAACATCAACAGCAATAGTAAAAGTAACAACAACAGTAACTGCAACAATTAAAAACCATAAAATTAACAGAAACAGCAAGAGTAAAAGTTATAGCAACATCAACATTAACAAAAACAAGAGTTACTGTAACAGCAAAAGTAATTGTAAAAGAAATAATAACAACAGTAAGAGCACAAGTAGCAGCAACAGTGAAACAAAAACAAAGGTAACAATAATAACAAAAGCAACAATAATAAAAGTAACAAAATAACAGTAACTGTAATCATAACATCAACACCACAAATAACAAGCTCAAAAGTAACAGTAACGGCCCTGGAGTCAGAAGGACCTGAGTTCAGATCCAGCCTCAGACACTTAACTTACACACAAACAAAAACCTAGCCGTGTGACCTTGGGCAAGTTACTTGACCCCAATTGCCCTCCAAAAAGCAAAAAAAAAAGCAACAGTAACAGTTACCAAAACAGCAACAGTAAGGGTAACAACAACAGCACCAGCCATAGTAACAATACCAACAATGATATGAGCAAAAGTAAATGCAGCAGTAAAAACAAAAGTAATAGTAACAATAACAGCTGTAGCCTCAATAATAGTTACAACAGCAATAATGTAATAGAAACAATAAGAGTAAAATCTAAAGAGAAAAAGTCAATGTAACGGAAACAAAAACAACAGTAACAGTAACAGCAACAGTACAACCAAAAGCAACAGTAACAGCAAAAGGAATAGTAATAGTAACAGAATAGCAAGAGCAAAAGTAACAGAAAGAATCACTACAAAAGTAACAGTAATAGCACCAGAAAGAATATTTGTATCATTAATAGCAACAGCAAGAATAAGAGCAGAAGCAAAAGCAAAAGAATAGTAATAGTTTGCATTCATAGACCATTCCAAGGTTTGAGAAGTAGTGGACACAGTTGCTGTTGTAATAGTAATAGCAATGGTAATAGCTATATTTATGGTATTGGTTATCGCCTATTATCCACAGAACAATCCTGGGATGTCGTTACTATTGGTGTCCCTACTTGACAGATGAGAAAACTGAAGCAGATACAGGACAAGTGACTTGCCCAAGGTCACATGAGAAGTTACAATGATACTATTAATTATAATAATAAAACATCATGAATAATAATAATAATAAAATAGTGAATGTACAATTATTGTACAATATTGTACAATAATGGTCAGTATTCATACAGTGCTTTAAGTTTTCCAAAATGTTTTGTAGAAAACATTTCATTTTATCCTTGCAACAACCCTAACAGTTCAATGATATTATAATCCCCACTTTAAAGAAAAGGAAACTGAGGCAATTGTCAAGTAACTTGGCTAGGTTCAGACAGCTATTTGTAAGAATATGAATAGTGATCATAATTATATTGAAGATAATAAGAGTCAACACTCATGAAGGCTAATAAAGCTTAGAAAGTTCTTTTTACATATTTTTTGTGATTCTCAAAAAAAAATTCTTGGATGTACATGCTCTTATTATCTCCACTTCACATGTGACTAATCTGAAGCAGAAATCAAGTGACTTGCCCAGGGTCACACAACCAGTCATAAGTGTAAAAGTAATGATAATAGTAATGCTAAAGGTTATAGTAGCAATAATTGTATTAGTAATGATAATAGAAATATCAATAGAAACAATGGGAATAGGACTGATAAAGAATGGTTGCCATTCATAGGGATAGTTGATATTTTTGAATTGTTTTACAAGTATTGTCTCATTGTATTCTCAGAAAATAGTACCCTCATTTTGCATATAAAATAAAGTGAGATGTTATTTCTATACGACTTTGGAAATATCAAAGCAAACAACCATGGAAGGTTGTTGATGCAATTATTCCCACTTTACAGATAAGGAAAGTAAGGCAGAGATCAAGTCTAGGGTAACAAAACTATAAGTAGGAGTAATAGTAGTGATAAAGAAGAGGAGAAAAATAATGATAATAATAAGAAATAGCCAATGCTTACGAATGATACTAAAATCTCTACAAATATATCATATTTCATCCTCAGAATGATTTTTTCAGGAAGGTCTCTGATTATCTCAACTTTACATGTGATAAAACTAAAACAGGTGTTAAGTGACTTGCTCAGGATCACAAAGCTGGTCATGGTAGTAAAAGTGAGAGCAATGATAATAGTCATAATAAAGTAGATGGTAATAGGAGCGGTAAAAAACAGTACTAATGCCAATAGTAATAGGAAGGCTAGGAACAGGAAGATGAATAATTGGCATTCAGAGAAGGCTTTGGGAACTTGTAGGTTTGTGAAGTACTTTACAAATATTACCTAACTTCATTCTCAGACCAGCCCCAAAACGTAAGTATTAGTTATCCCCTCCTTCCAGATAAGAAAACATAGGTACACATAAGTCAAGTGACTTGACTAGGGTCACATGGGCTTATCATAGTTATAAAAGTATTAGCAATCATAATAATAATGGTATTGGTAATGGTAATAATAACAGCAGTGTTAACAATAGGAATAAGAATCCTTGGCATTCATAGACATTTGCAATGTATTTCACCTCATTTTATCCTCAGAACAACCCTGGTATATAGGTACTATTAGTATCCCCACTTGACAGATGAGAAAACTGAGACAGATACAGTTGAAGAGATTTGCCCAGTGTGATTTAGCAAATCGTTGTAACAGAAGTAGCAATGATAAAAGTCATAGTAATGATCCTTGTGATAGAAATACCAATAGTATTAGAATAGTCATGGTAATTGTAGTTTTTGTCGAATATTTTGTCGAATAGTCATAGTAATTACAATAGCAGCAACAAAACAGAAGCAATATCAATAGTAACAGTTAATTTTAATAGTAATATTTTAGTAATAAACTGATAGTGATGACAATAGCTTCACAATTGTGACTTCATTTTATTCTCACAACCAACTTGGGAGTTTATTGATGCTATTGTTTCCATTTTAAACATAAGGAACAACAGTCAAGTGACTTGTCCAGAATCACACAGCTATTAATATGAGTTACAATAGCCTAAAAATAACACTAAGGATAATAATAATATCCACCTCTTATTGAGGGTTTTCAGATTTACAAAGTTGTCTAAAAATATTTTATTTGATTCTCAGCACAATGTGGTGCCCCACTTTACCTATGACAGACCTGAGGCAGAGGTCAAGTGAATTGTCCAGGGTCAAACAGCAAGTCTGTTATTTATAATAATATAGTTAGTAGTAGTAGTGCTATTTATAATAATAATGATGATAATGATTGTAATTGATTAAATTGATTTAAATTAAATTTAATCAATCAAACATCATTTACCTAGTTCAGGGGAAATAGGTCAGCAACCCAGAAGTTCAGAGCATACAGACAGAAACATTTCAAGCAGACAGGCCTCCAGCTGCCCAACCATTACATCCATACCAAATCACAGTTACCAGAGAGGGAAGCATTAATATCTGGGTTTTTCAAAGCCGGGGTGCTCTCAAAGGCTGCCCAGAGTCTCATCTGGTCAAATCAGACAACACTTCTCAAAGTGAGCCCCAAAACAAAGCCTCTCATCAAGGATTATATAGCTTTCTCCTGGGTCAGAGAATGTAACAACCCTCTTGACCCACTGCCCAATCACAAAGCACCAAGGTGTTGGCTTTTCTGAAAAACAAGTCTCCCACCACAGACTCCAGGTGCACTTAACCTAGGGCCAGGGAAGGTCTTAAAAATTTACATTCCTATAACATCATAGTAATAAATTGTCACTACTCATGAAGGTTATTATGGTTTACAAAGATCTTGACAAACATTTCATCTGATTATCAGGTTGATTCTTAGAGGTATATGCTCTTATTATCCCTACTTTATATATAAAAACTGAGGCAGAGGTCAAGTGACTTGCCCAAGGTCACACAGCTAGTCATGGTTATAATAATAACATGAACAGGAATAACTGGCATTCATAAATCACTTTGAGGATTGTGAAACTCTTTGCAAATAGTTCTATTTTCATTTTATTCTCAGAACAATCCTAGGATGTAGCTCTTATTAGTAGCCCCCTTTTGCAGAGGAGAATACAGAGGCAGATATGGGTCAAGTGACCTGCCTAGGGTCACACAACAAGTCATAGTTATAATAATAATAGCAATGACACTAATAGTAATACTGATGGGATTGTTAATAGTCTATTGACTACTCTTGGGCCTCACAGCTACTCATAGTTGTAAAACTACTATGAGGATACTAATGATAATAATAGTAACAGTAATAACACTATTAGTAATGGGCATGAGATCAGAAGTAGGAATAGTTAGTGTTCATAGAGGGCTTTGGTATTTGTGAAATCTTTTACAGATATAATCTCATTTTATGCTCAAAACAATCCTGGGATCCAGCTGTTATTAGTAGCCCAATTTTGCAGATGAGAAAACAGGCAAATATGGGTCAAATGACCTGCCTAGGGTCACACAGCAAGTCATAGTCATAAAAGTAATAGCAATGGTATTAGTAATTAGAATGGCTGTGGTAGTCATAATGGTAATAATCATGGAAATGGTAATTATAATAGGAATACTTAGTATTTATAGAGTACTTTGAGGTTTGTAAAGTGCTTTACAAAAATCACCTCTTTTTATTCTCAGAACCATGGTAGGATACAGTTGTTACAAGTATCCTAATTTTACAGATCAGACAACTGAGGCAGATATACATCTAGATTAACACAATAAGTTACAATGGTACCAGAAATCATAAGAAAAACAACAATAGCAATAACACCAAAAGTAAGAAAATGAATAGAATGATAATGGCCAGCATTCATCTGGTGCTTTCTGTTCTCCAAAGTGCTTTGCTAATATTATGTCAATACTCATGAAAGGTATTAAGGTTTACAAAGTTCCTGACAAATATTCCACCTGATTATCAGAACAATTCTTAGAGGCACATCCCTATTTCATATATCAAAAACCTGAGACAGAGGTCAAGTGATTTGCCCAAGTTCTCCCAGCTAGTCAGAGTTTTAACAGTAATGTTAATAGGAATAGAAAAAGTTGGCATTCATACACCTTGCATTCGGAGGTTTGCGTTACTCTTGCTTCACAAATGTTAGCTCATTTAATCTTAGAACAACACTAGGATTAAGCTGATATTAGTAACACCACTTTACACTTGAGAAATAAGGCAGTCATAGGTAAAGTGGCTCACCCAGCTTAACACAGCTAGCCTTTGTTGCAAGAGCAATGGAAATAATAATAGGTGGGGGCGGCTAGGTGAAAAACTAGCCATGTGACCTTGGACAAGTCACTTAACCCCAATTGCCCTGCAAAAAGCAATAATAATAATAATAATAATATAAATAATAGTCAAGGAAATGGGAGAATGGTGATAGCAATAATACCAATAGCCATAGCAATAGTAATAGTCATCAAAAGTGCAATGATATATTAGTAGCAGCAGTAAAACTAATAGGAATAGGGATCAGAATCATAAGAGCAACAGCAAGAGGAAAAGCAATAGGAACATTAAGAACAACTTCAAAAGTAACAATTGTCATAACAGCAGCAGCAAAAGTAACAGGAAAAGTAACAGCAGCAGCAGAAAGAGCAAAATCAACAATCAAAATCAACAGAAACAGCAACCATTTTAATAACAATTATAGGACCAACAATATCAAGAGCAACCACAAAGTAATAGCTATGGTAACAATCAAAGCAAAAACAAAAGTAACAATAAAAGTAACAGTAAGAGTAAAGAGTAAGAGCAAAAATAACAGTAATGATAACAGATAGCAGATAAATAAGAACAAAGTAACAGTGACAGCACCAGCAACAATAACAAAGACAGCAAGCCCCAAAGTAACAAAAACAGTGTACAAAAACAACAACACAAGAATAACAGCAACAATAACAGTAAAAACAACACTAAAAGTAAAAGCAGTAGTAAGAAAAACAAGATCAATAGGAACAATAAAAGCAACAAAATAGCAACAACAAAAACAATCAAATTAAAACAACAATGGCCAGAACAAAAGTAATTATACCAATGAAAGCTACAGTAACAGTAAAATCAACAGCAACAGTAATCGTAACATGAATAGCAGTAATTACAGTAGTAACCTTAACAACAGGAAAAGAAAGAGCAACAGTAATAGTAACAGCAACAGCAGAAGAGTAACAACTAAAGCAACAACAGTAATTATAACAGAAAAAGCAACCATTTTAGCAACAGTAACAATTATAGTAGCAACAATTATATAACAAAAGTAACAGTAATAGTAACAACAGGAAGAGCAAAAGCTCAGTTGTTATAGCAATGGTAAAATAACATCAACAAGAAAACCTGGAGTAACAGCAAGAGTAACAGTAAAAGCAAGAACAAAAATAACAGCAACAGTAACAACAGCATACACAATAGTAAAAGCTATCATAACAGTAAAAATAACAATGGCAAGAGTAAAAGTAAAAGCAACAACAAAAGTAACAATAGTAAGGGGCGGCTAGGTGGCGCAGTGAGTAGAGCGCTGGCCCTGGAGTCAGAAGGACCTGAGTTCAGATCCGGCCTCAAACACTTAACACACACAAACCAAAACCTAGCCGTGTAACCTTGGTCAAGTTACTTAACCCCAGTTGCCCACAAAAAAAAAAAAGTAACAATAGTAGCAGCAAGAGTAAGAGTGAAATCAATAGCAATGATAACAATGGCAAAAATAACAGTAACTACCATAGTAACATTAAGAACAAGAATAATAAGATCAAAAGGAACAATAACAGTAACAACAAAAGTGATTAAGAAGAGCAGAAAAAGTAACAGTAACAGTAAAAGCAAGATACAGAAATGGTAACAATATAGTAAGAAAAATATAAACAACAAAAGTTATAGTAATCGTTACAACAACAGCAAGAGCAAAGGAAAATTATAACAGCAACAGTAAAAGGAATATCAGCAACAAAAACAACAGCAACAGCAAGAGTAACAGCAAATATGACAGTAATATCAACAACCTGAATAAGAACGTTAATGGTAAAAGAACAGCAAAAGCATTGGTAGAAGAAACAGCCACAATAACAGCAAAAGTAACTGCAACAGGAATAGTTTTGTAGCATGAGTAACAGAACAATGAAAGTTATAGTAACAGTAACATCAAGAATAACATTAACCACAGATTAACAAACAACAGTAAAAGTAATATCAACAGCAAGAATCAAAGCAACAGTAATATCATCAATATTAACAAAAACAGTGCTAACAGCAACAGCAAAAGTAGCCTCAATTGTGACAGTAAAAACAACAGTAACAATAAAAGTAACAGTTTGAGTAACAGCAAAGGCAAAAGTAATAAAGAGTAATAGCAACAACAGGAACATAAATAGCAATAGTTATAATAACAATAGCAACAGTAAAGGCAACAGAAATATTAATAGAAATAGCAACAACTAAAGTAACAGTAATAGCAATAGCAGCAGGAATAGGGGCAGCCACAAGAAAAGTAAGAACAATAGCAAGAGTAAAAGTAAATGCAACAACAGCAATGGCAATAGGAACAGTTATAACAACAGTAATAGTAACAATAAAAGCAATAATTTAAGTAACAACAAAGGCAAAAGTAATAGTAACTTCAATATCAAGAGTAGCATTAATAGCAACAGTAAAGGTACCAATAGTAGCAACCGCAGCTGTAACAGTGCCAACAACAGTCGAGTAAAAGCAATAGCAGCAATAGCAATAAAAGTAATGGCAACAGTAATGAGAACAGTGATAGCAACAGTAAAAATAACAGCAACAGCATCAATAATGGTAACAATAGTGATAGTGATAGCAACAAAAACAGTAACAACAAAGGAAGAACGGAAGTCCATGTAACCACAGTAACAAAACCAATGGTAACAGTAACAAGGGCAATACCAATAGTAGAGTAACAACAATAAGAATAGTAACAGAATAGCATGAGCCAAAGTAACAACAACAATATTGTAGTATATATAAAGTATATATTGCTCAGCAATAGCAACAGGAAAAATAATAGCATCAGTAATAACAACAGTAATAACAGGAGCAAATGCAAATGCAACAGCAGCAACAAAAGCAACACTAACAGAATAGTAACAGCAAGAGCAAAAGGAATAGTAACAGTTTGCATTCATTGACCTTTCCAGGGTTGGAGGACTACTAGACACAGTCAGTTGCTATTGCAGTGTTAATACCTATGTTTATGGTATTGGTTATCTCCTATTATCCACAGAACAATTCTGGGATGTAGTTACTATTGGTGTCCCTACTTGACAGATGAGAAAACTGAAGCAGATATAGGACAAGTGACTTGCCCAAGGTCACATGAGAAGTTACGATGATACTATTAATTATAATAATAAAACATCATGAATAATAATAATAAAATAGTGAATGGAATAATAATGCTTAGAATTCATACAGCACTTGAAGTTTTCCAAAGTGTTTTACATAAATTATTTCATTTTATCTTCTTGACAATCCTGGTAGTTCAGTGATGTTATTATTCACACTTTAAAGATATGGTAACTGAGGTAATTGTTAAGTGACTTGGCTAGGTTCACACAGCTATTGGTAAGAATAATAGGAGTGTGGGACAGCTAGGTGGCACAGTGAATAGAGCATGGGCCCCCGGAGTCAGGAGGACCTGAGTTCAAATCTGACCTCAGACACAACACAAAAACTAGCCTGTGACCTTGGGCAAGTCACTTAACCCCAACTGCCCTTCTTCCCCCTCCAAAAAAGAAAAAAAAAAGAATAATAGGAGTGAACTAATGATAATGATAATAATATAACCATAATCAATGAATATTCATGAAGGCTAATAAGGTTTACAAAGTTCTTCTTAAATATTATTTCTTATGATTCCCAGAAAAATTCTTAAATGTACATTCTCTGATTTTATCCACTTAACATATGATAAATCTGAAGCAGATATCAAATGACTAGCCCAGGGTCATACAACTAGTCACAGTTGTAATAGTAATAGCAACAATAATAGTAATGATGATGTTTATAGTAGTGATAATTGTATTACTACTAATAATAGCAATAGAAATAATAGAAATGGGATTGATGGAGAAAGAAGAAGAGGAATAGTTGCCATTCATAGAGCAATTTGATTTTTTTGAAGTGCTTTACAAGTATTATTTCATTGTATTCTGTAATGGAAATGCAAATTTTAAGATCTTCCCTGCCCCTACGTTAAGAACACCTGGAGCCTGTGGTGGGAGGCTTGTTTTTCAGGAAAGCCCACACCTTGATACTTTGTGATTGGGCAGTGGGTCAAGGAGGCTGTTACATTCTCTGAGCCAGGAGAGGGCTATATAAACCCTGATGAGAGGCTTTGTTTTGGGGCTCACTTTGAGAAGTGTTGTGTGATTTGACCAGATGAGACTCTGGGCAGCTGTTGTTGGGCACCCCAGCTTTGAAAACCCAGATGTTGATGCTTCCCTCTCTGGTAACTGTAATTTTGGTGTTGATAATGGTTGGACAGTTTGGAAGCCTGTTTGATCTGTCTGTATACTCTGAAGTTTGGGGTGCTGACCTTTTCCCCCTGAACTAGATAGTATATGTTTGTTTGATTAAAGTAAGCTTGTTAACTGATTTTGAGTTGCTTTCCTTTTGAAAAGCAGATCTAAGAACCTGTGTTGGCAGCCACTCTGGGACTGCTGGGGTGCTTGCTGCTACATATTCTCAGAACAAGCCCAGGATGTAGCTACTAATAATATCCTCATCTTACAAATGAAAATAAAATGAGATAATATTTATAAAAGACTTTGGGAAACATCATAGCAACCAACCATGGAAGTTTGTTGGTGCAATTATTCCCACTTTACAGATAAAGAAACTAAAGTAGAAATCAAGTGACTGCTCCAGGATCACAAAACTATTAGTAATAGTGATGGGGATCATAGGGATGATGGCAATGATGGGAATGGTGATGGTGGTGGTGATGACTGATGATGATTATATTTTTTGGAGGTTTTTCATCAAATATTTTAATTGTGAATACTGTAAGCACTCAGTGAATGAATATAATATGAATGATAATAAAAAGTAATAATTGATATGGAACTGTTAATAATTGATTTACTTCCCTTGGGTCACAAAGATAGTCATAAGTATAATACTACTAAAAAGATAATAATTCAAATAAGTAATTGCAATAGTAATAGGAGTGTGATTGGAAATAGAAACAGGAAAAAGAAGAGGAATTATATTATTTTTATAATTATATACTTACAATTATAAAATTATATAGGAAAAAGACTAGCTTTTGTAAAGTACTTTGATGTTTCTGAAATTCTTTACAAATATGATCTCATTGTATTCTCAAAATAACTCTGGGTTGGTTTTAGCATTACAGCATTATTAGTACTACATGAACTAAATTAATTTGAATAGTAAATAGTAAAATCATAGGATTAAATTAAATTGTATTAAATGCTGGTATTACTAGCCCCATTTTGCATATAAGAAATCAGAGACAGATATGGGTCAAGTGACTTGCCTAGGGTCACACAGTCATCATTATAATAGGAATATGAATGATAACAATAATAGTAATAATGTATATGGAATTGTTCATGGTGTATTGACTTCTGTTGAGTCACACAGATATTCATAATTATAATACTACTAAAAAGATCATTAAAATCGGGGTAATAGTAATAGCACTAGTAGTAATAGGAATGGGATTGGAAATAGAAAGAAGAAAAAGCATAGGAATAGTTGGCTTTTGTAGAGTACTTTGATGTTTGTAAATTCTTTACAAATTTCAGCTCATTGTATTCTTAAAACAACCCTGGGTTAGTTTCAGTATTGAACCATTATTAGCATTAAATGTATTAAATTAATTTTAAAATTAATAAATAGTAAAATAAGGGCACTAAATGCTGATATTTGTAGCCCCATTTTGCAGATGAGAAAACAGACATGTATCAAGTGACTTGCTTAGGATCATACAGCTAGTCATAGTTCTAATAGGAATATGAATGATAATAAAAAGAGTAATAACTGATATACAATTTTTAATAATTAATTGACTTCCCTTGGGTCACAGAGATAGTCATAAGTATAATACTACTAAAAAGATAATAATTCAAATAAGTAATTGCAATAGTAATAGGAGTGCGATTGGAAATAGAAACGGGAAAAAGAAGAGGAATTATATTATTTTTATAATTATATAACATAATTACAATAATAAAATCATATAGGAAAAAAACTAGCTTTTGTAAAGTACTTTGATGTTTGTGAAATTCTTTATAAATATGATCTCATTGTATTCTTGAAACAACCCTGGGTTTGTTTTAGTATTAAACCATTATTGGTATTAAATTTATTCAATTATTTTTTTAAATAGTAAAGAGTAAAATAATAGTATTAAATTAAATAGATATTTATATAATTTATTAAATTAAATAGATAGTATTATATGCTGGTATTAGTAGTCTCATTTTGTAGATAAGAAAACAGGCAGATATGGGTCAAGTGACTTGCTTAAGGTCACACATTAGTCATCGTTATAATAGGAATAATAACAATAATAGTAATAATTGATATGGAATTCTTAATAGCCTGTTAACTTCTCTTGAGTCACACTGATTATAATACTACTACAAAATAATAATTGAAATAAGGGTAATAGTAATAGCTGTAGTAATAGTAGTAATAGGAGTGGGATTGGAAATAGAAACAGGAAAAAGAAGAGGAATAGTTAGCTTTCATAGAGTACTTTGAAGTTTGTGAAATCCTTTACAAATATCATCTCATTGTATTCTGGAAACAACCCTGGGTTGGTTTTAATATTAAACCATTATTAGTATTCAATGTATTAAATTAACTTTTAAAATAGTAAAAGAATATTATTAAATTAAATATATGGCAAATAGTAAAATAATAGCATTAAATTAAATATATGGTATTAAATGCTGATATTAGTAGCCCCACTTGCAGATGAGAAAACAGAGGCAGACATGGGTCAAAGTGACTTGCCTAGGGTCGTACAGAAAGTCATAGTCATAAATGTAATAGCAATGATAATAGTAATAAGAATGGCCATGGTGATAGTAATTGTAATGATCATGGCAACAGTAATATTAATAGGAATACTTGGCATTCATGAAGTGTTTGGGGATTTGTGAAATGTTTTACCAATATTATCCCAATTTATTCTCAGAAAAGATGTGGGATATAGGGTACTGTTAGTATTCTCCACTATAAAGATGAGAAACTGAGGCAGACACAGCAAATGACTTGCCCAGGGTCACACAGCTAGATATTGTTATAAAAGCTCTAATAACAGTGATAGTAATGGTAATGGTTAGAGTTATAGCATTAAGTATAACAGTAGCAACAGGAATCATTATATTCATGGTTGTAGTATTTGAAACACCAATAACAAGAGCTGTAATCATTGTTCATCAGAGAGCACTTTGAGATTTATTAAATGCTTTACACATGTTCTCTCCTTTTATTCTCAGAATAACCCTGGGAGACAGTTGTCAGGAGTAGCCCCATTTTATAGATGATACAACTGAGATAGACATAGATCAAACTACTCAAACAGAATAACACAATAAGTTACAGTGAAACTGGAAGTTAAAATAATAATAACAGAAACTATAATAATAGCAACAATAATAAAAATAATGATTTATTATTAGCAGTCATTAGCATTCAAAAAGTATTTCAAAATTTCCAAAGTACTTTACAAATCTTCATTTCATTCTCATAATAGCCCCAGACATTTGATGGTGTTTTTCTTCCCATTTTACAGATATGAACACTGAGGCAAAAGTCAAGTGACTTGTCCAGGGTCACACAGTTCTGTGCAGAAGATATGCTAGGGATGATTAGGATTAAAATAATAACAATAATGACAATAATAAAAATAATACCATTCACTGTAGGGCTTTAACTTTACATAGTTCTCTACCAATATTCTTTCATTTGACTCTGAGAATTATTCCTTGAGGTAGGTGCTCTGATTATCCCCACTTAATATATAACAAAACTAATGTAGAGGACAGATGACTTCCCCTGGGTCACACAGCTAGTAGTAATAGTAATAACAATAGTAACGGCAATGGCAATGGCAATGATAATGGTAATAGTAATGGTAATAGTACTAGTAATCACAAAGGTAATGCCAATAGTAATAGTAATGGTAATGGTAGTAGTAATAGTCATGTTTGTAGGACCCTCTGAAGTTGGCAAGGTGCTTTACAAATAGGTTCTCATTTTATTCTCGCAATAATTCTGGGATATTTTTGCTCTTAATATCTATATTTTACAAGTCAAGCAACTTGCTTTGGTCATACAACAAGTTACACTGATCTCTTGAATTGATAATAACCTCCAAAAATAACAACATTAATAATAAGTGAATATAGGGGCGGAGCCAAGGTGGCTGAGTAGAAACAGCATGTCCAAGGCTCTCTCCCCCCAGATTACCTCCAAACTATTTAAAAGGGGACTCTGAACAACTTCTGGAGCACCAGCATCCACAGAATGACACAGAGAAGCTAACCTCCCACCGAGGACAGCCCAGCTGCCCTGCAGGAAGGACCAGCACAGTGCTCTGGGAGCCGGCAGAACAGTGCGGAGAGCCAAGCCCAGGTCCACGTGAGCCATGGTTTTAGCCCCAGGGCGGCCAGGCCAGCAGCTGGCTGGAGGGACCCTAGAACACCAGCAGCTGTGGAGATTCCAGAATTATCAACTCAGATTTGCCTAGGACAAAGTGAGAGGTTAGTGCCCTATGGACTTTGGGACCAGTATTTGGGGAACGTGTTGGCTTCCTCCCCTGGGGGCTAGAAACCACTGAGGAGACACACCATTTTGTAGTTTTCAGTGGCACCTCCAGCTCCTGGCCTGTGAACTGTAGGGAGATCCAGCAATCAGTCTTGGGGGGTAATCGCTCTTGCTTTAACCTCCCTGGATCTGGATTGTGATCTGGGGGGGGGGAGGTCTGGGGTGGGTATCCAGCTTGCCAGAAAGCTGTGAAGACCCCAACATTCAGGACGAAAGCTCTCCTGTCTGGTGGCAGAGTCCTACTGTGGCAACAAGCCCAAAAGTCAAGTAATTAAGTGGCAACATGTCAAGGCAAAGGAAACAAAATAAACAGAAAAATGCAACCTTAGACTCCTATTCTGGGGGCAAAGAGGATCGAAGCTTGGAACAGTCAGAAGACTGTAAGGTCAGAAATCCCGCTCCAAAAGCCCCAAAGGAAAATTTGAGCGGGTTACAGGCCACAGAGGACCTTAAGAAGGACTTTAGAAATCAAATAAGAGAAGTGGAGGAAAAAATGGGAAGAGAAATGAGGATGCAGGGAAAGTGTGAAATGAGGGTCAACAGTCTGACTGAGGAAAACAACACCTTAAAGAATAGACTAACTCAAATGGCAAAGGAGGCCCAAAAGAGCAATGAGGAGAAGAATGCCTTAAAAAGCCCAATTTGCCAGATGGAAAAAGAATCTCAAAAGCTCACTGAGGAGATTCATTCCTTCAGAGTTAGACTGGAGCAAATGGAAGCTAATGACTTTATGAGAAATCAAGATGCTGTTAAGCAGATCCAAACAAACGAAAGATTAGAAGGCAATGTGAAATATCTCATGGGAAAAACCACTGACCTGGAAAATAGATCCAGGAGAGACAATTTAAAAATTATTGGACTACCTGAAAGCCATGACCAAAGAAAGAACCTAGAAATCACCCTTCAAGAAATTCTTAAGGAAAATTGCCCTGATGTTTTAGACCCAGAGGGGGAAATAGAGGTTGAAAGAATCCACCAATTGCCTCCTGAAAAAGATCCCAAAAAGAAAACTCCCAGGAATATTATAGCCAGGTTCCAGAATCCCCAGATCAAGGAGAAAATACTCCAAGCAGCCAGGAAGAAACAATTTCCATATTGTGAAAACACAATCAGAATAGCACAGGACCTAGCAGCTTCTACACTGAGGGATCAAAGGGCATGGAATATGATATTCCAGAGAGCAAAAGAGCTGGGACTGAACCCACGGGTCACCTACTCAGCAAAACTGAGTATTTTGTTTCAGGGGAAAATATGGTCATTCAGTGGAATAGAGGACTTTCAAGCATTCTTGAGGAAAAAACCAGAGTTGAATAGAAACTTTGACATCCAGACACAAGAAACAAGAGATGCCTGAGAAGGTAATCAGGGAAAAGAAATCAAAAGAAATTTATCAAAGTTGACCTATTTACATTCCTACATGGAAAAACAATAATGGTGACTGATGAAACCTTTCTCAGTATGAAAATAATGGAAGAAGTGTGTATGGTCATATGAATACATATGTGAATGTATGTATATGTTTACAGTTATACATGGAGAGAGGGCATAGGTTGAATTTGTTGGGAAGGAATGATACTTAAGGCATGAAATTATGAGGTGAGAGAGGAAAGTGGCAAGAGGAGATGGGGAGAAACAGGGTAGGGTAAACTATCTCATGTAGAAGAAGCAAGGGGAAGTGGCTGCAGGGGAGGGGAAGAATAGGAAGGCAAAAAGGCAAAACCACGTTCTCATTGAATTTGGTTCAGGGAGAGAATGACACACATACTAAATGGGATATCTCAATCTGCAGCAGAATATGGGGAAGGGGGATGAGAGGAGGGATGATGGATGGGAGGGCATTCTTGGGGGGAGGGAAGGTTGGAAGTACCCACTATAGAAGAGGGACTGGTTCAAGTAGGGAATGGACCAGATTGGGGGTGGGATGGGTGGGAGGGAATTATAAGCAGCCTTGTCCAATATATCTACTATGGTAATATTTTGCATAGTTATACATGTATAACACATACTGAATTACTTATCTTCCCAGAGGGAATGGGTGGCAAGGGAGGAAGGGAATGGATCTGAAATTCGAGGTCTTAAAATTAAATGTTTCAAATATATTTAAATACTATTATCAATACTCTTTTGCATGTAATTGGGAGATAAGATGTGCAGGCATTGGGGCACAGAGATTCACCTAGCTCTAATGGAAAAGTTGAAGGGAGTATGGGAGAAGATATGGGAGAGAGCAGATTGGAGGAAGGGATATCTTGTTGGACTGCTATTCTGGGTGGGTGGGTAGGGGAAAAACGGGGAAAAAATTGTAACTCAAAATCTGGTGGAAATGAATGATGTAAACCAGAAGTTAATAAAGCATTTGTTTAATTTAAAAAATAATAATAAGTGAATATAATGGTAGTAACAGTGGCAATATTAGTAGTATCATAATATAATATGATCCAGGGAGGTAGGTACTCTGATTAAGCCCAATTTACATATGATGAACCTGAAGCAGAGGTCAAATCACTGCCCAGGGTCGACTAGCTAGTCTTACTAGGAATGATAAGGGTGTTTGGTAATAGTAATAATTATGGTGATAACAATGGCAAAGTAGTAGCAATTAGTAGTGGTAGTAGTAGTAGTAGTAGTAGCAGTAGTAGTAGCAGTAGTAGTAGCAGTAGTAGTAGTAGTAGTAGTAGTAGTAGTAGTAGTAGTAGTAGTAGTAGTAATGATGACTGGTAATAGTAATAGTTATGGTAATAGCAATAGCAATATTAGTAGTAGCAATAGTTATACTTGGCATTCAGAGAGTACTTTGAGATCGGTGAAGTCTTTTACACATATTAGCTTTTTTTTTTCATCTCACAACTCTGGGTTGTAGATATAATTACTTTCTCCACTTTACAGATGAGAAAAACTGATACAGACACAGGTCAAATGACTTGCCCAGGGTCACACTGCAAGTTACAATTAAATTGGAATGATAATAGTAAAAATAACGACAATAATAAAAATAGTAATAGAACAATAATGATAATAGTGGCCAGTATTCCTGTTGTGCTTCATGTTTTCCAAAAGGCTTTTCAAATATTTCACTTTTATCCTCACAAGAACCTTGGGCATTTGGGTATGTTATTATCCCCACTTTCAAGATGATAAAAGTGAGGCATTGGGCAAGTGCCGGTTTTAGCATCATACAGCTATTAGTAGGGGTAATCATAGTGACAATGATGGAGATAATAAACAGTCAGCAGACATGTATTGCTTTAAGGTTTTAAAGCAGCCTTGAAAATATCTTCTTTGATTCTCAGAACAACCCTGGGGTCTGGATATTATTTTTATCCCCTCTTTACAGATGCAAAAACCAAGGCAGACACAGCTCAAGTGACTTCCTCAGGGTCAGATAGAAAACAATAATGTTGATTGTTCAGAAAATAACATTGGAAGAACAACAAAACCAACAAGTAGCCCTCCTACAATAACAGCTCAGATTCACATAGTGCTCTCGTATCTCACTTGTTTTCACTCACATCTGACTCTCCATGACCCCATCTGGGTTTTTCTTGGCAGAGATACTGAACTGGTTTGCCATTTCCTTCTCCAGTTTATTTTACAGATGAGGGAACTGAGGCAAACAGGGTGAATATCCCCATTTTACAGATAAGAAAACTGAGGCAGTCATAGGTCAAGAGACTTACCCAGGGTCATGCAGTACTAATGATAACAATAACAATAAAGCAGCTAGGTGGCACTACAGTGAATAGAGCACCAGCCCTGGAATCAGAAGGACCTGAGTTCAAATCTGACCTCAGACACTTAACCAAAAAAAAAAAAAAATAGCCATGTCACCTTGGGCAAGTCACTTAACCCCAATTGCCCTACCTTCCCCCCTCCAAAAAGCAAAAAGAAAAATCTAAAAAACAAACAAAAAATAATAGCTAGTATTTATATAGTGCTTTATAATTTATAAAGAATTTACAAATGGGGGCGGCTAGGTGGCGCAGTGAGTAAGAGCGCTGGCCTCGGAGTTGGGATGACCCGAGATCGAATCTGGCCTCAGAAAATGAGCACCCACACATAAATAATGACTAGCCATGTAACCTTGAGCAAGTTACTTAACCTCAATTGCTTTAAAAAAAAAAAAGAAGAAGAATTTAAAATGTTATCTCCTTTGATCATCATGACAACCTTGGTGGGGAGAGGCGGGGAGGCACCTAACCTTCTGGATTGTTCTGAAAAGCAAATCAAATAATATCTGCAAAGCAATTTGAAAAACATAACATTATATCAAGATTGACAAGTGTTATTATGATAAGAATTATTAACAGTAATATTGTTGTTATTATCACTAGCTGTTATGATTCCTATTTTAAAGGTAAGGAAACTGAGGCAGAGAGAGAGGAAGTGCCCAGGGTCACATAGCTAGTAAGTATCAGAGGCCAAATATGGACTCAGGTGTCCCTGCCTACAGGCCAGTGTTCTGTCCACTGCTCCACCCAGCTTCACTGTAGTGGGATATCTGCTGGGTATAACCAATACAGATTCCTTGTGGGTTGATGGGCTGGCAATCTCAGGAAAAGATATGCACACCTCAGGCCTTCGCCTTCTAGTTTGATAAAGTCTAAGGCACATTTTTAATATAATATTTCATTTTCCCTTCAGTACATTTTAAAACATTTTGTTTTCTAAGGGACATGTTGCTATCTTTTAAAAAAAAATAATTAAAAACAGCCTGGCCTATATGTAGGTAACCTAATAGATATTGTTCCTGATATACCAGTCTTATGGGGGAGATAGGAACAACAAACATTTATTACATAACTGCAATATGCAGGCCACTGTTCTGTGCATTACAAAAGACCCAGGGCATAGATAAAAACCATGTCCCTATTTCTGTGGCTGGAAGGAAGACAAGAACCCATATTCGAATGGGTCTTTGAGCTCATTGATTCCAAGGTTCCCCCCAAGTGCACCACAGGAGGTCCCTCCCAATGTGCTAGAAGCCTTCCTTTCTTGTTCACTCCCCAGTGGGAGGGGGACTGGGGGAGCACTCTCCCTGGTCGTGTGTCTATCCCCCCAGCTACATGACTAGCAGATGTCTCTTGGCCCTCTTCTTCTCCCTCTATATGTTCCCACTTGCTGACCTCATCAGCTCCCATGGATTCAATTATCATTTCTATGCAGATGGTTCTCAGATCCATTTGTCCAGACATAACTTGTCTCTTGGCCCTGGGTTTTACATCAACAGCTGCTTATTAGACAACTGTACTCAAGCATCACATAAATCTCTTAACCAACATAGCCAAAACTGAACTCATTAGCTTTCCCCCCAAAGCCCCCTCCCCCATTTGAAACTTCTCTATTACTGAGAACAGCAACACCTTCCTCTGCAGCCATGCCTTCCTATTACCAAGTGCCATCTTTTCTCCTTTTGGCACTCTCTCTCCTGGACACAGCCACCACTCCGGTGCTGGCCCCTCACTGCTCCTGCCTGGATTCCTGTGATATCCTGCTGATGGGCTGTCTGCCTCAAGCCTCTCCCCAATGTACCAGAGCCTCCTCTCAGCTGTCAAATTGAGCTTCATGAAGCATAGGCCTGACTATGTCACTTCCCTGATCAATAAACTCCTCTAGTTCCTGATTATTTCCAGGAAAAAAATGGAAAATTTTTCCATTTTACTTCGAAAACCCCTTCACAAACTGCTGCCTTCCTCCCTAGCTTCCTAGGTTCACCCCCCCCCCCCGCCTCCTGTGAGCCAGTGACAGTGGCTTTCATGCTGTTTCTCACACAGGACACTCCATCTCCCGCCGACTTCGTGCCTTTCCAGTGGTTGCCCCCCAATGCCTGCAGCCCCCCCCCCCATCTCTACCTCCTGGCTTGTTTCAAATTTCAGCTCAGATCCTGCCTTTTGCAAGAGGCCCTTTCTAGACCCCCTCAATGCTTATAGCTTCCTTCTCGAATTGCCTCCAATTGTCCTTGAATATATCTTGCATGTACATAGTCATTTCTGGGTCATCTGCCCCTCTGTAAGGGGGGCTCCTTGAGAACAGAGAACAGAGACTGTCATCTGCCTCTCTTTACATCCCTGGCACTTAGCACTGTGCTTGGCATGTTATATAATATATGTCTGGTGATTTGACTTGACTCTTCTTTTCCCAAATCCCTATATTATTTTTAAGTTATAATATCTTGCCTCTCTCCATTGCCCCCCAAGGGATGGTCCCATTTAGTTCTCTACAAACAGCTGTGTTCCGAGTCTTGCTGTGGATTTCAATGCTAGGAGGCCATAGGTAATGAAAAGCTAGGTCTTTGCTCTCCTAAGCAGGTAGGGGGCAACATAGATGCATCACAAGTTCCTAAAGTTATCTAACTAGAACTAGTTTGTTGTTGGTACTGGTTCCTTCTTCTGTTCAAATTTGGCCCCAAATGTTGTCTGTCTATACTGTCTCTTCCAAATGTACATACTGTCTAACTGCTGGGAGATGTACACAAACAAGAATAATTATAATTTAGAATATATTTTACATTTTCGAACATGGAAAGAAGCTTGATATGGTGCAGAGGACCAGAAACACTGAGGTTCAAATCTTGCTTGGGATACTTAGCATCAGAGGCTGCCTCCTAGACCTATAGCTGGAAGAGACCTCTGAGGGCATGGAAAAATGAGAAAACTGAGGCCCAGGAGGGAAGGAACTTGCCCAGGATCATGCCAGCAGTGAATAACAGAGCTGGGATTACTCCAAATGAAGCCCTCTTTCAGGTCAACACTCTTCACTGTACCACAAAGTGTACCATTTACTAGTTGGGTGAACATGGGGCAGTCATTTACTGAACCTCAATGTTCTCATCTGCAAAACAGGGATAGTAGTTCTGTTACAGGTTTTGTTGGTACCCTTTGAGAATGAAGTGGGGAAAAAATGGAATATAAAGTGGATGGCAAGCCTTAAAATGCCATATAAAATGTCAGTCATTCCTGTGATTCTAAGGACATTTAAGAGCTCTAAAGCCAAGAGCTCATGGCCAACAAGACGACAAGTCAGTCAACCAACACTTATTAAACACCTACTCTGGCTAAGCTCTGGGAATACAAATGCAAACAGAAAGAAAGCCAGACCTTGCCCTCATGAACCTTACATTCAAATGGGGTAAGGTAACATAAAAGAAGACTAAAAACTAGAAAGGAAATGAAGGTATCCAGTGCAGGACATGGTAGAAGGAGAAGGGTCCCTTCCAGCACGACTCAAGACCCACACAGAACAACTCAATGTCGGATCACCTGACTATACAACCCTTATGCTTCAGCTTGTCTAAAGGGTTTTCAGAGCGTTTGTGTTTCTCACAAACCCTTAGGAAGTAGGTAGTATGGATATTCTCATCTCCATTTGATGGAGGACACTCAAAGAGTACCAGTTAGGGTGATAGCAGGGCTCCAAGGCAGGTTTCGAGACTGTGGATTTAATATTCTTGTGACTGCTCCAGGCTTTCCATGCAAAGAGCAGTTTTGGAGAGAAAGAAATGTCCACAGACTGTAGTGGGACACATCACACATATATAATGATGTTCCACCATTTTATATATAGACAAATATATAAATGTATATATAATATATATACATACATAATAATGTTCCATCCCCCATTAAAATGTAAGCTTCTTGAGGGCAGGGAACTCAGAAGCCATCTGGTTCAACTGAACAAGAATCCTTCTCTGTCCTACTCAGAGACTAGAAGAAACATAAGCTCTTCCAAGATTTGGAACTACCCATCCGGACCCCACTCCCTAGGGAAACAGCTTTGGTTCATTCAAACAGTCCCCACTATTTCTAGGCTCATTGGCATCTCAGTGGCCCTTTTTTGGACACTCTCCACTTAATGAATGTCCTTCCTAAAATGCAATGACAGAGAGAGCCTGCCTAAGGCAGGGGCCAATAGACCTAGCACCTCCCTAAGCTTGGACCCTTAGGTGGCATAGTGAATAGAGTACTGGCCCTAGAGTCAGGAAGCTTTGAATTCAGATCTGCCTTAACTTCCAAGCTGGGGAACCCTGGGCAGGTTACTTAACCTTGTATGCCCCAGTTCTTCATCTGTAAAATGGGTATAAATAATAACACCCACCTCCCTAGGTTATCAGGAGAATAAAGAAGATAATATTTGGGAAAGCTTGGCACGTGGTAAGAAACTAATGCTTATCTCCTTCCTTCCCCCAGTCTTCCTTCTCTCCTTCATTCCTCCCTCCATCTGTCCCTTCCTTCAATACTTTCCTTCCCTAACACACTATTGATTCACTTTGAGCACACAGTCTACTAGTCTTCCCTGCCCCCCCAACCCAGGTCTATTTCAGACCATTGCATGGCTCACCATTTTGTACCTGTGAGTTTTTTTTACATGCATACATTTCATCATGTTGATCTAGGTTGCCAAGAACTTTTTTGTCATCCCGTGTCTGGGAGCAGAACCCAGGCCCACATGAGCCATGGTTTTAGCCCCAGGGTGGCCGGGCCAGCAGCGGGCTGGAGGGACCCCAGAACACCAGCAGCTGTGGAGTATCCAGAATTATCAACACAGATGTACATAGGACAAAGTGAGAGGTTAGTGCCCTATGGACTTTGGGACCAGTATTTGGGGAACTCATTGGCTTCTTCCCCTGGGGGCAAGAAGCGGCTGAGGAGCTGCAGCACAAACACCATTTTGCACCTTCAGTGGCAGCTTCAGCTCCTGGTCTGTGAACTGTAGGGAGATCCAGTGATCAGTCTTGGGGGGGGGGTAATCACTCTTGCTTTAACCTCCCTGGGTCTGGATTGCAGTCTGGGGGGGAGGTCTGGGGTGGGTATCCAGCTTGCCAGACTGTATGGAGGCTTTACAGAGGCCATCCAACTAATACATCCAGAAGTTGTGAAGACCCCAACCTTTGGGACGGAAATGAAAATACGAGCTGGTTACAGGCCATAGAGGACCTTAAGAAGGATTTTAAAAACCAAATAAGAGAAGTAGAGGAAAAATTGGGAAGAGAAATGAGAAGGATGCAGGAAAAGTATGAAATGAGAGTCAACAGCCTGACTGAGGAAAATAACACCTTAAAAAATAGACTAACTCAAATAGCAAAGGAGGCCCAAAAGGGCAATGAGAAGAAGAATGCCTTAAAAAGCCCAATTTGCCAGATGGAAAAAGAATCTCAAAAGCTCACTGAGGAGATTCATTCCTTCAGAGTTAGACTGGAGCAAATGGAAGCTAATGACTTTATGAGAAATCAAGATGCTGTTAAGCAGATCCAAACAAATGAAAGAAAAGAAGGCAATGTGAAATATCTCATGGGAAAAACCACTGACCTGGAAAATAGATCCAGGAGAGACAATTTAAAAATTATTGGACTACCTGAAAGCCATAACCAAAGAAAGAACCTAGAAATCACCCTTCAGGAAATTCTTAAGGAAAATTGCCCTGATGTTTTAGACCCAGAGGGGGAAATAGAGGTTGAAAGAATCCACCAATAGCCTCCTGAAAAAGATCCCAAAAAGAAAACTCCCAGGAATATTATAGCCAGGTTCCAGAATTCCCAGATCAAGGAGAAAATACTAAAAGCAGCCAGGAAGAAACAATTTCCATATTGTGGAAACACAATCAGAATAGCCCAGGACCTGGCAGCTTCTACACTGAGGGATAGAAGGGCATGAAACATGATATTCCAGAGGGCAAATGGGATTGAAGCCAAGGGTCACCTACTCAGCAAAACTGAGTATTTTGTTTCAGGGGAAAATATGGTCATTCAGTGGAATAGAGGACTGTCAAGTATTCTTGAGGAAAAAACTAGAGTTGAATAGAAAAATTGACATCCAGACACAAGAAGCAAGAGATGCCTGAGAAGGTAATCAGGAAAAAGAAATCAAAAGGTACTTATCAAAGGTGAACTTTTAACATTCCTACATGGAAAAACAATAACTGTGACTGGTGAAACATTCCTCATTATGAAAATAATTGAAGAAGGGTATATGGGCATATGAATACATATGTGAATGTGTGTATATATGTTTACAGTTACACTTGGATAGAGGGCACAGGTTGAATTTGGTGGGAAGGGATGATACTTAAGGGGTGAAGCTAAGAGGTGAGAGAGGAAAGTGGCAAGAGGAGATGTGGAGAGACAGGGTAGGGTAAACTATCTCATGTAGAAGAGGCAAGGGGAAGTGGTTGCAGGGGAGGGGAAGAACAGGAAGGCAAAAAGGAAAAACCATATTCTCATTGAATTTGGACCAGGGAGAGAATGATATGCATACTAAATGGGATATCTCACCCTGCAGGAGAGTAGGGGGAAGGGGAATGAGAGGGGGGATGATGGAGGGGAGGGCATTTTGTGGGGAGGGGAGGTTGGAAGTGCCCACTATAGAAGAGGGACAGGATCAAAGTAGGGAATGGACCAGGTGGTGGGGAAATATAAGAAGTCTTTTACAATATATCTACTATGGTAATGTTTTGCATAGCTATACATGTACAACACATACTGAATTGCTTATCTTCCCAGAGGGAGTGGGTGACAGGGGAGGAAGGGAATGGATCTGATGTTCGAAGTTTTAAAATTAAATGTTTCAAATATATATAAATACTATTATTAATACTATTTTGCATGTAATTGGGAGATAAGATGTGCAGGCATTGGGGCACAGAGAATCACCTTCCTCTAATGGAAAAGTCGAAGGGGGTTTGGAAGAAGTTATGGGAGAGAGCAGATTGGATGAGGGGATATCTTGTGGGACTGCTATTCTGGGGTGGTGGGTAGGGGAAAAATGGGGAAAAAATTGTAACTGAAAATCCTGCAGAAATGAATGATGCAAACCAGAAGTTAATAAAGCATTTGTTAAAATAAAATAAAAGAAAAGTAGTAGATGGTATGGAGTCAGTCAGTCAACCAGCATTCTTTTTTTTATGTCAAGGAATAGTTCAGTTTATTAAATAAGATTTTTAGAAAAATACCGACTTTCATAGGTCAATTTAGTTATAATTACAAATGTCATTGAGAATAAAAGATTTATGGATTTCTTAATTAACTGAATAGCTAAATATATACTTTGCCCTAAAGTTTTGCAGTGGTACCATACCAACCAGGAATACAGAAGCATTTTTTTAATGATACAAAATTTTCAAATTGAAAATAACCTTGTTTAAATTTTCTTTATACATTAACATACAAAAAGTCTCATTTTATGAGACATCTGAAAGAATCAAAGCCACTTCTACAACTATTCCCTAAATTCCAAATCTGGAAAAAATATTATTGCACTGAATCTTTACAATACTCTATATTAAACAAAAAGAAAATCCAAATACATACTTTCTACAAGATTAACATTCCAGAATAGCCTAGGCAAAGTTTTTCATTTTTTTAAATTTTTTTCTTCTGTGTTTCATAGCACTGGTTATTTTTGTTTTCTTTATAAAAGTCTTTATATAAGTTGTATACTATTAGATTATAACCATTTATCTAAATTTAAAATTTCTACAAACAAACAAAACTATGAAAATAGTGTGTTACCGGTCCTTCTTACAGATTCCAAAACAAAAGCTTTTGCCCTGAACTGAGGGGAAAGACATGACAAATTCACTCCTTGGAACTTAGCATTCTCCAGTACTTTTTTTTTCTGCTCTTTCATTTTCCTTCGGCAGACAAAAGACAAAGGCTTCTTTCATAAATTATGATAAATTATCATATTTCAAAACTATTAACTGATCTATAGAAGCCCACTACTCTCAAGCATACATCATGTCCCCTTTATAGTCCATATTTTCCATCCATGTTCCAGTGGCATCCTTAAAACTAGGAACACACTCTCCTCACTTTATCATCTTCTGAAGACCGAGATATGGCAACCAACTGGAACAACTAAAGTTGTAGTTTTCTAGATGAAGCAACTTCCATCCATTTAGCCACTGATTTTCACCAAGACCTTTTCTCTTCTCATTTTTCACTATGAGCCGTCTGCATGAGTTGCATTACATTTGTCCATGTTTTAAAAATGGTTTATAGAGTCTTCGTTGAAGTTATATTAAAATATATTCAGACATTTTCAGTTTAAAACAATACTTGCTAATATACATATGCAACATATGCAAAGCCCCTATGTTTGTAAAATAAATAATAAATATAATGCTACTCAGTAATGCTGGTTTATGAAGCAGCACAGGATTTTCAAAATGCCTTTTTTGGAGAGTCTCTCTTCTTGTTTACCAGCAGATATGTTATTTGGTGTTGAAAGCCTTATTAATGGAACAAGATTTTCCAAAACTATGTTTTATACATTTGGAATAATTAAGCTTTCTTTTCAGTCTGTGTTGGTGTTATTAGCTGCAAAGGCATGTAAGTTTCCCATCTGACTCAGGCTACTCTGAATATGTGCAACATGGATCTCAACATTATTCTGAAAACAACTGATATTGGAAGCATCTATTGAACTCTTAATTTCATTTAGTGAATCAGTAAGTGATTTAAATTCAAAGGAATTTAGCTCACCTCCTTCTGCTAGATGATGGACCTGTAATAATATCGCTGTAAGTCTAGAAATCAAGTCAATAAGGTCTTCCTTTTCAACACAGGGTTGTTCTGCAGATGCATTTGCACGCCTAACAATTTCCTGTGCTTCTTCTTCACACCTGCGTCTCATATCTGTTGGCTGGTCTGCAGGTTGGAATCCTTGATCTGGAGCAAGTTCATAACAGTACTGCTGAACTTTATGTAAAACTTTGTTTAGTTCCTTGTTCATCTGTTCAAGATCTAGAACAATCGTTGCATATCTCCTCTGAAATTCAGTGCTGATGGGCATAGAATAGGATTTCAATTTTTCTGCTTCTGTGTTCATTTCCCTTAATTTCTTGATGTGCTCCTTCTTAATCATAAGAATTTTTGATAATCTAATTACTTGTATAAGGAATTCCACTGGAAAACCATTCAGTGTTTCAGTATCTGAACCTGGAAGTTTGCTTCTCTGTGTTGACTGTCCTAATAAAGGATCATTATCTGTAATTGGCAACTGGAGAGGAGGAGTAGAATGTAACGGTGGTGGGGTCATGAAAAATTGAGAAGGCTGTTGTCTTTGTCCAAAGGCTGCAAGTGGCATTGTTTTGTGAGGCTCGTTGCTCAGAATTTCATAATCAAGGACAATATGGCTTCCAAGATCTGCTCTATCAAACGTAACTCTGTAAGTAGCATTAAGTGTGTCTACAGCATCTATTTGTCCAGTAAAGAGTCCATCATGAACACCACGTAATCGTGCTGTGACCTTTGTCCCAGTGACCAAAGGGAGAGGAATCTCATCTGGAAGATCATTGAATTGGGAAACATCTTCCACCTTCCCTTGTTGTAGGAGCCGAATTTGTTGCCGTTTCAGTTTTAATGTTGCTCGTTCCTCCTGAAAAAATGCAGAAGAACACCTCCGTGGCTTTCCCATCAGCTGTCTAATTTTTCCCCATTCCACTCTTGTTAACTTTCGAGTCTTCAGATTAGGAAAAAACACTTTCAGACAGACACAAAAGTCATTATCTCCTTCAAATAGTGGTTTATCTATATTTGAATAGAACCATTCATATATAC
Source organism: Gymnobelideus leadbeateri (assembly GCA_011680675.1). Taxonomy (NCBI): domain Eukaryota; kingdom Metazoa; phylum Chordata; class Mammalia; order Diprotodontia; family Petauridae; genus Gymnobelideus; species Gymnobelideus leadbeateri. Next base: position 33,907 of record WOXC01003557.1, on the reverse strand, counting down.
ACCATTTGTATGCTTTAGAAAGTTTGAGAAGGTTACGTAGACGGAAGCCAATCTTCCGTGAAGCTTTCTTGTCTGGTGTTGAAATTGTTGATGTGAATTTCTGTGGAGCCATTACAACTCTCCGGTTTCTTTTAGGGGACCCTGTATTTAATTGACTCTCATCATCTTCATAAAAAAGACGGCTTCGTTTGGAATTCCTGAAGGTCATCTCCACTGGCGTTTTCTGTAAGGAAATGGATTTTTCATTCCCTGTGCTGGATAAGCTTCCCTTCTTTTGAGGAAACTGGTCGAGCTCCGCCATCTTGAAAGAGGCTCGCCCCTTTTTCAAAGGCTGCCCGCCGTGGTGCATTGTGGGGCAGAGAGAGCCTTTTCGAGGGAGGTTCGAATGCAGGAGTTCACTAGCTCTCCCTCTCGCCCTCTCTCCTCCTTCCCTAGGCTCCCCTGTCTCTCAGCCTGGCCCGAGCACTCCAAGACACCCCAGCAATGCACAGAGGGTGCGAGGGCACGGGTGCAAGACCTCAAGCCGGCCCTGGGAGGGAGGAAAGGAGGGGACAGAGAAGCGGAGCCCGGGGTTTGAGCCCGCTCTCCCAGGGCCGAGGAGCCCCTGGGCTCCCTCATCCCAGCCCCAGCCTCCAGCATTTTTTTTTTTTTGCTTTTTTTTGGGGGGGGAAGAGGGGAGAGGGCTGGCCAGTTGGGGTTAAGTGACTTGTCCAAGGTAACACAGCTAGTAAATGTGTGTCAAGTGTCTGAGGCTGAATTTGAACTCAGGTCCTCCTGACTCTAGGGCTAATGCTCTATTCAGTGTGCCATCTAGCCACCCCTCCACCATCTTAATAAGCACTTATTCTGTGTCTAGCATTACCAGGTCCCAAGGATCTAAAACAAGTCCTAAGTATGGATCTTGCCCCCCCCCCCCGCCAGCTCCGGTTCTAATGGAGGAGATAACCACGGAAACACATAACACATATGCACCCACTAGATAGAGACACAGTGCCAATGAAAGGGAATCTCATTGTGAACTTCCTAGAAGCTAAGAGAGGCGAGGACTGGAAAGGACTCCTCTAAAAAGACGACATTTGGGCAGACACATAAAAAGGTGAAAGAAGTCAGGGGTAAAGAGAGAATTCTAGGCATGGGGAAGAAAGAGCCTAGGAGTGAAAAATCACCAAGTAAGAAGACAGGGCACTGGACCTGAAATTCAAGAAGACTTAAATCCAAGGCAGCTAGACAGTGCAGTGAATAGAGCACCAGCCTTGAAGTCGGGAGGACCTCAGTTCAAATATGACCTCAGATACTCGACACACTTATTAGCTATGTGACCTTGGGCAAATCACTTAAAGCCAATTGCCCTGACTCCCCATTCCAAAAATAAAATTAAAAAATAATAATTAATTGAATTCAAATCAAATCTCAAACACTTACTGGGTTCAAGACCTTGGGTAAATCACTTAACCCCAACTGTCCTGCCTCCCCCTTACAAAAAAAAAAAAAAAGAAAGAAAGAAAGAAAAGAAAAAGAAAAAAAATTGAAAACAACTAAATTCAAATCTAATCTCAGACACTTATTAGTTGTCTGACCTTGGGCAAGTCACTTAACCCAAATTGCCCTGCCTCCCACTTCCAAAAAATAAATAATAAAAAATATAAAATAAAATTGAAAAAGACAAATTCAAATCTGATCTCAGAAACTTACTGTGTGGCCTTGGGTACGTCACTTAACCCCCAATTGCCCTGCCTCCCACTTCCCAAAAATTAAAAATAAAGTAATAAAAATAAATTTAGAGAGACTTAAATTCAAATCTAATCTCAGACACTTTCTACCTGTGTGACCTTGGAAAAGTCACTTAAACGGAACTGCTCTGCCTCCCAATTCCAAAAATAAAATATAAAAATAAAATTAAAAAGGCTTAAATTCAAATCTAATCTGAGACACTTTCTAGCAGTGTGACCTTGTGCAAGTCACTTAATGCCCATTGCATTGCCTCCCTCTTCCAAAAAAAACTGAAAATAAAAATAAATTTTAAAAGACTTAAATTCAAATCTAAACTCAGACACTTGCTAGCTGTGTGACATTGGGCAAGTCACTTAACCACAATTGCCCTGCCTTCCTCTTCAAAAAAAATTTTTTTTAATAACTTAATAAAACTTAACTTCAAATCTAACCTCAGACACTTACTAGCAGGGTGAACTTGGGCAATTCCCTTAACCCCAATTGCCCCGCCTCCACCTTCAAAAAAATAAAAAGTAAAACTAAAAAGACTTAAATTCAAGTCTAATCTCAGATATTTTCTAGATGTGTGCCCTTGGGCAAGTCAGTTAACCACAAATGCCCTGGGTCCCCCTTCCAAAAATAAAATTAAAAAATAGTAATTTAAAAAGAATTAAATAAAAATCTAATCTCAGGCAGTTACTAGCTGTGAGATCTTGGGCAAGTCCAATAACCCCAATTGCCCTGCCTCCCCCCTTCCAAAAATAAAAATAAAAATAATAATTTAAAAAGACTTAATTTCAAACCTAATCTCAGAAACATACTAGTTGTGTGACCTTGGGGAAGTCTCAACATCAATTGACCTCCCTCTGCCTTCCCCAAAAATTAAAAATAAAATAATAAAAATAAATTCAAAAACTTAAATTCAAGTCTAATCTCAGACACTTTGTAGCTGTATGACCTTGGGCAAGTCACTTAAACCCAACTGCCCTGAATGCCCCATCCAAAAAACACCTGAAAATAAAAATAAATTTTAAAACACTTAACTTCTATCTAACCTCAGACACTTATTAGCTGGGTGACCTTGGGCAAATCACTTAACCCCAATTGCCCTGCCTTCCTCTTCAAAAAAGATATATTTTTAAAATAATTTAATAATACTTAACTTCAAATCTAACCCCATACACTTACTAGCTGGGTGAACTTTGGCAAGTCACTTAACCCCAATTGCCCTGCCCTTCCAAAAAATAAAAAAAATAAATTTAAAAAGACTTAAATTCAAGTCTAATCTCAGACACTTTCAAGCTGTTTGCCCTTGGACAAGTCACTTAAACCCAAATGCCCTTGGTCCCCATTCCAAAAATAAAATTTAAAAAATAATTTAAAAAAAGCTAAATAAAAATCTCACCTCAGACAGTTACTAGCTATGTGACCTTGGGCAAGTCACTTAACCCCAATTATTCTGCCTCCCCCTTCCAATAAATAAATAAATGATAATTTAAAAAGATATACATTCAAATCTAATCTCAGACACTTAACCCCAATTGCCCTGCCCCATCCTTCCAAAAAATAAAAAATAAAATTAAAAAAGACTTAAATCTAATATCAGACACTTACTAACTGTGTGACCTTGGGCAAGTCAACCCCAGTTGCCCTGCTTCCCCTTTCCAAAAACAAATTAAAAAAAAAATTAAAAACACTTGAATTGAAATCTAATCTCAGACACTTATTAGTTGTCTGACATTGGGCAACTCACTTAATCCCAATTGCCCTACCTACCCATTCCAAAAAATAAATAATAAAAATACAAAATAAATTTTTAGAAGACATAAATTAAATATAATCTCAGACACTTACTTGCTATGTGAGCTTGGGAAAGTCATTTAACCCCAATTGTTCTGCCTCCCCCTTCCAAAAATTAAAAATTAAAAAGTTCTAAACTCAAGTATAACCTCAGATGCTTACTAGCTGATTGCTCTTCGGCAAGTCACTTAACAACAAATGTCCTGGGTGCACCTTCCAAAAAAAAAATAAAAAATGAATAATTTAAAAATACTTAAATTCAAATCAAGATACTTATTAGCTGTGTAACCTTTAGCAAGTAACTTAACTCCAATTTCCCTGTCTTCTTCAAAAATATTTTTTTTAAATAATTTAATTAGACAACTTCAAATATAACCTCAGATTGGGTAAACTTGCTTAAGTGACTTAACCCCAATTGCCCTGCATCCCCATTCCAAAATAATAATAATAATAATAATAATAATTAATAATAATAATAAATATAAAATAAAATTTGGAAAGGCTTATATTAAAATTTAATCTCAGAAACTTACTTGCTCTGTAAGCTTTGGCAAGTCACCTAAGCCCAATTGTTCTGCCTCCCCCTTCCAAAAAATAAAAAATCAAAAATAATTTAAAAGACTTAAATTCAGGTCTAATCTCAGATGCTTACTGCTTGCCCTTCCACAAGACACTTAACAACAAATGCTCTGGTTCCACCTTCCAAAAATAAAATAAAAAACTAATAATTTAAAAACGCTTAAATTCAAATCTAATCTCAGACACTTACTAGCTGTATGACATTGGATAAATCACTTAAGCCCAACTGCCCTGGATCCCTCTTTCAAAAATGAAATTAAAAAAAATAATTTAAAAAGACAAATTCAGATCTAATTTCAGACACTTATTAGCTGTGTGGCCTTGCACAAGACACTTAACCCCAATTTCCCAGCCTCTCCCATTCAAAAAGAATGAAAAATAAAATAAAAAAAAACTTAAATGCAAATGTAATCTCAGATACTTAATAATTGTTTGACCTTGGGCAAGTCACTTAACCCCAAATGCCCTGCATCTCCCATGCAAAAAATAAAGAAAAAAAATAAAAATAAAATTTAAAAAATTGAATTCAAATCCAATCTTAGACATTTACTACCTCTGTGACCTTCTGAAAGTCCCTTCACAACAACTGCGCTGCCTTCTCAATCCAAAAATTAAAAAATTAAAAATTAAATTTAAAGAATTTAAATTCAAACCTAATCTCACTTAATAGCTCTATGAACTTACAAAAGTCACTTAACCCAAATTGCCCTGCCTCACCCATACAAAAAGTAAAGAAAAAAATCAAAAACAAAATTTAAAAAAATTAAATTCAAATTTAATCTCAGACACTTACTAGATATGTGACCTTGGGCAAGCCTCTTAACCCCAAATGGCATGCCTCCACCTTCCAAAAATTAAATGAAAGCATAATAAAGTAAAAAGACTTAAATTCAAATATAATCTGAGAGACTTACTAGCTATGCGACCTTTAGCAAGTCACTTAAACCAACTGGACTTGCTTCCCCCAAACAAAAAAATAAAGAAAAAAACCTCCCCCATTAAAAAATAAAAAATAAAATTTAAAAAGACTTAAATTCATATCAGATATAATCTAATCTATTTCTGATCTAATCTAATCTAAGACACTTACTATTTGGGTAAACTTGGGCAAGTCCCTAACCCTCAATTGTCATGCCTCCCCCATCCAAAAAAAAATAAAAAATTATTTAGAAATTCTTAAATTCAAATCTAATCTAAGAAACTTACTAGCTATGTGACCTTGGGCAAGTCACTTAACCACAATTGCAATTCCGATCCAATCTGAAAAAGAACAGAAATAAAAATTTGAAAAATTCAAATCCAAATATAACCTCAGAAACTTACTAGCTATGTGACCTTGGACAAGTCACTTCACCCCAATGGCCCTGTCTCCACCTTCCAAAAATAAAATAAATAAGGATAATTTTGAAAGACTTAAATTCAAATCTAATCTCAAACACTTTCTATCTATTTGACCTTACACAAGTCACTCAACCCCAATTTGCCTTGCCTCTCCCATACAAACAATAAAGAAAAAAATGAAAAATAAAATTTAAAAAACACACATTCAAATCCAAACGAAGACACTTACTAGCTCTATCACTTTCCACAAGTCCCTTGACAGCAACTCCCATCTCCCCCATGCAAAAATTAAAAAATAAAAAGTAAAATTTAAAACGACTTGAATTCAAATCTTATCTAAGACACTCACTAGCTGTGTGACCTTTGGCAAATACCTAATGCCCACGTGCCCTGCCTTCCCCTTCTAAAAATAAATAAAAAATGATTTAGAAATTCTTAAATTCAATTCTAATCTCAGACACTTATTAGTCCCAACTGGGGTTAAGTAACTTGTGCAAGGTCACATAGCTAATAAGTGTATGAGACTAGATTTGAATTTATGTCTTATTAAATAATTATTTTTTTATTTAACTTTTGAAGGGGGCATCACAGTGATTATGGTTGTGTCTTAACCAAGGTCACACAGCTAGTTAAGGGTTTGAGATTAGTTTTGAAGTCTTTTAAAATCATTATTATTTTATTTTATTTTGTTGAAGGAAGAGGAAGGGCAGTTGTGCTTAACTATTTATCCAAGGTCACTCAGCTAGTAAGTGTTTCAGTTTTGATTTTACCTTATCTCTATTTAAATTATTATTTTATATAATTTTATTATTTTTGGAAGGGGGAGGAAAAGTAATTGGGGTTAAGTTGTCAAAGGTCACACAGGTGATAAGTGTATTAAATTAGATTAGATTTTAAGTATTGTCGAGTTTTATTTTATATTTATTACTATTTATATGTTGGAATGGGGAGGAAGGGCAATTGTGGTTAAGTGACTTGCCCAAAGTCTCCTAGATAGTAAGTTTCTGAGATGATATTTGAATTTGTCTTTTCAAATTTATTTTTTATTTTTTGGAAGTGGACACTGAAATTGGGTTTAAGTGATTTGTTGAAGGTCAAAGACCTAATAAGTGTCTGAGATGAGATTTTAACTAAAGAATTTCTAAATTATTTTTTTTTCAAGGGCCAGGCAGGGCAATTAGGGTTTAGTGACTTGCCAAAGGGCATACAGCTAGTAAGTGTCTGAGATTAGATTTGGTTTCAAGTTTTTGCAAATGTTATTTTACAGTTTTTATTATTTATATTTTACAATGGGGAGGCAGGGCAATTGTGGTTAAGTGACTTGCCCAATGTCACACAGTCAGTAAGTTTCAGGGATGATATTTGAATTTTTCTTTTTAAATTTTTTAATTTTTGGATGGGGGAGGCTGGGCATTTGCTGTAATCGGACTTGTGGACAGTCACAGAGCTAGGGAGAGCCTGAGATTAGAATTGAATGTAAGTTATTTAAATTTTACTTTTCATTTTTTCTTTATTTTTTTTTAAGGGACAGAAAGGGTAATTTGGGGTCAGTGACTTGTGTAAGGTCACAGAGCTAGTAAGGGTCTGAGATTAGATTTGAAGGCAAATTATTTCAATATCATTTTTCATTTTTTTTCTTTATTATTATATGGGAGAGGCAAGGCAAATTGGGGTTAAGTGACTTGTGCAAGGACAGATCACTAGAAAGTGCTTGAGATTAGATTTGAATTTAAGTCTTTCAAAATTACCATCATTTATTTTATTTTTGGAAGTCGGAGGCAGGGAAAATGGGGTGAAGTGACTTGCCTAAGGTACCATAGCTAGTAAGTGTCTGAGATTAGATTAGAATTAATAACATGTCCATTTTTTTAACTTTTTTTTTTTTTTCAGAAAGGGGAGGAAGGGAAATTGGGGATTCATGACTTCCCAAAGGTCACATAGTTAGTAAGGGTCTTAGATTAGATTTGAACTTAAGAATTTTAAAATTATTTTTAATATTTTTGGAAGGTGGAGGAAGGCCTTTCCCAGCTCAAACAGCTAGTAAGTGTCTTAGATTAGATTTGTTTTTAAATCTTTTCAAATTTTATTTAATATATTTAACTATTTATATGTTGGAATGGGGAAGCAGGGCAAGGGTGGTTAAGCGATTTGCCCAATGTCACACAGTAAGTTTCTGAAATTATATTTGAATTTGTCTTTTTAAATTTATTTTTTATTTTTTGGAAGTGGGAGACACTGGAATTGGGTTTAAGCGATTTGTCTAAGGTCACAGGCCTAGTAAGTGTCTCAGATTAGATTTGAATGTAAGTTTTTAAATATTATTTTATATTTTTTCTTTATTTTTCTATGGGAGAGGCAAGGCAAATTGGGGTTGAGTTGTGTAAGGTCAAATCACTAGAAGGTGTTTGAGATTAGATTTGAATTTAAGCCTTTCAAAATTATCATTATTTATTTTATTTTTGGAAGGGGGAGGCAGGGCATTTGGGGTGAAGTGACTTACCCAAGCTCACATAGCTAGTAATATCTGAGATTAGATTAGAATTAAAGAATATGTATATTATTTTTCCTGCTATTTTATTTTTTTTTTTTAGAAAGGGGAGGGAGGGAAATTGGGTATTCATGACTTGCCAAAGGTCACATAGCTGGTAAGTGTCTAAGATTAGATTTGAATTTAAGAATTAAAAAAATATTTTTAATTTTTTTGGAAGGTGGAGGAAGGCCAGAGATTTAGGGCCTTTCCCAGCTCAAACACCTAGTAAGTGTCTTAGAATGGATTTGTTTTTAAATCTTTTTAAATTTTATTTTATATTTTTTATTATTTATATGTTGAAATGGAAAGGCAGGATAATTGTGGCTAAGTGACTTGCCCAAAGTCTCACAGTTCTTAAGTTTCAGAGATGATATTTCAATTTTTCTTTTTAAATTCATTTTTTATTTTTTGGAAGAGAGAGACAATGGAATTGGGTTTGAGTGATTTGTCCAAGGTCATAAACCTAGTAAGTGTCTGATAAGAGATTTGAATTAAAGAATTTCTAAATTATTTCTTTTTTTTTTTTTTGCAAGGGCCAGGCAGGACAATTGGGGTTTAGTGATTTGCCCAAGGTCTCACATCTAATAAATCCCTGAGATTAAATTCGATTTCAAGGCTTTGCAAATGTTATTTTACATTTTCTATTATTTATATTTTTCAAAGGGGTGGCAGAGCAATTGTGGCTAAGTGACTTCCCATTGTCACAAAGTTAGTACGTTTTTGAGATGATATTTGAATTTGTGTTTTGAAATTTAATTTTTTATTTCTTAATTTTTGGATGGGGGAGGCAGGGCAGTTGCTGTAAATAAACTTGTGGAAATTCACAGAGCTAGTAAGTGTCTGAGATTAGATTTGAATTTTAGTATTTTAAATTTTATTTTTGATTTTTTAATTTACTTTTTTCTAAGGGAGAGCCAGGGCAATTTGGGTTCAGTGACTTGTATAAGATCACACAGCTAGTAAGTGTCTGTTATTAGATTGGAATGTAAGTTTTTTTAATTTTTTTTTCTTTTTTTTCTTTATTATTTGTATGAGAGAGGCAAGGTAAACTGGGAGTAAGTGACTTGTGTAAAGTCAAATCACTAGAAATTGTCTGGGATTAAATGTGAATATAAGTCTTTGAAAATTATCATTATACGGGGCGGCTAGGTGGTGCAGTGAGTAAGAGTGCCGGCCTCGGAGTTTGGATGACCCGAGATCAGATCCGGCCTCAGAAAATGAGCACCCACGCATAAATAATGACTAGCCGTGTAACCTTGAGCAAGTTACTTAACCCCAATTGCTTTAAAAAAAAAAAAAAAGAAAATTATCATTATATCTTTTGTTTTTGGAGGGGGGAGACAGAGCAATTGGCCCAAATTCCAACCCTCCCTTTCTAAAAAAAAAAATAAAATCGAGTAAAAAATAATGTATATATTCTTAAATTCTAATCTAATCTCAGGCTCTTACTAGCTTTATGAGCCTGGTAAAGTCACTTCACCCCACTTGCCCTGCTTCCCACTTCCAAAAATAAAATAAATAATTATAATTTTGAAAGGCTTAAATTCAAATCTAATCTCAAACATTTTCTAGTGATTTGACCTTACACAAGTCACATAAAGCCAGTTTGCCTTGTCTCTCACATACAAAAATAAAGAAAAAAAATAAATAAATTTTAAAAACATTACATTCAAATCTAATAACAGACACTTACTACCTGTGTGAACTTACACAAGTCACTTCACCCCAATTGCCCTGCCTCTCCCTTAGGAAAATACAATAAATAATGATAATTTTGAAAGACTTAAATTCAAACCTAATCTCAAACACTTACTAGTGATTTGACCTTACACAACTCAATTAACCCCAATTTGCCTGCCTCTCCCATGCAAAAAGTAAAGAAAAAATATAAAATAGTAATTTAAAAACTTGCATTCATATTTAATCTCAGATACTTTACTAGCTCAGTGACCTTACACAAGTCACTGACCCCAAATTGCCCTGGCTCTCCCTTAGAAAAAATAAAGTGAAAATCAAAACTAAAATTAAAAAAACTTAAATTCAAATCTAATCTCAGATAGTATCTCTGTGAATTTCCACAAGTTTATTTACAGCAATTGCCCAGCCTCCCCCATCCAAAAATTAAAAAAAAAATTTTAAAAAGAAAAACTCAAATATCATCCCTGAAACTTACTAACTGTGTGACTTTGGGCAAGTGACAACCACAATTGCCCCGACTCCCCACTGTAAAATATAAATAATAGAAAATGTAAAATAACATTTGCAAAGACTTGAAATCGAATCTAGTCTCAGGGACTTCCCAGCTGTGTGACTTTGAGCAACTCACCAAACCTCAAGTGTCTTACCTGACCCTTGCAAAAAATAATGATTATAATTTAGAAATTCTTCGATTAAAATCTCATCTCAGACACTTAGGATATCTGTGAGCTTCGACAAATCACTTAAACCCAATTGCAGTGCCTCCCATTTCCAAAAAACAAAAAATAAAATTTAAAAAGACAATTCAAATATCATCCCAGAAAGTTCCTAACTGTGAGACTTTGGGCAAGTCACTTAACCACAATTGCCCTGCCTCCCCTTTCTAACATATGAATAGTAAAAAATATAAAATAATATTTTAAAAGATTTAAAAACAAATCTAATCTAAGACACTTACCAAGATGTTTGAGCTGGGAAAGGCCCTAAACCTCTCTGGCAATCCTCCACCTTCCAAAATAATTAAAAATGCTTAAAAATTCTTAAATTCAAATCTAATCTCAGACACTAACTATGTGACCTTTGGCAAGGCATCAATCCAGAATTTCCTTTCCTCCCCTTTCTAAAAATAAATAAAATAGAATAAAACATAATATACATATTCTTAAATTCCAATCTAATCTTAGACACTTACAAGCTATGTGACCTTGGGCAAGTCACTTCACCCCAATTGCCCTGCATCCCCCTTCAAAAAAAATTAAATAATGATAATTTTGAAAGGCTTAAAATATCATCTCAAAAACTTACTAGTGATTTGACCTTACACGAGTCACTTAACCCCAATTAGCTTTGCCTCTCCCATACAAAAAGTTAAAGAAAAAAATGAAAAATAATATTTAAAAAACTTACATTCAAATCAAATCTCAGACTCTTAATATCTGTGAGACCTTACACAAGTCACTGAACCCAAATTACCCTGCCTCTCCCTTTGAAAAAATAAAGCAAAAATCAAAAAAAATGTAAAAAGTTTACATTCAAGTCTAATCTCAAACACTGACTAGCTCTGTGACCTACCACAAGTCCCACTACAGCAACTGCCCTGCCTCCCCCATTTAAAAATTAAAAAATAAATATAAAATTTAAAGAGACTTAAATTCAAGTCTTATCTGAGACACTAACCATCTGTGTGACCTTGGACAAATCACTTAACCCCAATTACCTTGCCTCCCCCTTCGAAAAATACCAAGATAATATAAAATATTAATTGGAATATATATGTATATAAATTTAAATCAATACTCAAATCCTTACTAGCTGTATGACCTTGGATAAATTAGTCAAGCATAACTGCCTTGCCTCCTCCTTCCACAAAATAAAATTGAAAAATAATGATTGAAAAAGACTTCAATTCAAAACTAATCTCAAAGACTTAACTAGCTGTTTGACCTTGGTGAAGACATTTAAGCATAATCACCCTGACTCACCCTTCAAAATTAATATAATATATAATTGTTTAAAATATATAAATTCTAATCTAGTTTCAAAAACTTATTAGCTGTGTGATCTTACAGAAGTCACTAAACCTGAATTGCCGTGCCTCCCCGATCCAATAATTAAAAAATAAAAAAATAAAATTTAAAAAGACAAATTCAAATATCATCTCAGAAACTTACTAACTGTGAGACTTTGGGCAAGTCACTTAACCACAATTGCCCTGCCTCCCATTTCCAACATATGAATAATAAAAAATATTAAATAATATTTTAAAAGATTTAAAAACAAGTCTAATATAAGAAACTTACTAGCTGTTTGAGCTGGGAAAGGCCTGAAACCTCTCTGGCAATCCTCCACCTTCCAAAAAAATTAAAAATAATTTAAAAATTCTTAAATTCTAATCTAATCTCAGACACATACTAGCTATGTGACCCTGGTAAAGTCACTTAACCCCAATTGACCTGCCTCCCCCTTCCAAAAATAAAATAAATAATGATAATTTTGAAAGACTTAAATTCAAATCTAATCTCAAACCCTTTCTAGTGATTTTACTTTACACAAGTCACTGCCTTGCCTCTCACATACAAACAATAAAGAAAAAAAGACAAAGAAAATTTTAAAAACTTATATTCAAATCTAATAACAAACCCTTACTAGATGTCTGATCTTTCATAAGTCACTGAACCCAAATTGCCCTGCCTCTCCCTTAGAAAAAATAAATCAAAAATCAAAAATAAAATTTAAAAAACTTAAATTCTAATCTAATCTCAGACACATACTAGCTAAGAGACCTTGGGCAAGTCACTTCACCACAATTGCCCTGCCTCCCCCTTAAAAAAATACAATAAATAATGATAATTTTGAAAGACTTAAATTCAAATCTAATCTCAAAATCTTTCTAGTGATTTGACTTTTCATACCACACTTAACCCCAATGTGCCTTGGCTCTCCCATACAAAAAATAAAGAAAAAATGTGAAATTATAATTAAAAAACTTACATTCTAATCTAATCTAAGATACTTACTAGCTCTGTGACCTTACACAACTTACTACCCCAAACTGCCCTGCCTCTCCTTTAGAAAAAATAAAGCAAAAAGCAAAACTAAAATTAAAAAAAAACAAATTCAAATCTAATCTCAGAAACTTACTAGCTCTGTGACTTTCCACAAGTTTATTTACAGCAATTGCCCTGGCTCCCCCATTCAAAAATTAATAAATAAAAAATAAAAATTAAAAGGAAAATTCATATATCATCTCAGAATCTTACTAACTGTGTAACACTGGGTAAGTCACTTAAACAGGATGGACTGCCTCCCATTTGCAAAATATAAATAATAGAAAATGTAAAATAACATTTGCAAAAACATGAAATCGAATCTAATCTCAGGCACTCACCAGCTGTGTGACCTTGAGCAAATCACAAAACCCTAAATATCCTGCCTGGCCCTTGCAAAAAAAAATAATAATAATTTAGAAATTCTTTAATTCAAATCTCATCTCAGACACTTAGGATGCCTGTGAGCTTCGACAAATCACTTAAACCCAATTGCAGTGCCTCCCATTTCCAAAAAATAAAAAATAAAATTTAAAAAGACAATTCAAATATCATCTCAGAAAGTTCCTAACTCTGAGACTTTGGGCAAGTCAGTTAACCACAATTACACTGCCTCCCCTTTCCAACATATGAATAGTAAAAATATAAAATAATATTTGAAAAGATTTAAAAACATATCTAAGCTAAGACACTTACTAGCTGTTTGAGCTGGAAAAGGCGCTAAACCTCTCTGCCAATTCTCTACCTTACAAAATAATTACAAATGCTTTAAAAATTCTTAAATTCAAATCTAATCTCAGACACTTACTGTGTGACCTTTGGCAAGGCATAAATCAAGAATTTCCCTCCCTCCCCTTTCTAAAAATAAATAAAATAGAATAAAATATAATACACATATCCTTAAATTCTAATCTAATCTTAGACACTAGCTATGTGATCTTGGGCAAGTCACTTCACCCCAATTGTCCTGCATCCCCCTTCAAAAAAAATAACGATAATTTTGAAAGGCTTAAAATATCATCTCAAAAACTTTCTAGTGATTTGACCTTACACAAGTCACTTAACCCCAATTAGCCTTGCCTCTTCCATACAAAAAAAAAAAAACTAAAGAAAAAAAATGAAAAATAATATTTAAAAAACTTACATTCAAATCTAATCTCAGACTCTTAATACCTGGGTGACCTTACACAAGTCACTGAACCCAAATTGCCCTACCTCTCCCTTAGAAAAAATAAAGCAATAATCAAAAAAAAAAATGTAAAAAGTTTACAATCCAGTATAATCTCAAACACTGACTACATCTGTGACCTACCACAAGTCCCTCTACAGCAAAGGCCCTACCTCCCCCATTTAAAATTTAAAAATAAATATAAAATTTAAATTAAAAAAAAAGTCTTTTTAAAAAGACTTAAATTCAAGTCTTATCTGAGACACTTACAAGCTGTGTGACCTTGGACAAATCACTTAACCCCAATTACCTTGCCTCCCCCATTGAAAACTACCAAGATAATATAAAATATTGATTGAAATATATTTGTATATAAATTAAAATCAAAACTCATATCGTTACTAGCTGTATGACCTTTTATAAATTAGTTAAGCGAAACTGCCTTGCATCATCCTTCCACAAAATAAAATTGAAAAATAATGATTGAAAAAGACTTCAATTCAAAACTAATCTCAAACACTTAACTAGCTGTGTGACCTTGGTGAAGACACTTAAGCATAATCACTGTGACTCACCCTTCAAAACTAATATAATATATAATTATGAAAAGATATAAATTCGAATCTAGTTTTAAAAACTTATTAGCTGTGTGATCTTACAGAAGTCACTAAACCTAAATTGCCTTGCGTCCACGATCCAAAAATTGAAAAATAAAAAATAAAATTTAAAGAGACAAATTCAAATATCATCTCAGAAACTTACTAACTATAAGACTTTGGGCAAGTCACTTAACCACAAATGCCCTGCCTCGCCTTTCCAACATATAATAGGAAAAAAATATGAAATAATACTTAAAAGATTTTTTTAAAAATCTAATCTATGAAACTTACTAGCTACTTGAGCTGGGAAAGGCCCTAAACCTCTCTGGCAATCTTCCTCCTGCCAAAAAAATTGCTACTAATTTAAAAATTCTTAAATTCAAATCTAATCTCAGACACTATGTGACCTTTCCCAAGGCATCAATCCAGAATTTCCCTCCCTCCCCTTAATAAAATAATGAAATAGAATAAAAAATGTTCATATTATTAAATTCTAATCTAATCTCAGACACTTACTAGCTAGGTGAGCCTGGTAAAGTCACTTCACCCCAATTATGATGCCTACGCCTTGCAAAAATAAAATAAATAATGATAATTTTAAAAAACATAAATTCAAATCTAATCTCAAACACTTTCTAGCAATTTGACTTTACACAAGTCACTTAAGGCCAGTTTGCCTTGTCTCTCACATAGGAACAATAAAGAAAAAAGACAAAGGAAATTTTAAAAACTTACATTCAAATCTAATCTAAGACACTTAATAGCTCTGTGATTTTTCCACAACTTAATTTACAGCAATTGACCTGCCTCCCGCATCCAAAAATTAATAAATGAAAAATAAAATTTAAAAAGAAAAATTCAAATATCATCTCAGAAAATTACTAACTGTGTGACTTTGGGCAAGTCAATTAACCACAATTGCCCTGCCTCCCCATTGCAAAATATAAATAATAGAAAATGTAATATAACCTTTACAAAGACTTGAAATCCAATCTAATCTCAGGCACTTACCAGCTGTGTGACCTTGAGCAAGTCACCAAACCCCAAGTGTCTTTTGTAGCCCTTTCAAAATAATAATAATAATAATATAGCAATTCTTTAACTGAAATCTCATCTCAGACACTTACTAGTTCTAAGCCCTTCGACAAATCATTGAAACCCACTTCCAAAAACTAAATTTAAAAAGACAAGTTCAAATATCTTCTCTGAAACTTAATAACTGCGAGACTTTGGGCATGTCACTTAACCACAATTGCCCTGCCTCCCCATTCCAACATATGAATAGTAAAAAATAGAAAATAAAATTTGAAAAGATTTAAAAACAAACCTAATCTAAGACACTCACAAGATGTTCGAGCTGGGAAAGACCTTAAACCTCTCTGGCCTTCTTCCACCTTCCAAAAAAATTACAAATAATTTAAAAATTCTTCAATTCAAATCTAATCTTAGACACTTGTTAACTATGTGACCTTTGGCAATTCATGAATGCCCAATTTCCCTCCCTCTCCTTTCTAAAAAGAAACAAAATAAAATAAAACATAATGTACATATAATTAAATTCTAATCTAATCTCAGACACATACTAGCTGTGGGATCTTACACAAGTCACTGAACCCAAATTGCCCTGCCTCTCCCTTAGAAAAAATAAAGCAAAAATCAAAAATAAAATTTAAAAACCTTAAATTCTAATCTAATCTCAGACACTTATTAGCTAAGTGAACTTGGGCAAGTCACTTCACCCCAATTTCCCTGCCTCCCCCTTCCAAAAATAAAATAAATAACAGCAGCTTTGAAAGACTTAAATTCAAATCTAATCTCAAACACTTTCTAGTGATTTGACCTTACACAAATCACTTAATGCCAATTAGCCTTGGCTCTCCCATACAAAAAATAAAGAAAAAAATATAAAATAATAATTTAAAAACTTACATTCAAATCTAATCTGAGATACTTACTAGGTCTATGACCTTACAGAAGTCACCACCCCAAACTGCCCTGACTCACCTTTAGAAAACATAAAGCAAAAAGCAAAACTAAAATTTAGAAAACTTAAATTCAGATCTAATCTCAGACACTTACTAGCTCTGTGACTCTCCACAAGTTTATTTACAGCAATTGCCCTTCCTCCCCCATCCAAAAATTAATAAAGAAAAAATAAAATTTAAAAAGAAAAATTCAAATATCATCTCAGAAACTTACTAACTGTGTGACATTGGGCAAGTCCCTTAACCACAATTGCCCTACCTCCCCAATGCAAAATATAAATAATAGAAAATGTAAAATAACATTTGCAAAGACTTGAAATCGAATCTAATCTCAGGCACTTACCAGCTGTTGTGACCTTGAGCTAGTCACCAAAACCCAAGTGTCTTGCCTTGCCCTTGCAAAAAAATAATAATAATAATAATTTAGAAATTCTTTAATTCAAATCTCATCTCAGACACTTACTAGTTCTATGACCTTGGACAAATCATTTAAACCCAATGGCAGTGTCTCCCACTTCCAAAAAATAAAAAATAAATTTAAAAAGACAAATTCAAATAGCATCTCTGAAACTTACTAACTGTGAGACTTTCGGCAAGTCACTTAACCACAATTGCCCTACCTCCCCATTCCAACATATAATTAGTAAAAAATATAAAATAAAATTTGAAAAGATTAAAAAACAAACCTAATCTTAGGAGATGTTTGACCTGGGAAAGGCCCTAAACCTTCCTGTACTTTCTCCACCTTCCAAAAAAATTATAAATAATTTAAGAATTCTACATTTCAAATCTAATCTTAGACACTTATTAACTATATGCCCTTTGGCAAGTCATGAATGGCCGATTTCTCGCCCACCACTTTAAAAAAAATAAAATAGAATAAAAAGTAATGTAAATATTATTAAATTCTAATATAATCTCAGACACATACTAGCTAAGAGACTTAGGGCAAGTCACTTCACCCCAATTGCCCTACATCCCCCTTACAAAAATACAATAAATAATGATAATTTTGAAAGACTTAAATTCAAATCTAATCTCAAACACTTTCTAGTGATTTGACCTTTCATACCTCACTTAACCCCAATGTGCTGAGGTTCTCCCATACAAAAAATAAAGAAAAGAAATGTAAAATTATAATTAAAAAACTTACATGAAAAATTCATCTGAGATACTTACTAGCTCTGTGACTTTACACAAGTCACTATCCCAAATTGCCCTGCCTCTCCATTAGAAAAAAATACAGCAAAAAACAAAGCTAAAATTTAAAAAAACTTAAATTCAAATCTAATCTCAGACACTTAATAGCTCTGTGACTTTCCACAAGTTTATTTGAAGCAAATGCCCTGCCTCCCCCATCCATAAATTAAAAAATGAAAAATAAAATTTAAGAAGAAAAATTCAAATATCATCTCAGAAAATTACTAACTGTGTGACTTTGGGCAAGTCAATTAACCTGCCTCCCCATTGCAAAATATAAATAATAGAAAATGTAATATAACCTTTACAAAGACTTGAAATCCAATCTAATCTCAGGCACTTACCAGCTGTGTGACCTTGAGCAAGTCACCAAACCCCAAGTGTCTTTTGTAGCCCTTTCAAAATAATAATAATAATAATATAGCAATTCTTTAACTGAAATCTCATCTCAGACACTTACTAGTTCTAAGCCCTTCGACAAATCATTGAAACCCACTTCCAAAAACTAAATTTAAAAAGACAAGTTCAAATATCTTCTCTGAAACTTAATAACTGCGAGACTTTGGGCATGTCACTTAACCACAATTGCCCTGCCTCCCCATTCCAACATATGAATAGTAAAAAATAGAAAATAAAATTTGAAAAGATTTAAAAACAAACCTAATCTAAGACACTCACAAGATGTTCGAGCTGGGAAAGACCTTAAACCTCTCTGGCCTTCTTCCACCTTCCAAAAAAATTACAAATAATTTAAAAATTCTTCAATTCAAATCTAATCTTAGACACTTGTTAACTATGTGACCTTTGGCAATTCATGAATGCCCAATTTCCCTCCCTCTCCTTTCTAAAAAGAAACAAAATAAAATAAAACATAATGTACATATAATTAAATTCTAATCTAATCTCAGACACATACTAGCTGTGGGATCTTACACAAGTCACTGAACCCAAATTGCCCTGCCTCTCCCTTAGAAAAAATAAAGCAAAAATCAAAAATAAAATTTAAAAACCTTAAATTCTAATCTAATCTCAGACACTTATTAGCTAAGTGAACTTGGGCAAGTCACTTCACCCCAATTTCCCTGCCTCCCCCTTCCAAAAATAAAATAAATAACAGCAGCTTTGAAAGACTTAAATTCAAATCTAATCTCAAACACTTTCTAGTGATTTGACCTTACACAAATCACTTAATGCCAATTAGCCTTGGCTCTCCCATACAAAAAATAAAGAAAAAAATATAAAATAATAATTTAAAAACTTACATTCAAATCTAATCTGAGATACTTACTAGGTCTATGACCTTACAGAAGTCACCACCCCAAACTGCCCTGACTCACCTTTAGAAAACATAAAGCAAAAAGCAAAACTAAAATTTAGAAAACTTAAATTCAGATCTAATCTCAGACACTTACTAGCTCTGTGACTCTCCACAAGTTTATTTACAGCAATTGCCCTTCCTCCCCCATCCAAAAATTAATAAAGAAAAAATAAAATTTAAAAAGAAAAATTCAAATATCATCTCAGAAACTTACTAACTGTGTGACATTGGGCAAGTCCCTTAACCACAATTGCCCTACCTCCCCAATGCAAAATATAAATAATAGAAAATGTAAAATAACATTTGCAAAGACTTGAAATCGAATCTAATCTCAGGCACTTACCAGCTGTTGTGACCTTGAGCTAGTCACCAAAACCCAAGTGTCTTGCCTTGCCCTTGCAAAAAAATAATAATAATAATAATTTAGAAATTCTTTAATTCAAATCTCATCTCAGACACTTACTAGTTCTATGACCTTGGACAAATCATTTAAACCCAATGGCAGTGTCTCCCACTTCCAAAAAATAAAAAATAAATTTAAAAAGACAAATTCAAATAGCATCTCTGAAACTTACTAACTGTGAGACTTTCGGCAAGTCACTTAACCACAATTGCCCTACCTCCCCATTCCAACATATAATTAGTAAAAAATATAAAATAAAATTTGAAAAGATTAAAAAACAAACCTAATCTTAGGAGATGTTTGACCTGGGAAAGGCCCTAAACCTTCCTGTACTTTCTCCACCTTCCAAAAAAATTATAAATAATTTAAGAATTCTACATTTCAAATCTAATCTTAGACACTTATTAACTATATGCCCTTTGGCAAGTCATGAATGGCCGATTTCTCGCCCACCACTTTAAAAAAAATAAAATAGAATAAAAAGTAATGTAAATATTATTAAATTCTAATATAATCTCAGACACATACTAGCTAAGAGACTTAGGGCAAGTCACTTCACCCCAATTGCCCTACATCCCCCTTACAAAAATACAATAAATAATGATAATTTTGAAAGACTTAAATTCAAATCTAATCTCAAACACTTTCTAGTGATTTGACCTTTCATACCTCACTTAACCCCAATGTGCTGAGGTTCTCCCATACAAAAAATAAAGAAAAGAAATGTAAAATTATAATTAAAAAACTTACATGAAAAATTCATCTGAGATACTTACTAGCTCTGTGACTTTACACAAGTCACTATCCCAAATTGCCCTGCCTCTCCATTAGAAAAAAATACAGCAAAAAACAAAGCTAAAATTTAAAAAAACTTAAATTCAAATCTAATCTCAGACACTTAATAGCTCTGTGACTTTCCACAAGTTTATTTGAAGCAAATGCCCTGCCTCCCCCATCCATAAATTAAAAAATGAAAAATAAAATTTAAGAAGAAAAATTCAAATATCATCTCAGAAAATTACTAACTGTGTGACTTTGGGCAAGTCAATTAACCTGCCTCCCCATTGCAAAATATAAATAATAGAAAATGTAATATAACCTTTACAAAGACTTGAAATCCAATCTAATCTCAGGCACTTACCAGCTGTGTGACCTTGAGCAAGTCACCAAACCCCAAGTGTCTTTTGTAGCCCTTTCAAAATAATAATAATAATAATATAGCAATTCTTTAACTGAAATCTCATCTCAGACACTTACTAGTTCTAAGCCCTTCGACAAATCATTGAAACCCACTTCCAAAAACTAAATTTAAAAAGACAAGTTCAAATATCTTCTCTGAAACTTAATAACTGCGAGACTTTGGGCATGTCACTTAACCACAATTGCCCTGCCTCCCCATTCCAACATATGAATAGTAAAAAATAGAAAATAAAATTTGAAAAGATTTAAAAACAAACCTAATCTAAGACACTCACAAGATGTTCGAGCTGGGAAAGACCTTAAACCTCTCTGGCCTTCTTCCACCTTCCAAAAAAATTACAAATAATTTAAAAATTCTTCAATTCAAATCTAATCTTAGACACTTGTTAACTATGTGACCTTTGGCAATTCATGAATGCCCAATTTCCCTCCCTCTCCTTTCTAAAAAGAAACAAAATAAAATAAAACATAATGTACATATAATTAAATTCTAATCTAATCTCAGACACATACTAGCTGTGGGATCTTACACAAGTCACTGAACCCAAATTGCCCTGCCTCTCCCTTAGAAAAAATAAAGCAAAAATCAAAAATAAAATTTAAAAACCTTAAATTCTAATCTAATCTCAGACACTTATTAGCTAAGTGAACTTGGGCAAGTCACTTCACCCCAATTTCCCTGCCTCCCCCTTCCAAAAATAAAATAAATAACAGCAGCTTTGAAAGACTTAAATTCAAATCTAATCTCAAACACTTTCTAGTGATTTGACCTTACACAAATCACTTAATGCCAATTAGCCTTGGCTCTCCCATACAAAAAATAAAGAAAAAAATATAAAATAATAATTTAAAAACTTACATTCAAATCTAATCTGAGATACTTACTAGGTCTATGACCTTACAGAAGTCACCACCCCAAACTGCCCTGACTCACCTTTAGAAAACATAAAGCAAAAAGCAAAACTAAAATTTAGAAAACTTAAATTCAGATCTAATCTCAGACACTTACTAGCTCTGTGACTCTCCACAAGTTTATTTACAGCAATTGCCCTTCCTCCCCCATCCAAAAATTAATAAAGAAAAAATAAAATTTAAAAAGAAAAATTCAAATATCATCTCAGAAACTTACTAACTGTGTGACATTGGGCAAGTCCCTTAACCACAATTGCCCTACCTCCCCAATGCAAAATATAAATAATAGAAAATGTAAAATAACATTTGCAAAGACTTGAAATCGAATCTAATCTCAGGCACTTACCAGCTGTTGTGACCTTGAGCTAGTCACCAAAACCCAAGTGTCTTGCCTTGCCCTTGCAAAAAAATAATAATAATAATAATTTAGAAATTCTTTAATTCAAATCTCATCTCAGACACTTACTAGTTCTATGACCTTGGACAAATCATTTAAACCCAATGGCAGTGTCTCCCACTTCCAAAAAATAAAAAATAAATTTAAAAAGACAAATTCAAATAGCATCTCTGAAACTTACTAACTGTGAGACTTTCGGCAAGTCACTTAACCACAATTGCCCTACCTCCCCATTCCAACATATAATTAGTAAAAAATATAAAATAAAATTTGAAAAGATTAAAAAACAAACCTAATCTTAGGAGATGTTTGACCTGGGAAAGGCCCTAAACCTTCCTGTACTTTCTCCACCTTCCAAAAAAATTATAAATAATTTAAGAATTCTACATTTCAAATCTAATCTTAGACACTTATTAACTATATGCCCTTTGGCAAGTCATGAATGGCCGATTTCTCGCCCACCACTTTAAAAAAAATAAAATAGAATAAAAAGTAATGTAAATATTATTAAATTCTAATATAATCTCAGACACATACTAGCTAAGAGACTTAGGGCAAGTCACTTCACCCCAATTGCCCTACATCCCCCTTACAAAAATACAATAAATAATGATAATTTTGAAAGACTTAAATTCAAATCTAATCTCAAACACTTTCTAGTGATTTGACCTTTCATACCTCACTTAACCCCAATGTGCTGAGGTTCTCCCATACAAAAAATAAAGAAAAGAAATGTAAAATTATAATTAAAAAACTTACATGAAAAATTCATCTGAGATACTTACTAGCTCTGTGACTTTACACAAGTCACTATCCCAAATTGCCCTGCCTCTCCATTAGAAAAAAATACAGCAAAAAACAAAGCTAAAATTTAAAAAAACTTAAATTCAAATCTAATCTCAGACACTTAATAGCTCTGTGACTTTCCACAAGTTTATTTGAAGCAAATGCCCTGCCTCCCCCATCCATAAATTAAAAAATGAAAAATAAAATTTAAGAAGAAAAATTCAAATATCATCTCAGAAAATTACTAACTGTGTGACTTTGGGCAAGTCAATTAACCTGCCTCCCCATTGCAAAATATAAATAATAGAAAATGTAATATAACCTTTACAAAGACTTGAAATCCAATCTAATCTCAGGCACTTACCAGCTGTGTGACCTTGAGCAAGTCACCAAACCCCAAGTGTCTTTTGTAGCCCTTTCAAAATAATAATAATAATAATATAGCAATTCTTTAACTGAAATCTCATCTCAGACACTTACTAGTTCTAAGCCCTTCGACAAATCATTGAAACCCACTTCCAAAAACTAAATTTAAAAAGACAAGTTCAAATATCTTCTCTGAAACTTAATAACTGCGAGACTTTGGGCATGTCACTTAACCACAATTGCCCTGCCTCCCCATTCCAACATATGAATAGTAAAAAATAGAAAATAAAATTTGAAAAGATTTAAAAACAAACCTAATCTAAGACACTCACAAGATGTTCGAGCTGGGAAAGACCTTAAACCTCTCTGGCCTTCTTCCACCTTCCAAAAAAATTACAAATAATTTAAAAATTCTTCAATTCAAATCTAATCTTAGACACTTGTTAACTATGTGACCTTTGGCAATTCATGAATGCCCAATTTCCCTCCCTCTCCTTTCTAAAAAGAAACAAAATAAAATAAAACATAATGTACATATAATTAAATTCTAATCTAATCTCAGACACATACTAGCTGTGGGATCTTACACAAGTCACTGAACCCAAATTGCCCTGCCTCTCCCTTAGAAAAAATAAAGCAAAAATCAAAAATAAAATTTAAAAACCTTAAATTCTAATCTAATCTCAGACACTTATTAGCTAAGTGAACTTGGGCAAGTCACTTCACCCCAATTTCCCTGCCTCCCCCTTCCAAAAATAAAATAAATAACAGCAGCTTTGAAAGACTTAAATTCAAATCTAATCTCAAACACTTTCTAGTGATTTGACCTTACACAAATCACTTAATGCCAATTAGCCTTGGCTCTCCCATACAAAAAATAAAGAAAAAAATATAAAATAATAATTTAAAAACTTACATTCAAATCTAATCTGAGATACTTACTAGGTCTATGACCTTACAGAAGTCACCACCCCAAACTGCCCTGACTCACCTTTAGAAAACATAAAGCAAAAAGCAAAACTAAAATTTAGAAAACTTAAATTCAGATCTAATCTCAGACACTTACTAGCTCTGTGACTCTCCACAAGTTTATTTACAGCAATTGCCCTTCCTCCCCCATCCAAAAATTAATAAAGAAAAAATAAAATTTAAAAAGAAAAATTCAAATATCATCTCAGAAACTTACTAACTGTGTGACATTGGGCAAGTCCCTTAACCACAATTGCCCTACCTCCCCAATGCAAAATATAAATAATAGAAAATGTAAAATAACATTTGCAAAGACTTGAAATCGAATCTAATCTCAGGCACTTACCAGCTGTTGTGACCTTGAGCTAGTCACCAAAACCCAAGTGTCTTGCCTTGCCCTTGCAAAAAAATAATAATAATAATAATTTAGAAATTCTTTAATTCAAATCTCATCTCAGACACTTACTAGTTCTATGACCTTGGACAAATCATTTAAACCCAATGGCAGTGTCTCCCACTTCCAAAAAATAAAAAATAAATTTAAAAAGACAAATTCAAATAGCATCTCTGAAACTTACTAACTGTGAGACTTTCGGCAAGTCACTTAACCACAATTGCCCTACCTCCCCATTCCAACATATAATTAGTAAAAAATATAAAATAAAATTTGAAAAGATTAAAAAACAAACCTAATCTTAGGAGATGTTTGACCTGGGAAAGGCCCTAAACCTTCCTGTACTTTCTCCACCTTCCAAAAAAATTATAAATAATTTAAGAATTCTACATTTCAAATCTAATCTTAGACACTTATTAACTATATGCCCTTTGGCAAGTCATGAATGGCCGATTTCTCGCCCACCACTTTAAAAAAAATAAAATAGAATAAAAAGTAATGTAAATATTATTAAATTCTAATATAATCTCAGACACATACTAGCTAAGAGACTTAGGGCAAGTCACTTCACCCCAATTGCCCTACATCCCCCTTACAAAAATACAATAAATAATGATAATTTTGAAAGACTTAAATTCAAATCTAATCTCAAACACTTTCTAGTGATTTGACCTTTCATACCTCACTTAACCCCAATGTGCTGAGGTTCTCCCATACAAAAAATAAAGAAAAGAAATGTAAAATTATAATTAAAAAACTTACATGAAAAATTCATCTGAGATACTTACTAGCTCTGTGACTTTACACAAGTCACTATCCCAAATTGCCCTGCCTCTCCATTAGAAAAAAATACAGCAAAAAACAAAGCTAAAATTTAAAAAAACTTAAATTCAAATCTAATCTCAGACACTTAATAGCTCTGTGACTTTCCACAAGTTTATTTGAAGCAAATGCCCTGCCTCCCCCATCCATAAATTAAAAAATGAAAAATAAAATTTAAGAAGAAAAATTCAAATATCATCTCAGAAAATTACTAACTGTGTGACTTTGGGCAAGTCAATTAACCTGCCTCCCCATTGCAAAATATAAATAATAGAAAATGTAATATAACCTTTACAAAGACTTGAAATCCAATCTAATCTCAGGCACTTACCAGCTGTGTGACCTTGAGCAAGTCACCAAACCCCAAGTGTCTTTTGTAGCCCTTTCAAAATAATAATAATAATAATATAGCAATTCTTTAACTGAAATCTCATCTCAGACACTTACTAGTTCTAAGCCCTTCGACAAATCATTGAAACCCACTTCCAAAAACTAAATTTAAAAAGACAAGTTCAAATATCTTCTCTGAAACTTAATAACTGCGAGACTTTGGGCATGTCACTTAACCACAATTGCCCTGCCTCCCCATTCCAACATATGAATAGTAAAAAATAGAAAATAAAATTTGAAAAGATTTAAAAACAAACCTAATCTAAGACACTCACAAGATGTTCGAGCTGGGAAAGACCTTAAACCTCTCTGGCCTTCTTCCACCTTCCAAAAAAATTACAAATAATTTAAAAATTCTTCAATTCAAATCTAATCTTAGACACTTGTTAACTATGTGACCTTTGGCAATTCATGAATGCCCAATTTCCCTCCCTCTCCTTTCTAAAAAGAAACAAAATAAAATAAAACATAATGTACATATAATTAAATTCTAATCTAATCTCAGACACATACTAGCTGTGGGATCTTACACAAGTCACTGAACCCAAATTGCCCTGCCTCTCCCTTAGAAAAAATAAAGCAAAAATCAAAAATAAAATTTAAAAACCTTAAATTCTAATCTAATCTCAGACACTTATTAGCTAAGTGAACTTGGGCAAGTCACTTCACCCCAATTTCCCTGCCTCCCCCTTCCAAAAATAAAATAAATAACAGCAGCTTTGAAAGACTTAAATTCAAATCTAATCTCAAACACTTTCTAGTGATTTGACCTTACACAAATCACTTAATGCCAATTAGCCTTGGCTCTCCCATACAAAAAATAAAGAAAAAAATATAAAATAATAATTTAAAAACTTACATTCAAATCTAATCTGAGATACTTACTAGGTCTATGACCTTACAGAAGTCACCACCCCAAACTGCCCTGACTCACCTTTAGAAAACATAAAGCAAAAAGCAAAACTAAAATTTAGAAAACTTAAATTCAGATCTAATCTCAGACACTTACTAGCTCTGTGACTCTCCACAAGTTTATTTACAGCAATTGCCCTTCCTCCCCCATCCAAAAATTAATAAAGAAAAAATAAAATTTAAAAAGAAAAATTCAAATATCATCTCAGAAACTTACTAACTGTGTGACATTGGGCAAGTCCCTTAACCACAATTGCCCTACCTCCCCAATGCAAAATATAAATAATAGAAAATGTAAAATAACATTTGCAAAGACTTGAAATCGAATCTAATCTCAGGCACTTACCAGCTGTTGTGACCTTGAGCTAGTCACCAAAACCCAAGTGTCTTGCCTTGCCCTTGCAAAAAAATAATAATAATAATAATTTAGAAATTCTTTAATTCAAATCTCATCTCAGACACTTACTAGTTCTATGACCTTGGACAAATCATTTAAACCCAATGGCAGTGTCTCTCACTTCCAAAAAATAAAAAATGAATTTAAAAAGACAAATTCAAATATCATCTCAGAAACTTATAAACTGTGTGACTTTCGGCAAGTCACTTAACAAAAATTGCCCTCGCTCCCCATGGTAAAATATAAATAATAGGAAATGTAAAATAACCTTTGCAAAGACCTGAAATCAAATCTAATCTCAGGCCCTTACCAGCTGTGTGACCTTGAGCAAGTCACCAAACCCCACGTTTCCTGCCTAGCCCTTGGAATAAAATAATAATAATTATTTAGAAATTCTTTAATTGAAATCTCATCTCAGACACTAGTTCTATGACCTTATACAAATCATTTAAACCCAATTGCTGTGTTTCCCATTACTAAAAAGTAAATTTAAAAAGACAAATTCAAATATCATCTCTGAAACTTAATAACTGTGAGTATTTGGGCAAGTCACTTAACTACAATTAACCTGCCTCCCCATTGCAAAATATCAATAAGAGAAAATGTAAAAGAAAATTTACAAAAGCTTGAAATCGAATCTAATCTCAGGCACTTACCAGCTGTGTTACCTTGAGCAAGTCACCAAACCCCAAGTGTCCTGCCTAACCCTTGGAAAAAAAAATAATAATTATTTAGAAATTTTTAATTCAAATCTCATCTCAGACACTTACTACTTCTTTGACCTTGGACAAATCATTTAAACCCAACTGCAATGTCTCCCACTTCCAAAAAATAAAAAATAAATTTAAAAACACACATTCAAATATCATCTCTGAAACTTACTAACTGTGAGACTTTGGGCAAGTCACTTAACCACAGTTGCTCTGCCTCCCCTTTCCAATATATAAATAGTAAAAAATGTAAAATGAAATTTGAAAAGATTTAAAAACAAACTTAATATAAGACACTTACAAGATGTTTGAGCTGGGAAAGGCCCTAAACCTCTCTGGCCTTCTTCCACCTTCCAAAAAAATTACAAATAGTTTTAAAATTCTTCAAT
Source organism: Gymnobelideus leadbeateri (assembly GCA_011680675.1). Lineage (NCBI taxonomy): Eukaryota > Metazoa > Chordata > Mammalia > Diprotodontia > Petauridae > Gymnobelideus > Gymnobelideus leadbeateri. Next base: position 5,885 of record WOXC01003557.1, on the reverse strand, counting down.
TCAAATCTAATCTTAGACACTTGTTAACTATGTGACCTTTGGCAATTCATGAATGTCCAATTTCCCTGCCTTTCCTTTATAAAAAAAAATAAAATAGAATAGAAAATAATGTAGATATTATAAAATTCTAATCTAATCTCATACACATACTAGCTAGGTGAGCCTGCTAAAGTCACTTCACCCCAATTGCCCTGCCTCCACATTCCAAAAATAAAATAAATAATGATAATTTTGAACTACTTAAATTTAAATCTAATTTTAAACATGTTCTGCTTCTAGTCACTTAAGGCCCGTTTGCCTTGCCTCTCAGATACAAACAATAAAGAAAAAAAAGAGAAAGAAAATTTTAAAAACTTACTTTCAAATCTAATAACTTATACCTAATTGCTGTGAGACCTTACACAAGTCACTGAACCCAAATTGCTCTGCCTCTCCCTTAGAAAAAATAAATCAAAAATCAAAAATAAAATTTAAAAAACTTAAGTTCTAATCTAATCTCAGTCACATACTAGTTAAGAGTCTTTGGGCAAGTCACTTCACCCTAATTGCCCTGCTTCCCCCTTACAAAAATGCTATAAATAATGATAATTTTGAAAGACTTAAATTCAAATCTAATCTCAAATACTTTCTAGTGATTTGACCTTACACAACTCACTTAACCCCAATGTGCCTTGGCCCTCCCATACAAAAAGTAAAGAAAAAATATAAAATCATAATTAAAAAACTTACATTGAAATCTAATCTGAGATACTTACTAGCACTGTGACCTTGCACAAGTCACTTCACCAAATTGGCCTCCCTCTGCTTTAGAAAAAATAAAAGCAAAAAGCAAAACTAAAATTTAAAATACTTAAATTCCAATCTAATCTCAGACACTTGCTAGCTCTGTGATTTTCCGCAAGTTTATTTACAGCAATTGCCCTGCTTCTGCCATCCAAAAATTAAAAAATAAAAAATAAAATTTAAAAAGAAAAATTCAAATATCATCTCAGAAACTTACTGTGTGCCATTGGGCAAGTCTCTTAACCACAATTGCCCTGCCTACCCATTGCAAAATATAAATAATGGAAAATTCAAAATAACATTTGCAAAGACTTGAAATCAAATCTAATCTCAGGCACTTACCAGCTGTTGTGACCTTGAGCTAGTCACCAAAACCCAAGTTTCCTGCCTAGCCCTTGGAATAAAATAATAATAATTCTTTAGAAATTCTTTAATTGAAATCTCATCTCAGACACTTACTAGTTCTTTGATCTTGGACAAATCATTTAAACCCAATTGCTGTGTCTCCCATTACCAAAAAATAAAAAATAACTATGAGACTTTGGGCAAGTCATTTAACCACAATTGCTCTGCCTCCCCATTCCAACATATAAATAGTAAAAAATATAAAATAAAAATTTTAAAAGATTTAAAAACAAATCTAATCTAAGACACTTACAAGATGTTTGAGCTGGGAAAGGCCCTAAACGTCTTTGGCCTTCCTCCACCTTACAAATAATTAAAAAATTCTTCAATTCAAATATAATCTTAGACATTTACTAACCCAATGACTTACTAGTTCTATGACCTTGGACAAATCATTTAAACCCAATTGCAGTGTCTCCCATTACCAAAAAACAAAAAATAAATTTAAAAAGACAAATTCAAATATCATCTCTGAAACTTACTAACTGTTAGACTTTGGGCAACTCACTTAACCACAATTGCCCTGCCTCCCCATTCCAACATGTAAATAGTAAAAAATATAAAATAAAATTTTAAAAGATTTAAAAATAAATCTAATCTAAGACACTTAGGAGATGTTTGAGGTGGGAAAAGTCCTAAACCTCTCTGGCCTTCCTCCACCTTCCAAAAAAATTTAAAATAATTTAAAAATTCTTCAGTTCAAATCTAATCTCAGACACTTACTAGCTCTGTGACCTACCACAAGTCCCTCTACAGCAACTGCCCTGCTCCCCCATTTAAAAATTAAAAAATAAATATAAAATTTCAAAAGACTTAAATTGAAATCTTATCTGAGACACTTAAGAGCTTTGTGACCTTGGACAAATCACCTAACTCCAATTACCTTGCCTCCACCTTCCAAAAATAACAAAATAATATAAAATATTAATTGATACATATATATAAATAAAAATAAAAACTGAAATCCTCACTAGCTGTGTTACGTTGGATAAATTAGTCAAGCATAACTGCCTTGCCTCCTCCTTCCACAAAATAAAGTTGAAATATAATGATTGAAAAAGACTTCAATTCAAAACTAATCTCAAACACTTATTGAGCTGTTTTATCTTGGTGAAGACATTTAGGCATAATCACTGTGACTCACCCTTCAAAACTAATATAATATATAATTATTTAAAAAGATATAAATTTGATTCTAGTTTCAAAAACTTATTAGCTTTGTGATCTTACAAAAGTCAGTAATCCTGAATTTCCCTGCATCCCCAATCCAAAAACTATAAAATTTAAAAAGACAAATTCAAATATCATCACAGAAACTTATTAATTGTGAGACTTTGGGCAAGTCACTTAACCACAATTGCCCTGCCTCCCCTTTCCAACATATGAACAGTAAAAAATATAAAATAATATTTTAAAAGATTTAAAAACATATCTAAGGGGCGGCTAGGTGGCGCAGTGAATAGAGCGCCGGCCCTGGAATCAGAAGGACCTGAGTTCGGAGCCGGCCTCAGACACTTAATCTGCACAAACAAAAACCTAGCCGTGTAACCTTGGGCAAGTTACTTAACCCCAATTGCCCTAAAGGGGCGGCTAGGTGGCACAGTGAGTAAGAGCGCCGGCCTCGGAGTTGGGATGACCCGAGATCAGATCCGGCCTCAGAAAATGAGCACCCACACATAAATAATGACTAGCCCTGTAACCTTGAGCAAGTTACTTAACCCCAATTGCTTTAAAAAAAAAAAAATATAAAAACATATCTAAGCTAATCCACTTACTAGCTGTTTGAGCTGGGAAAGGCCCGAAACCTCTCTGGCAATCCTCCACCTTCCAAAACAATTAAAAATAAGTTAAAAATACTAAAATTAAAATTTAAAATTAAAAAATTAAAAACAAGTTAAAAATACTTAAATTCAAATCTAATGTCAGACACTTACTATGTGACCTTTGGCAAGGCATCAATGCAGAATTTCCTTCCCCTTTCTAAAGAAAATAAAATAGAATAAAACATAGTGTACATATTCTTAAATTGTAGTCTAATCTTAGATTCTTACTAGCTATGTAACCTTGGGCAAGTCACTTCACCCCAATTGCCCTCCATCCCCCTTCCAAAAAAAAAATAATGAAAATTTTGAAAGACTTAAAATATAATCTCAAACACTTTCTATTGATTTAACCTTATACAAGTCACTTAACCACAATTTGCCTTGCCTCTCCCATACAAAAAAAATGAAAAAATGAAAAATAATATTTAAAAAACTTACATTCAAATCAAATCTCAGACTCTTAATATCTGTGAGACCTTACACAAGTCACTGAACCCAAATTGCCCTGCCTCTCCCTTAGAAAAAATAAAGCAAATATCAAAAAATTTAAAAAGTTTACATTCAAGTCTAATCTCAAACACTGACTAGCTCTGTGACCTACCACAAGTCCCACTACAGCAACTGCCCTGCCTCCCCCATTTAAAAATTAAAAAATAAATATAAAATTTAAAGAGACTTAAATTCAAATCTTATCTGAGACACTAACCATCTGTGTGACCTTGGACAAATCACTTAACCCCAATTACCTTGCCTCCCTCGTCCAAAGTAATAAAATAATATAAAATATTAATTGAAATATATATATATATATAAATTAAAATAAAAACTCGTATCCTTACTAGCTGTGTGACCTTGGATAAATTAGTTAATCGAAACTTCCTTGCCTCCTCCTTCCACAAAATAAAATTAAAAAATAATGATTGAAAAAGACTTCAATTCAAAACTAATCTCAAACACTTATCGAGCTGTTTTACCTTGGTGAAGACATTTAAGCATAATCAACTGTGACTCACCCTTCAAAATTAATATAATATACAATTATTTAAAAAGATATAAATTCTAATCTAGTTTCAAAAACTTATTATCTCTGTGATTTTACACAAGTTTATTTACAGCAATTGCCCTGCCGCCCCAATTCAAAAATAAAAAATAAAATTTAAAAAGACAAATTCAAATATCATCTCAGAAACTTACTAACTGTGTGACATTGGACAAGTCACTTAGCCACAATTGCCCTACCTCCCCATTGCAAAATATAAATAATAGAAAATGTAAAATTACCTTTGCAAAGACTTGAAATCGAATATAATCTCAGGCACTAACTAGCTGTCTGACCTTGGGCAAGTTACTAAACCCCAATTGTCCTGCCTGGCCCTCGGAAAAAAAAATTATAATAATTTAGAAATTTTTCCTTCAAATCTCATCTCAGACACTTACTAAGTCTGTGACCTTGGACAAATAACTTAAATCCAAATGCTTTATTTTTTCTAAGGGAGAGACAGGGCAATTTGGGTTCAGTGATATCTGAAAGGTCACACAACTAGTAAGTGTGTGTTATTAGGTTTGAATGTAAGTTTTTAAAATTTTCTTTGTCTTTTTTTCTTTATTGTTTGTATGGGAGAGGCAAGGCAAATTGGGCTTAAGTGACTTGTATAAGGTCAAACCACTAGAAAGTGTTTGAGATTAGATTTTAATTTAAGTCTTTCAAAATTATCATTATTTTATTTTTGGAAGGTGGAGGCAGGGCAATTGGGGTGAAGTGACTTTCCCAAGGTCACATAGCTAATAAGTGTCTTTGATTAGATTAGAATTTAAGAATATGTATATTATATTTTATTTTTTTTTTAGAAATGGGAGGGAGCAAAACTGAACGTTCATGATTTGCCAACAGTAACATAGTAAGTGTCTAAGACTGGATTTGAATTGAAGAATTTTTAAATTATTTGTAATTTTTTTGGAAGCTGGAGGAAGGCCAGAGAGGTTTAGGGCATTTCTCAGCTCAAACAGCTAGTAAGTGTCTTAGATTAGATTTGTTTTTAAATCTTTTCAAATTTTATTTTATATGTTGTACTATTTATAAGTTAGAATCACATTTAGTAAGTTTCTGTGAATGATATTTGAATTTGTCTTTTTAAATTTTATTTTTGATTTTTTTCTTTATTTTTGTATTTGAGATGGAGGGCAATTTGGGTTACATGACTTGTATAAAGTCATACAGCTAGCAAGTGTCTGAGATTAGATTTGAATTTAAGTTGTTTTTTTTTTTTGCCTTTTGGAAGGCAATTGGGGTTAAGTAACTTGCCCAAGGTCACACGGCTAGGTTTTTGTTTGTGTGTGCGTTAAGTGTCTGAGGTCGGATCTGAACTCAGGTCCTTCTGACTCCAGGGCCGACGCTCTACTCACTGTGCCACCTAGCCACCCCATGAATTTAAGTTTTTTAAATTTTCTTTTTCTTTTTTGTTTATTTTTTTGGATGGGAGTGGTACGGCAATTGGCATTAAGTGACTTCTGTAAGGTCACACAGCTAGTAAGAGTCTGAGATTAGATTTCAATTTAAGTCTTTTTACATTATTATGATATTATTTATTTTTTCAACGAGGAGCTGGCCAATTGGGGTTACATTACTTGCCTAAGGTCACTTATGTAGTAAGTTTCAAGGATTAGGTTTGAATTTAAGGATTTTAAAATTATTTTTTATTTTTCTTTTGAAGGTGCAGGCAGGGCAATTGGGATTTAGGGATTTGTCCAAAGTCACAGTGCTAGTAAATGTCTTAGATTAGGTTGGAATTTGAGGGGTTTTTTTATTTTATTTTTCATTTTTTCTTTATTTTTTGCATGGGAGAGCCAAGGCAAATTGGGGTTAAGTGACTTGTG